>NW_022045864.1:1116067-1228342 GCF_001654015.2 Drosophila navojoa
TATATATATATATATATATATATATATATATATGTATAAAATTTATAAATTAAGTTTCTCATAGTCTGATCGCCGATACTGTCAAAGTCGAAGAAGTGCTGATAACTGAGTTTTCGTTTTCATTTCGCTGAGCGCCAAGCACTTGAAACTGCATGGACAAGTTGAAGGGTGGCCAAGTGTGATTCGTGGAAAGATAGGAGCAAAAGTCTATACTTTATATATACTGTATATGTGCTGTGTACTATATACAGTGTTATGTATACATATTTGTAACTGCTTTCGGAGCTGTTGGTCAGAAAACCCCATGAAAGATTCGAGCACCATAAATTCCTTAGTTTGTGCCGCCAATAAGTCTTGTGTCTTATGGCCATAAATTTGGGCCTCAATATTTTAAGCTAGGCGGCTTGTGTCATCAATGTTGGGGTATTAATTGCACGACTTAACCATCGACTGGCTTGCCGGTCTCACCTCTCGGAACCAGAGTATGACAGAGTGTGGCGCTCGTTGAACCTCTGCAGTTTTTCCAAGAGTGGATCGTAATGTTGAATTCATGTTGCGCCATTTGTAACCACTTCAGAGTCGTAGGCCAAGGGGAGCAACGAATGAGGGCTGTCAGCTTGTCAGCTTTTGAGTTACATTTTGCATTTGTTATTAATCACCGTGTTGATATTCTGCGACACGCTCCAGCCACATATCTTGAATGTGCCTCAAGTGTGGCTACTTTAAACAGGCAAACTATTAGATACTTTTGTTACGGCTGTGGCTTTTAAGATTTACCCCGTGATTTATGTTAGCCCGAGTCGAAACAATTAAATTTTATCGGGCACTGCCAGTGTAGGCGATATGAGACTTATGCATTACCCACATAGAATTTCTATTGAGCATAAAGAAATTTGCAAGCAATTGAAGCGATATAAAAGCAGAAACCTCGCCAGTTCATTTTTCATCCAATTTAATTTATGTGTGCGCCCTTCCCTCGCTCTGCTCCGCTCTGCTCAACTCTCTAGTGGGCATGTTTAAGGCCGTCATATATCTGTTTGCTTTATGGCTGCAACTATAAACAATTTATGATATTGTCAAGACCCGGTTTTGGTAAATATACTTATGCACGTAAATTTACCTTACGCCAGGCATACAAAAGATCTTTCTATAGATACATTGTGCTGCTATGCGTGATTTAAGCAAGACTGCAAACTGGTTTCAAAATACTCCGGTTGGAGCCTGTAATAGACCAAAGGAAGAACATATGGAACTTTTCTTTTCACATAGCAAGTTTTAACAAGAAGGTATATTTTACAGGAAGTCTTTGTTAAAAGAACTAAATCATTAATAATAATCTAAATTAGGTAATACTATAATAGTAACTTATTAAAATTAAAAATATTTCCATTAAATTATGTAATGAAAGCTTGAATAAAATTTAATATATTCATTTCATCTTCGCTTTAAAGCCAATTTGGTTGGCATTTGTTTCTTCAATTATTTTTCCCAGCTTTTAGATTTAATTCATTCTATAAAGATTACTGTTTATCGGCAATTGGCTAGCAATAAATGTCTACCTATAATTAGTACATTCATATGGATTTCAAATCTGTTTCTCACTTTGCTAACAAATAATGTAAGTAGGAATATAAATTATTGTTAATATGGTTTACTGTTAGCTAAATCACACTTTTACCGACTTACAATAGATCTGGTTAACAAGCTCAGAAATGAATATGAAATGAATGATTGCAATTTATAATAATAATGGTGGGGGTTAGATATACATATATTTAAGAACATTAATGGTAATACTAAGCGGCTAACTTAGTTAAAAGCTATATTGTAATTCCATTAAGCCTGATACTCAACCACGTGTGTTGGTCGTGCGTACTACAGCACGAGCTTGTGTTTATGGTTGCTATAAAAATGGTATGTGCATGTGCTCATGTGCCCGACACACAGCGCTTGTTGTTGTTAGTCAATTGTCAGTTGTTACAACACTTGAGACATTCATGAAGTGGAGCAGAGCTGCCCACAACTCTGCCTGCGCCCCCATGCTGGGCAGGTGCCTACAGGCAGGCCAGCTTGTGGAGCCAAGTGTTTTACGACTGCAATTAGAAAATGGGCCCGAATTGCACAATCGACAGAAGGCTGCCTGCACTCAAATCGAAATACGAAATGGGCGGAAGGAGGAGCTGGAATTGGAGCCTTGTCCATTAAGTACCCATATTACAAGTGCCTGGGCTGGCTTTTAATTTGATTTTGGCTGAGCACGCATGCGCAATTTGTATCTATAAGATACTTATCGCTGACAACGCTGACGTTGTCGCCGTGGCCTGTTGTTGTTTGCTATATACACACACACACACACGCACGCTCTCACACAGGTACGCACACACATACACTTGCAGGCTTATCGCTCGGCGATAAGATAACCAATACCTGAGCACGAATACAACGATAGCTGTAACAAGAGCGCTGCAATGGTATAGAAATAAATCATAACTCATACGCACATACACAGCGACTCACACGCATACAGATATATAACCAAATATATGCTATATGCTATATACAACGCGGAGAAGCGCTGCAAACTGCGTCTGTGTGTGTTTTATAATTGGGCGCTGTGCTAGAGGTGCTAAACGGAGCAGGCACCGCAATGCGTTGCGTCCACGTCGAAGTCGACATCGGTGTTGGTATCGGTGCTGTCGGTGTCGCTGTCGTTGTCGGTGTTGTCGTCGCCATCAGCCCGGGTTCGAGTTGGTTTGGAAAAAGTAGCACTTATTATTATTATTAAATGCCGCGCGGGAAACAACGAAAAACGTTCTACGGATACCAAAAACCCGCACTTCTAATTTCACCCACACGACAATTGCGCAGAGTTTTTGACCGGAATCCGAACTGTGGTTAACACTTGATGGACACATTTTCCAGACGCGCGCGCTCTTCTAACAGGTGTTACTGCAACATAGAAAGAGAAAAGAGTACACTTACCCGTGTATGTGATAATTTTTTAAAAACAAAAAAATCAAGTGATAAAAACGCAACTTAGATAAAACTAAACAACAATCGACGAGAAAGCAAAAAGCAAAAACAACGAACATTTTGATGGTCTGCAACAGTGTTGATATAGTCGATATCAAGATGCAGCTGAAGGTTCGTATAAAGACGACAAATAAATATTTTAAAAATCAATTTTAAAAAATTGTATATATATAAAAAGAACAGCTACATAAATAATATATTTTCCCACACATAATTAAGTCCCCAAAGTGCACATCGGTCTCAACATGAAGATCAATTTTCTATATATTTTATTGCCAATTTCAATTCGAAATCTAGATTCAACTTTAAAAATTAAGTGAAATAAAATTTAATTTATAAAAAAAATTCAGCTCCACTTTCAATTTATCAATTTGTTTATCTAAAATCCGAATATACTTTAACAAGGCATCTAAAGACTTGAGAGCAGCCATAAAAAGATTCCACAGGTTTCTCACATCGGTTCGTTATATAGATAATCAACAGATGAGCCGCAGCATGAGCTATAAACTTTTTATGTCTTTGTCATAAATAAATTCAATTATGCGTTAAACCTAATGAGTCGAATGTAGCTCCCAAGTAGCTATTGTATATGTCCATCACAGTTTATAAAACTTGTTGGCCATACCAAATTAAATAAATAATAATTGAATATCATTAAGAAGTAATTTTTGTTCCTTATTTCAATCGAGTTTAACCATTTTGCTTACTTTATAACAGAAGCAGCAAAGGCAGACAGATTTTTTTTTGAATTTTTTTTATTTATTTAAGTTTTTTTTAGAGGCAGGCAGAGACAATTGTCAGTGCGATAAGCCAAATTGATTTATAATGAATGACTCATCAGGCTGCTTGCAGGCAGATCCACAAATGCGACATTTGGTATGCTCGTTCACAAAACGAAACGAGTTTATTGGTTAGGTGCAATGTATGTGATCATTAAAAGTTAATTTGAAAGATTTCTTAAAATTTTAAAGTGAAGAGTACACGAAGAACCGCTCTT
This sequence comes from Drosophila navojoa, assembly GCF_001654015.2. The sequence goes on from NW_022045864.1 coordinate 1,120,098, forward strand.
AAAATCAGTACGTCAGTTAAATCGAGCCATCTAAGAAAGAGTTTAGGTATTATTATAAAGTGAGCGAGCATTACGTAGTCGGTTAAGCACGATGTGGACCTTTAAATAGTTTTTTCTTTTGTGTTTCGAAATGCATTTAAAAAGTCAACTGTGGAAAGATGTTTTATCTTTATGAGGCCAAGAGCGAAATTGGCGTTAAAATACCTTAAAAAAAACACGCACACATCGAGAAAAAAGGAGAGCGGAAAAGGGGACCTAGCTCCGAGTTCGGCACAGCACGCGCAGTTGTTTCATTCATGAAAAAGGTCAAACTTACATATATATATATTAGTTTTATACCTAAAGTAATGTGAAATTTATGTGAATCTTATCGCCTTGCATTGAGCTCGGAGCCAGACAAGGGATGAGCCCATCCTCAGATGTGGAAGTGAAATGCCTGATGAATGAAATAATTGTCAACCCTTAGTGCCATGGGGGTTGCCTCTAATCTGCAGCGGAAGTGCTGCAGAGTCAGCCAATCGCAATCGAGGACCAGTTAACAGTTGGTCAATGGCGGCATCGGCGGCAACAATTGATTGCGATAGTCGATGCAGGGCAGGGTTAGATACTCGCACTGAGATAGTTTTATTAGACACGCGTCGCCAGTTGACAGTTGACGTTGAGGTCTGATAAGCTCAAGGGTCAAAGCGGCTTACGCCATTTGCTACAGTTGACGGCATTTTAATGGAGTTGTAAATGCAGCTGGCATCAGCGTACATCTTATCGGCCGAACTAAATAAAAAGTCTTTATATTGAATTAGAAGCAGGCCCTTTAATTAATAGCTATTTACCTATACATACATACATATCACTCTCAAATTTATTGAAGCGCAAAGCTCATGTCTTTGCCACGCCTCTCGCCAACGAAAGCGAAAAGAGGTGCGACTATTCATAAAGCCAATATCTTTTGTTTATATAGATAAAAAAAAAGCATTGTAGGTGTGACTGCACAGATTTCATTCATAAATGCGTATCCACACCCATGACGAGCTCTTGACGAAAGCCAAGCAAATACTCGGCGATCCACATGCCACTTAAGTTATGTATCTCCATGTCCGTCCATGTCTATCGATGACGTAGCCAATCAAGGCAAGCTGACCTCTCAGTTCCAGCCGCAGCCGCAGCCGCAGCAGCAGCAGAAGCAGAAGCAGCAGTTGGAACAGCTGATTGTGTATGCTGATAGCAGTTAACGGATAAGATATTGTCGTTTGGTAGCAGTATCTTAACTAAACTTTCTGTTTCATATGTATGCACACACATTGTACTACATAAGCGCAAACATTGGCACGTGAATATAGCATATCGTATGCGGGTATCATATCGTACATCCTAGATTATACAAATCACGTTTCCATTATATTATCTCTACATAAGATTCATTGAACTTTTCGCTCATTTTCAATTACACATATGTACATAAACTCTCCCCTTCATTCATTAAACATAATATACTTTTTATTATTTTACATTGCGGGATTTTCTTTTAATAGGAAAGTATATATACGATTGTATGACACATATTTATTTAATATTCATTTTGAGAACTAATTTTTCACTTTAATAAGTCGACAATGAGACTTTGATACCCTGAACATTTTCGTTGACTGTGAGTCATGTTGGAAAACGACCTTAACTTAACCTAAATCGATCATGTCTGTCGCATAAAGCGGAATTCGTATTTATTTTTGTGGAATTTCTTAAATAAATTCGTTTAAAATATGATCGTTCGACGGCGTTTGCATATTTACTCAAGAAAGATTTATCACCCATTTTTAATCAATTTAATAAAAATGTCTCAGAAATGAAAAAATAAATAGAAATTGTCAAGATTAAACTTATTTATCTGTACTCAGTTATTAATCGTATCAAAAAACTCTATATTTACTCGCTGCAAATATTATTACAGGTTATATTGTTTGTATAATCCAAGAATATTATTTTACTTTTAATATACCTTTAAGATAAATACACAGTTGTTATAGTAATATACATTTATGTAAAACATATTTTGTATGAATAAATTAGACGTATACATATCACAGTAACTGTGAAATTATTAACAGTTTTTTGGACAATGACGTTTTTATTTGAATACCAATTTTATGTGCAGACAGCCCTAAATGATATTCATGTTCATGTATATAAATATATGTACATATATGTTTATATACTTATATTTAGTGTTCTTAGTGTTCAGTGTACTTGGGACTTTCCCCGAAGCGACATAAAAACGCGCCTAAAAGCTTTGAAATTTTATGGAACTCGTTAAGAGTGAGGAGCGAAGCACAGTGAGGCCCGCAAAGCACCGTCATGAATCAGGTGACAATGACGATCGCCAGGTGTTGACATATAGCTGCGCCACCCCCACCAAATGAGGTCATAAACCAAGTAAACTGACGTACGTTAAGATTCAAGCAAGTGGGTTTAATTTTTAATAGTTTTCATGTAAAACTAGGTTTTCTTTATTTTTTACTTTTGACGCGAAAATGTTAAATTTTATTTCCGGCCCAGACCAAAAACGAAACCGAGTTCTGGGAGTAAACAAAACAAAAAAAAAAAACCACAGTGTGTTGCACTGCAATTGGGAAAAGTGTGTGGCGTTTGCTGTGTTGTATGTGGTCTGCGTTGGCACAACACCGATGAGTAGGCAGACAACAAACAGAGAGGTTCAAGCGGAGGCCCGGGGAGTGCAAGTCGGTCCGCAGTTGTAGTCGGATTTTGTATTTTATGATTTGTAGGCGACAAATTGAGCTGTGAGCCGCAAGCGGAGCTGAGCTGAGCTGAGCTGGGCGGCACCTTTAAACATTTGCCATTGTTTGCTTTCGTTTGAGTTGGTGCTCTTGGGTCTTGGTTTTTTGCGCTTGTTTGACTTATTGTGGCGGAAATAGAGGCGGCCGGCCAAGTTCGCATTGTGTGGCCGGAACTGGAGCCACACTTTTGACAACAAGCTGTCAAGAGGTTGCTCATTGCTCATTCATCATTTGCTCTTTGGTCGTTGCAGATGGAAACGCAGGCAACGCCGCAGCAACAGCAACAGCAACAGCAACTACAGCAGCAACCGCAACAACTACTGAACAAACAACAGCTGCAATTGCTGGACAAAATCAAAATTGAGTCCAGTAACGGCAACGATCCGCAGACCAACAACGTGCTGGAGGATCAGCAAGAGCCTCAGCAACAGCCACCAACAAATGTTGGTGTTCTGGTACAGGCGAGCAGTCAATCTAGTGAATCGGATGAGCAGCAGCAACAGCAGCAGCAGCAGCAGCAACAACAACAACAACAACAACAACAGCAACAGCAGTATGTAGTAGCACCACGATCGCAACAACGACGCATCCTAACTACTGCCGGAACACTGTAAGTCAGCAATAGTTTATCATTTATGGGGCTTTGTAAAAGTGAGATTCCTATCCATCTGCAGCGAGTTGAACGAGACGCGGGAGAGCGAACACAGCACCAACAACAGCAACAGCGCCAGCTCGGAAACCCACATTGAGTATCAGCGCGGATCGCATCACTCACCTCATTATATTCAAATGGCACCACGGAATGTTGCCGAAATGGCCGAACAGGTGGCCAATGCGCCACCCGGCACGCTCTACGCCTATCCATCGGGCCAGATTATTTGCAGCAACGACGACGTGGCGCCGATCAAAATAGAGACCATCGACAAGAGCGATGTGTCCGGCGAGCAGCAGCAGCAGCAGCAGCAACAGCAACATGCGCACCAACAGCAGCAGCAGCAATGCCCTACACCAAATGGAGTGATTTACGGCGATGGGATTAGTGTCAGCGAGGCTGCACTGCAGCATCATCATCAGCAGCAACAGCAACAACACCAGCAACAGCAGCAGCAGCATCAGCACCAGCATCAGCAAGCTGTGGCCGCTGCCGCGGCAGCTGCTGCAGTCGGACACTCACACGTGCGCTATGTGACGGAGGACGGACGCTTTGCCACCGCCAGCGGCGATGCAGAGGCGCCTGGTGCGAATCTGTACTATGATGCGCCCGTTGTGGATGCCAGCGTGCAGGCGAATGAATCCAAGACCTATGCGGATCTGGGCAGCGCCTATGCCTTTCCGCCAAACTCGACGTACGGCAGCAACAGCTACGCGGCTACACTGCAGCAGGGCAACACCATTTACAGTGTGCCGGGCACAGCGCAGTTCATAACCAAAGCCGATCCGAACTTGAATCCCTTGAGGCAAACGGCGGCCGGGCCGTATCAGACGATATCTTTCGTTGATGGCACGAACGCCACAGACGGTGGTCTTTGGACTACCACCGGCGCCGAGTACCAAAACGTATCATTTGTAAGTAGAGCACCTAGAAATAGACACAGAAGTTAGCTAAATACCCTGACCAACCCCCAGTCGAACTACCCTGCGCAGGTTATTGATGACTACACCACGGCCAACATGAGCGGTGGTCATTGGGCGCCAGCTGGCAGCATCAGCAACTACGACCCCACCATGTCGGCGAGCAGTGCCACGCCCCCCACATCGCTCGCTCTGCAGGAGATCAAGTGTGAGACCTGCCAGATACCATTCATTCGCAAGGGCTCCGACTGGCCCAATTGTCCGAATTGCACCAGCTATGGCCGAACGCAGCCGGTTCGCCATGTGCCACAGCGCCAAAAGCCAAAAGCAGCAGCCGCGCCAAACAATCGTCGAAGTGGCGTCATCTGCGCCAACTGCCAAACCAACTCAACGACGCTTTGGCGACGTAACAATGAAGGCAACCCCGTCTGCAATGCCTGCGGCCTCTATTACAAGCTGCACAATATGAATCGCCCGCTCTCCATGAAGAAGGAGGGCATACAGAAGCGCAAGCGAAAACCAAAGAACAATGGAGGCCCTCTGCCCCATCGAGCGCTGCCAAGTAAGTATATGCTGATCGGTTATTCTCATCCATCACAGTGTGGTGTGAGTTAAGCACAATAAGATTAATAATACAATAATTAATTGCTGGCTATAAATAAATGACTAATTAAATAAGTAGACTAGAGAGAGATATTGAGAGAGAGAAGGAGAGATGGGTCAATCTAATACATATGTATATATATATAGTAGAATCAGACATACCCTATATTATTAATTTAATTATAGTTGGCAATCTGAACAAATTTTTATTAAGCTACAATATTCCGACTTCAGTTTTTTTTAAACTATTAACAATCGTAATTAATTATGTAAATATATTATTTCATCAATTTATTTATTTTTTTATTTTACACAGGCATGCCACAGGGAGTTAGTCTAATGGTTAATGGCCCGCTCTATCCATCCCAGGTGGGCTTGTTGAATAGCCAACCGAATGGCAGCCCCGAGCTACATGATATGTCCACGACTGGACCCGCCAGCCGAGCGCATGTGGTGGCCATAGCGTTACCTCCAGTTTCGACATCGGATGGCACCTTGAACATGTCCCGTCACCAAGTGACCAGTGAGAGCCACTCGCCTTACAGCCAGCAGCAGCAGCAGCAGCAACAACAACAACAACAGCAGCAGCAACAACAGCAGCAGCAGCAACAGCCTCCGGCACAGAGCCAATCGCCTCATCTGCCAAATTCGAGCACATTGAACCGGCAGATAGCTCAGTCGTAAGTTAAATTGATACAAGTCCAGCTGATTTCTTATTCTTAAACAATATTATTCGTCTCACAGGGTTCCTCCAATTGAAAGTGGACGCAGCTCCAATAGCGAGCTGACTCCAAGTGTCATAACACGCACAGGTCTGCCGGAGCGCTCATCGAATAACTAAGCCATACAATTTAAGCTATAGTAAACTTTACCAAAATGTCAAAATTGACAATTTATTTATATAAGCCTAGTTTAGTGAAGAGATGCCCAAGTCCCAGTTCAAAGACATTGCAAATGGTGGATTCGATTCGAGAAAAGAAGTTTAGTTCTCAATATAGTTATATTCCAGATTCAGAATGAGCAGATCATTAAAAATACCCTTCGCGTAAGGATCCGTTAGATGATTGAGTTGATGTAAAATGCTTTTTCCTTTCTGTTTGAGTTCAAGAAGTACTCACGTACCTCACGTACTGTCATAGGCTACTAAGAAAATACCTCGCGTTCGCCCTTTAGATTTTGTATCAGCTCAATTTTGAGAAGTTTCTTGAAAAATAGTAGTTCAATCTAAATAATAACTATTTAGTTATATAAGACCACTAAAAATTGCTTTTCCGTTTGAGCTCAATTTTATAAAAGATTTAAAGCAGAAAACGAACTAGTTCCAACTCATTAAATGAACAAATGAACTTATAAATGAATGAACTTTACTTTCAGTCAGTTATAAACTCGTTATATTAACTTGTTTCTAATTGGAATGATCTCGCCATTTGTAAGGCAACAAGTCCTTTGTCTTCCGCCGCCTTAGCCAACTACTTTCTACAAATTATTCGAAATGATTTGTGGACACTACTTAGGGTGTAATACATGCCAACAATATTATATACATATGTACGTGTTTGAATGTAGCATAACACTGTAGAGAGTAATTTAGTACAGAACCATAAAAATGTCTTCGATTTTGTATATACCTAAGATTTACTTTTTACATTAATAAATAAGTTGTAAACGCAGGACACTCAAGAGTTTGATGACTCTACTCTTCGCTGGATAGACTGTTATTTTTCATTGTCAACAATTTGGCAGCTCGCCAAATTGATCCAAATTAATTTTAATGACCTCCACAGTGGTGCGGAGCACAGCGGACCATAAAATCTTAACAAGTAAAAAGGCTGCAAAGAAAGCCAAGCACTGAGCCCTCGCTCTGGCTCTGGCTGAGCCCCAGTCGCTCGGGCTCTCGGGCTCTCGGACTGTGTCTAAATAGCGATTTGGTGTCATCGCTTAAAAGCCTGTCCGCCGCGGAGTAACGCCACCGCCAAGTGGCGCTGCCTTTGAAGTGTCGTCAATGGTATGGCAAAAATTCCTGGCCGATTGCGAACCGAGCAAGCTTGGTATAATATTAACGCCTTGATGTGAACATGGACCGTGGATCGTGGATCGTGGATCGTTCTCAGTTGCAGTTCCAATTCCAGTTCCAGTTGTTCGTTGCCTTTGTCTGATTTTCTTTGGCCTTTGGTCGTCTTCGTTGCCTCGCCTCTCTGTTCCATTCTCATATCTTTTTTGTTTTTTTCTTTTTTGGCGTACGCTCGATCAATTAGGCAAACTTGTTTTACGACCGCTTTTATTAGCGTTCGCTGGCCGGCGCTCCAAGTATCTTAAGCCCCGACTCTGGCCGGAGCTGCACGACTGGGACTGGCGATCCGAGGGAAGACGGCGACTGTGTGCGAATGCGAGTGCTTGAATGAGTAATGAGACGGACGGAGAGACCGCAATGCGCAGTAGCGGCACCAGCACCGACTCTTGCAGCGACTCTTTCGGAATGTGTCTGCACAAATTATGCGCTTTGCAGTGTTGTGCAAGTGCAGCGGCCTGGTATTGGGGCCCGTGGGCCCGACAGAAGAAGCTATTTGTTACCCCTGAGTGGGAGTTGCGAAACACTTTGGTAAAGCAGTCAGAGGGTCTTCTATCGTAGCTCAGCTCTCTGATGTAACCAAGATAAGACTAAACACTTCAAGCAAAGACTAATGCTAATGTAATCAAACAAACGAAAACAAATGAGAATTACTTGACAGTCGGATGATGCACCTACAGAGGGTAGACTGAAGAAAATCAACTTATTAAGCCATTATTTCAGCATGTAATAAAGGTTTATCTTTCGGAGAAAAATCTATAGTGGGGCTGTCGTTGTCTATTTAATAATAAATAATAAGTTCCTTATAGAGTAGTATTCCCAGCCAATGGTCTCGGATGGATGCCACACCCGTTTAGACCCGATCCGCTCAGCTGCAACAAATTAAAACATTAGCGAGCTGCGGTAATGCGGCGGCTACCACCAGCGAACCAGTTCGGTTTCTTGGCCAATTGCAATTCTAGAACTGCAAAAAACGACCAAGCCGACCATAAAATAATAATTCAATGTGACAAGCGACAAGATACGGCTGCGGGGCGCCATTTTTCACACACCACCTCACCTTCCAGCACAGCCAGATACGCAGCCGCAGCCGCAGCCCCAACCACATGGCTGTCAAATGGGGAGCACATGGCGCACTTGTGCCTGGTGACACTATCGCAGAAATTATGACAGACGTACAACTGTTATACGGAGAGCCAATTGAGACCAGACGTCAGGAACAGACAGAGAAAGAGAGAGAGAGAGAGAGAGAGAGCAAGTGAGAGCGGGCTGGATAGCAACATTTTGCTAATCTCTGTGGCTGTGCATGCATTTGAATTTTTATTAAGCTAATTGCAATGCATTTCAAGCATTCGCTCATGTACACACACACAATTTTATAATAATAATAAATAGCTGATGCGTTTGTTTATTGTTTAGATAGACTTGGGCGAGATACCAGCTGTGGTGCATGGCGGCGATAAAAGCCAACATAAAGTGTCCAAACTGTCCGGCGAGCTGCATTTAATTAGCCAGATGAAACATGTTGAGCCATGTGCTGTTGGGCCGTTGTTGACCACCAACCAAGGCGGCCTTTTGAACCCGCCACGCACCAAGCGGGCTTCCAGGCGCCACTTAGGCAACTTCAAAGCGCCTAAGCCGCTGCCAAAAGAGCGAGAGCGAGAATGAGAGCGAGAGATAGAGAAGGAGAGAGTGAGAGCTTAGCTAGTTGGTGGTGGTGGTTGGTTGGTTTTGACCATGGTGGCTCAACTGCATCTCAGCTCCATCCCATCCCAGTTGCCAACATCGTTGCCCAGCATTACAAATCGACAAACGACACGAAAATGCGCTTTAACAACGCGCAGTTAAAATAGATAAAAGAAGATAGGCAGACGCCGCCGCCGACTTTTGAAGGCTGTCAGTTCAGAGAGGGAGAGGGCAATAGACTAACTGGGAAAAATAGAGAGAGACAGAGAGAGAGAGAGAGAGAGAGAGAGAGAGAGAGAGAGAAAGAGCGAGAGAGGGAAAGAGATAAATAGATCATGACCTGGAGACAGGAACTAAAAATCGGCCTAAGCTAAATTTTTAGACAAAAGGTTATTTATTAAAAGTTTATGTATATACTAAAAATGTATTTAATAAAATTATTTTATATACTTGCTAATTGCTACTAATTGTTACAAAAAATATATTTAAAATTTTTTACAACGTCCAAAAAAAAAAAAAAAAACAGATTAGTTTAACTGTCCCGTTGCTAATTAAAAGTAAAATATATGTAACTGTCATAAAATGAACATTCTCTATACAATACTTAGCTTTAACTATATCAAAAATATTTGACACTTCCGTTCAATCTGTGGATGATTTCCTATGCAAACTGTCTAGTTCAACATACAAATGACCATGTATAGAGCTTTCTACCTTAACAAGACGCCCACTTAGTCGGTCTAAACCAGCGTGGAGCCTAGCCAGCCTCTATGCCCATATGACGTCACAAAAGCCAAGTCAACTGAAACACACACGTAATCGTTCGAGTTCTAGGAAAAAGTATCGAAATTCCACGAATTCACACGGAATACAAAATGAGATTGGCTCAGAGCAAGCGTCGGACTGGGGAAGCGGGAACGATGAGCCAAGGTATTCCCTTGTCTCTGCTGCTTATCACAACTCACGCGCGTCTCGTTCCATTTCTCGTTCTTGGGTCGAACCCAAAATCACATTATCTGAGTTGCCCAATACCAGACGGCGACGGCGACGGCAACGGCAACGGCAACGGCGACTCAACTAATGGATACTCTGCGGCGTAAAGCATATCACTGATGATGATGATGGGCTCTTTGGGCAACGAAACGCAGACGCCGCCGCCGTCGTAGAGGAAGATTGAAGATGCGGCGCTTATCGAAACAGAAACACAAGGCAACAGAAAAAGAAGAAAAACTGAAAACTAAGAGACAAACGAACCCAAAAAGAGTTCAGCTGGCTTGCAGGATAGCGCACGGTCTCTGGAGCTCTATAGTCTGGAGGCTGCAGCACTCTGCGCATATTTCTGTGTCTCTGCTTATCGTCAGAGCCGCGGACTTTTTGTTTGCATCTCCGAAACGCACATGGGCAAAATGATCGCAGCTGAGAAAGGGTCCCATTCCACTTCCACAACAGAAATGTGGCGCCAAAGGAAGCGTTGAAAATGGTACTTGATATTGATCACGATGCCATGTGTGTATGCCTGTGTGTGTGTGTATATCTTTCTATCTGTGCGTGTGTGTTTGGCTGGCACTGTAATTTAGACGGCGCCTCGATCCTTGTTTCACACTAATGCACTTGCAGCTTTTAAATGTCACCTCAGCTGGTGCGGGGATGTGGTTAAGTGCAGAGGGGAGAGAGAGCCAACATCAGATCGGACGGCCGGACAGCCGGACTGGCCGGCTTGTCAGATATTGCCTCTAGGCCATTTGTGAGCTCCAAGTTTTATTTTGCTGCTGCAGATGGCAGAACATGCAAGGCGATTGTGTATCCAATTGGAATAATTAGTGGTATCAGTCGTAGGATTTTGTTTATATTGTCATGCCAGGGCACATATCGAAACGAAATACAATATGAAAATGCAATACATACTTTTACCATGAATGCTCGTAGTGCAAGCTTTAAATGATAGTTAAGCTAAATCCATTTACAGTAATCTGTAATGAAGGGATCATGCAATATTTTATTGATAGTAACTGTACTTTGTATTTTATTTACAAAGTTTTTTACACAACGATAATTCTAATTTTAGTAGTATATTTGAGTTTTTAATTGGTTTATAAATTTATTTATATTTTAATTTGTCTTCAACTTCAACTTATATATTTAAAGTTATTTATTAATATGCAAAAATATCTTCTCCTCATATGAATTACCCTTATCAAAATTTAATTGGGTTGGGAATTGACAAGTGATAAATCATATGATTTAGATAAAGCAGAATATAATGAAATCTGGAATCATCCCTTTACTAATCCAATTGTCCACAAATTTAATATAGTGCTGTTATAAGCTGTTTATAATTGGAGCATTTGCATGAGAAAACAGTCAAGTACAAAATTTTATGTCTTTCTGATACTGTTAGCTTGATGTATTAACTTTGATTCGTAGAGCTATATTATTGCAAGGCTTTAAGCATTTACTGCTACGCAAATAGCGACGGCCATTAAAAGGAAATTTAATTTGTATGCGAGCCAAGGCTGGACAAATTTAACAACTGCAATTTGTCAACAACAATTAAGGCTACAAAGTTGTTGAGTCGCAGATATGGTTACTTTGTACGGCACCCACTTCATGATTCAGATAACTCAACGCAATCCGAAGTGCCTGGACAAAATGTAGAGAGTGCAGCCATTCGAAATGCCGAAATCTATGACTGGGATGCTCTTCAATTAAGTGCTAGAGTATCTCGTTGGGCTTTTCATTAGTTTATCGACAGCATAAATTTTTCAAATGCTGCCGCGCTGACAAAGTTGTTAGACGAGTTATGGGCAGACTACAGGACTTGTCTTTGCCAGTAATTAAAAGGTCTCTGGGGTATGGGTATGGGAAGTGGCGCCACGCTGGCCAACTTTCGAAAGCCCTTTAACGTGAGAAAATTCCATTGCAAATGATATACACAAAATGTCTTATCAACCGTCAGCATACCTGAACAAAAAGTATTTGCGTATGCTTGAGATAGCGCCCAACAAAAAGCGTAAATGTCAAAATGCCAAAATTAATTGCAATGGCAGTGCCATGGATAAAGCCTAAAAAACTGTCATGCCGCACTGGCCTATGGGTCAAGAAACGACAACCTCTGAGGGGATCAGCGGAGCTCGAAGGGGGCTGGCTGGCTTAGCGGAGAGAACCAGTCAGCGACCAGCCCAGCACAGCCCATTTTTTTTTTATAGCTGGGCGCCATAAAGGCGACTGGATTGCCACCACAGGAGGCATGTTCACAAAAGACAGAGCTCGAACATTTTTAAGGGGATTAACAGCAAAAATTATAAAAAATAAAAAAGAAGAGAAGTAAAATAAGCTTATAGAATGATCTTTTGTATTGTTTATTGTTTATTTTAATTTTATTTTTTTTTTTTTGCATAGCCCATTCTGAAAATTATAATCTATACTTAGTTTATTTTAAATTGTATTTATTTGTATATTCGTGTAAATTAATAAACATTTTATATTATATGTATTTATATAGTTGTGACAAAAGTTTTAAAGTTCATTCATAATAATTCATCATAAAACCCACATTAATTAAATACATTTCTTTTTTAATTATCTATAAATGCTCTATATATCAAAAAGCCCCTTCTTCAGGCGCCGCCCCTGCTTCGCAAGTGAGCGTTGTGGTTGCTTGCCACACTGGCCACCATTACAAATTCTACCACTTTTGGCTCAGTTGCTTCTGCCACCTCCTCTGCTGTCTGGCGCAGTCACTCGATATCCAGTTCCTATTCGAGTCGGAGTCGGAGTCAGAGAGTCACAGGCAAATCCAGAGCCAGGAGCCAGGAGACCACAAGTTTGGTAACACGCGCTCGCGGCATTTATCGCGCCTGGCAATCAAGCAGGACGCCGCGACGTCCCTTTGTGGCACGGACCGCCTGCTTGCCACATGAGAAACTTGTTTCGTGCACTTCATCCCGTTGCGTGTGCGGGGCAATCTTTTAGAGTCCCCATTTTGAGGTGGAGTCATGCAACGCGACGCGTTCATTGGCCAGCCAAATATGTGTGAGTGCATGTATGTATATGTGTCTGTGTATGTAGTTGAGTGTGTGTTAGTATAATACATTACTCTCCATATGCGTTTCATTAAAGTTTCGCATAAATTTTGTTGCATGTTTGCGGCATTTTATGGCCAGCCGCGTATCGCACACGCACTTCGAGTCCATTTCATTTGGAGCTTGTTAGCTTTTCCTATATATAGTTTTCCCATAAAAATTATATATACACACAGTCGCGCCTGCTCTTCGAACAGGTAGCCGGATTGGTTGTCGTGTGGCGTTTGTCTCTTTTATGAGGCAGTTTTGTTTTATTTTGTTTTTCTCGGACATCTCGTTCCTTTTGTATTTGTCACATTTGTGGCGTCTCGCATTTTGGCTGCGCCTATAAATAATTGGGTTTTATCGTCACTTGGTTTCTTTGCATTTAATAAATTTAATTTGTGGTAATTGAACTCGTTGTAGACACTGTCAACTGTGCCCAGTGATTTCTCTTATCGCTTCGCCACTCATTTATCAATCTGTTGTATATAAAATTCTACATTTAATTGTACAATTTTTTAAGCGCACGGAACTATTAATTAAGCTTGAAGCATAATTTATTGTTGTCAAGGAGTGTGAGATGCTCTTTTTTACGGTTGAGAAGCTAAGCATATTTTTCACTAAATAAACACTTAGCGTCTGAATATGTGTTTAATTATTCAGAAAATTCAGCTTATTATTTGTTTGATAATATGCCTCTATTAATATACAAAAAAAATAACAATAATTGGATTTTACTAGTCTACTGTTTTTACTGTTAACATATAGTATGTATTAAAACGAAAATTACATAATTTATACAAGTAACTAACTAGATGATATCCAAAATTAACAATACTTAAAAATGCAATGCTGTAGAAGCACCAACTATCATAGATGCTAAATATACGATTTAAAACACAGCTTAGCAAAGCTTTTAACAAATTCACATGCAACGACATATTTACTTTTAAGACATCTTATATGACCCGAATTCCCATTTTAAATGGCTTTAATTTATAATTCAATTCATATAAAAACGTATGTTAATGAATAAGAATAAATGACAGATGAGCTAAGATGTTGTACCTACCTTATTTATCTTGTGCATTTGCATATCGTGAAGTTACCCATTTTAAATGTTGTGATGTTTTTACGTCAATCATATTAAAAACTATCAACAGATAGAATCAAGTATATTAAGCTACGACATGATCATTCATTTAAATGAGATTGCAATAAATTAATAATATAATAAATATGTGTTTACAGTGAATTTAATTATGGCTTAACTTTAATTTGCAATTGATAAGAAGGTGTGAGAATTATCAATTAGACGTACGAGTATATCAGAAGCTGGTAACTACAAATATAAATTGAAAGAAAAAAAAAAAATAATAATAATAATAATAATAATAAATGTTGTTTAAAGTGCACATAAAATACCCACGCATTTTTATTTGCAAGATATATGGTTAATTTACAGATTTTATTTTAATACTAATGATTATTATGGTGCGAGAGTGCAATATGATAAATGATTATAATTATGGCGAGCGCACATAATTCAAAATGTTGAGCATACGCCACGAGAGCCGCGAGACACGGAGCACGAAAGTGGGCAGTCCCAAGAGAGCACTACACACACACAGACAGAACTAACACTCTCACACATGCACACAGCTAACGACACTCATGTATACACAGCGCGCACACAAATATCTAAACAGCAAATCAAGCAAACTTTAATATGGCTACAATTTGATTACGAGCGCCAGCACGAGAGAGCGAGCGAGCAGGCGAGCAAACGAACACACAAGAAAGAGACCGAACGAACTCCACAAAGGCAACACCCACTGACACAGCGCGATAGCGTGCGCATGCATGTGTGTGTATACGTGCTTGTGTGTGTGTGCTCGTGTGTGACGTTAAAGGAAACTCGTTTGTTTGCCCACTGCGGCAGCCGCGGCGCGACAGTCGCGCTCACAGCGTACGTCCAACCGGAAGCTCAACACAAGCCTCGTTCGCTCGCTCGCTCGCTCGCTCCATCTTGTTGCCCTATGCGTGCTTCCCCATTCCAATCAGAAACCAACAGCAACAATAACAACAACAAGAGCGCGCTCTGGTGCCAAAACTTTGGCAATTCGAGTTGTGAATTCAGTTTAAACTTGAACGTTTATACGCGAAAATGCAGAATTGCCGTGTGCGGCGTAAAATTGTGAATGCGTTGAAAAGCCGTCGCCAATTGTGAATTGTGTGTCTATGATCTAAAATCTATTACAAAACCCATTAAATAATAACAGCAGCTCTCTGGATATTCACTATAGTTGCTGCTTGTTGCTAAACTCTATTCATCGAGATTTGCGTGTCGCCTTATCTGATAAATTTCTATTGTTAATTATGTGTTTAATGCGCATAAGCTGGTGTTTGTGCTTGTGTTAGTGTGTTAGTGTTATGCTAATTATTTTTTGCTTCCATCATTTTCGCCAGCGTTATGCAAATGATGTGTCTCTAAACTGTGCAGCGTATCTCTAAACACACTTGTATCTGTATCCGTTTATGCTGCGGTATCTGTATCTGTATCTCGATCGGTGTATCTGTAAGTGTCGTGTCATTTATGTCACAGCGCACGCACTGAAAAACGGAATTCGATTAAATTTATGTGCACTCGCATTTCAATATAAATCGCATAGTTTAGCAAAGCGAACAAAACGTTTGCTGTCGAACAATAAATGCGTTTTAAAAGCAATTAAAATTCGTATAACAAAAATACACAAAAAAGGCTATAAAGAATAATAACCCACTTGATATACGTTGGCTCATTTGAATACAACAAATAACAAATAAACGACATCCATTGGAACGAAGCTCGGCATTATCAAGCTACGTAAGTCGACAATATATTCATACAACTTTTATGACAGTCAAGCCCTTGATTAGATTTGGTATTGATGTATTCGGACAAGTTTGAGATATTTAAAATAAGACAAAATGATATGAGATAAATTAGATACGGATTCAATTAAGTTTATTAGCGACCCGGAAAAGTCATTTTTGCATTTAGTAATTGTAATAATGACAAAAATAATTTAAACTAATAATATTTAAATATGAATTACAATACATTACACTTAAATGTATTGTTTGGTTATTCAACTTATACGTAGCACATAGCTAATAAACTAATTCGTAATTGATATAGTCTCACATTTGATGTTGATCTAGTTTGCAAAACGATTCGCAATAACATTTATACATAGCTTGCGCTACGAGGCTAATGAAACAATTTAGCGTCAGCTAATATCATTGAATTAAGTTGCAATCTTTAAGCTGAGCAATTTCAATTAAATTTAAGTAACTCACTTTCGAATAAGCAACGAATAAATTTAGGCCTGAATGTTTATAGATCAACTCACTGAACAACTGAGGCTATACATAACGCTAAATGTTAAATACGATCCGGTGTGATAAAACAAGCTTGAATGATCAGGTAGTTTAGCAACAAAACTATAATTTATATATATAAAATAATATAATATAATATATATCATGCAAATATATTGAATTTTGTATGCCAGAAACCTGATTTGAATATCAATTCAATAGCCAGACTATTTTTAAGTATATAACAATAACTTACTAAACTGATTTCAAAACATATAATCTTCCATATTTATTTACACATTAAGTGATAACATTTTGAATACCTATTTTAAAACCGAAATGGGAACAAATACAAATATAAAATTAAAATCAATGAAATGCAGCCATAAATTGAAATTTTTGTTGAGAACAAAGCAATACAAATTGGAAGCCTCAAAAAACATCTAAAGCTAAATTAATTTCAATTATGACTTGTACAACAAATTAATTTAACTTTTTATTGGTTTTTTTATTGAATTTCAATCGTATATTTATGCAACTCGCTGGCTGGCAGCTATTGTATTTTGTGCAAAGTATGGATAAAACAATACAATAAATTCCCACGAGAATATTTGTAAGCAATACCATAAATTTGTCATCAATATTTCAGCGACACTTTGCATAGGGATCTCCATACGACAAAAGCCATTCATTGCCTGAAAGTCGGGGCCAATATCGCCAGTGCTGCAGAGATAACGAAGTACATTATTCCTTTGCCTTTTTTATGAGCAATTACTTGGGGACTACGGCCAAGTGCGAAGCAGCGTCAAACCGGAAAGTTGGCATGCAACTTTCATCACATTTGATTCAACAATTACATTCAATACACACAGTAGTTGGGCCACGTACATATACATATGTATTTATTCGCACAATTTCATTGCAGATAACCAGCAGTCAGTCAAACAATCAGCTAGAAGGCAACAAAAGACTTAAGCTCGAAACTTGGCGCATAGAAAACAATGATGATTATTCATCAAGCGTACATTAATGAGATGCACATAAATTAGAACAACGTGTAAGCTGCTGATAAGCTAGAGCTGTTGTTAAATGCGCTTCATAAATTATTTAGAGCTTATGCAGGTTAATTAGTTTTCTTTATTACAATTGTTATGTTGCTCATAATAAAGAAGAACTTGCCACTCGCTGCAATCGTTCAGCTGTAACCTTCAACTGGCTGAGTCCTATCTCAATGACACACCCGCTCTTAACTCTTGCTACACTTTCGCTCTTGTCTAGTGGCCGAATCTCGGCACATGAGCGACAAGTGCCATTTCTTTGGGCAATTAAATGCTGGCGCCACCGAGCACAAAAACAGACAGCCGACAACAATGCTGGCTCAATGGTTCCGTACTGCAGAACACTCTCGTAGGCCAACAATGACACAACATGACAGCAGTTTCCACTTCAAGTGCATTGCAAAAAGGCCAATAAAGTCATTAGCTGGAAGTATAAACGAGCTGGGCCAAGTGTATGTCTGTGTTTTGACCAGAAATACGGACCAAAAGGCAATGGAAACTGTGCCAGCAGAGCCAAAAAGAGAATCTAAAACGCTGCGTGTGACCAGTGGCACAGGTTGCACGATATGTATATGTATATGTATATCTCTCTCTATATATGTGAATGTTTCTGTGTGTGCGTGGCTAAGCGCCTTTTAATTTATGACACTTTTATGAGACCAAAAGGCAATAAAACTAAAATCGGTTTCTCGACAAAAAGGCAAGCCAAGCCAATAGTTTGCCTTTTGGACAATTGCATCATAAATCTTGACCAAAATCGTTTAGCAAGGTAACTGGAAAGGTCATTGGGTTGCGCATAGGGTTGCCACATATATGATACACAGCTGCAAATATTTTAATTATTGTCTTTACAAAAATTATATGTATACATTTGAAGTTAATGTAAATAAATATATAAATATTAAAACTAAATAATAATAAAGTCAAAGCTCCTTTTGTCTAAATGTTTATTAAGACATTTTTATATAATATATAAAAAAGTAATTTAATTATTTCAAGAGGTATTTTACTCTTTACATTTATTTTGGTAATATTCTTGAATTCTCTCTCTTGCTTGGCAACCCTGTCCAGGTCAACCCTCAGCAAAATGCAACAAACATAATTATGCAACTTTTAACACTCGGTCAAAACTACTGCAAGCCTACAGACGCACACATACACACACGTACACACACACTCACTCACTCACTAATGCAGGTAGCACAACCGAAACATTAAATATGAAGCACGCAATTCGAAAATAACAAGCAGAACATTGCAGCAGGCAATGATATATGTATGTGCGAATTGCACACTAAGCAGGTCAACGGGGCAGCGGGGAACATGGACTGCCAGCCCAATAGGAAATACGTAGAGGCCAAGACCCATTGACCCGATGAAGCCGGGAGTCAGGAGCAGAGCCAGGCCCAGGGACAGCGACAGGGGAAGTCAGAAGTCATGTCGTGCGTTACGCGGCGTTGCTTAATTGCACGAGAGGTTTTTGGTTGACAGACGGGAACTCGACCTGGACACGGACCTCAAGTATCGAGCTAATAGAAATTGTTTGGCGTCAGACGTCTGAGTGGCTTGCTGTGTGGCGGATAGTAGAGACACAAACTGATTTTCCAAGGAAAACATTGCATAATAACATTGGCTATACATATATGGTGAACTTTTTATCATACTCCCGCTCCAGCGTTACATTTATTAATAAATACAAATTTTATTTATATTGCACCCATATTTGAAAGTTGAAAGCCAGTGTCAATTTCGTTTATAAATTGATTTATGCTTTATGGTTTTTATTTCATATGCTAATAAAATTCAATAAAAGTGGCGGCAATAAATAAGCCCATATGTATATATTACATCGTTTATCGTAGCTGCTGCGATAACTTAGCATTATTCATAACGATTTCACAATATAGCACTTATCAGGCGAATAATTCCAAGTGGAACGTAAGAGCACAAAACAAAATCAGTTGCTTTATCGTTAGTAGAAAGGAAGCAGCTGGCCTATAAGCCTGACGATAAGGAAATGAGTAAATCGTGAGCTAAAATTTCATAACGACCGATAAAATAATCCAGAAGAGCAGAATTTCTTATCAGAGTATTCCCCATCTGAATACTGGCGCCAAAAGTCATAAAAATCGAAATCGTGGAAGCCGCGACTTTCAAGAGATTTCTACACCTTTTTTTAGTAAATTATTATGATTGTAGTTAATTAATTAAAGACAAGGGAAAATTAGGCGAGATCTTTTCACAGCCAGCGCCAAGCAATCAAATAAACGAATGTTGAGTTTTCCACAGCTATTAATTGTTACCGGGTCTGACAATGTCTCCGACAATGCTCTCACAAATGTAAATGTCACGAATGAAACGATGCCGAGAGACGAAGGCTGTGGTAGATACACAGACGGCATAAGCCGCGCCGACGCCAAGACACTTAAAAGCTTTGGGCATGGACAGCCGACAGACAGACAGACACACAGAAAGATGTATATATGCATATAGTCAAGCCACATTTGAATTCCTGTTGCAGCAAAGGCATGGAGTTGGAATTTGTCTGCCCGCGTGCCGAAAACTTGTCATTGGTGCTGCCGGTGTGGTCGAACGAGCCAGAGGAAGAGGAGAGTGTGTGTGAGAGAAAGAGGAAAGATAGCGTCTGAGATCAATCGTGCTGCCGGCACAGATCAAGCGAAAGAGTTGCTTAATATAGACGCCAGCAGAAGGGTCAGATCGAGATTTCAACGGATTTCGTGTGGAGCATCTACGCAGCTCACTGGGCTAGCAGCAAGGATATTGCCAGCAAGTTCGTTGCTTAAGTCTTTTGTTTCGCATGCCTTTCACACACGATGTACCAGCATAAAATTGGTCATTGTCACAACTCCCAATTAATTATAAAACAAAACGCATACAAATTAAAGCACTATCAGCAATTTCTAAACAAAAACCAGCAACAACAACAACAACCACAACCACAATAGAGCACCATTTCCGCCATCATTTCAGCAGTTGATAAGACATAAGTGCGCCGCTCCATAGAATAGCGTACCAGTACAAAGTATTCGAGCTATGAGCTATGAAATGAAATTATGGGCTAACACTGTTCTTCTCACAAAATCACCGATTGGAACAATCAGTTAAATGCTCAAGCATGCTTATATCATTCGTTGTTGTTTGAGGGAAGGCTCTTTGCTTATCACTTGAAATATTCAAATTGAGTTTTCGTTCAGTGTTGTTGCTGAATGTGTAGTAGCCGCGTTTCAATTGCGTTTTAGTTGTTGTCAAGTGCCTTTTGGATAGCGACTCAACTCCCCTGCAAGTGTGTGGGACATATGTAGCTTCAAGGCACTCATGTGTCACGGCGATGAGTAATTGTTTCAGCCACGGCGCACAGACAAAAGCCCTAATTGCATTGCGATAAGTCATGCAGATATACACATATTCACATAAGTAAAAGCACCTATTGCCATCAGGAAATTCTCAATTACTGTGTCTTATCGAATACATTCTACTACACTGAAATCTTGAATAGGTTGTCTCCTTTGAATACTCATTTGCCACAATGTCACTCACGTGGAAGCAGACAGAAGGCACCCTAAAAAAAATATGGTATGCAAAATATGGCTAAGATTTGTTTGTTAAAGAACGTTTTAGTGGGAAAATACGAATGATTATTTTACAGGCTTACTGCAGATTATGACTAGATGGTCCACAAGAATATAATAAATTACCTACATAAACTATATAAATATGATTTATTTATGCTAATTTTATTTTTAAAGATAATTTCAATTAAATCTAAGATAGAGTAGAGCATCAATAATTATTAATTATATTCATTGTGAATATGTTATAATGGACTATTTTTAATCATAACATAAACACATAATTATTGGAATTACTACTTTATATTTATATTTGAAATACAATTGTCAAGCAAAGCTACCCAGCTAAGCTTTTAGCACACACTCAGTTTAACACTTCTTTCATCACGAACACATATAACTCTTAATATGCATGTAAACTCCACAAATCGCTTGATACACTCTACGAATGCATTTGCTACATAAAAACGCTATAATTACAACTCTAAACTGCCTAAAACACTCAAGAGAGAGACGTCTGCATCTGAAAAGATTCTCATAATTACGCATCAGAAGAAATAAACATACAAATTTGAATAAAATCGATATAACCACCAAACATGGGTCTGAGAGCGGAGTAGAGTTGAAGGCGGATGAGAGCCGTTGATGCTGCTGCGGCTGCGGCTGCTGCTGTTGCTGTTGCTGTTGTTGTTGATTTTGTGGCTGTGGCTGCTGCCGCTGGCGTACTTTGCCATTAAGAATCGAACCACAAATCCACTTAAAATCACTACAAAAACCAATAAAGATTTCTTTCATCTTTGCCGAAGGAGCGCGCGAGATGGCAACAGAAACAAAGAGCGAGAGAGAGGGAGAGATAGGGAGAAAGGGAAAGAGAGCACGTATTGATCAAGCGACAATGAGAGTGAAACAATCATGAGACGATCAATAGGCATTGTAATCAAATGCAATGCACTAGAGCGCTTAAGGGGACTTATAGAATACTTGGGATAGACTTTGGCGGTGGCGGTGACGCCACTTTGAAATTTCGGTGACATTTTCCAAAATGTTGGGTAGGGCAACTGAAAGGGTATACAGGATTAGTGGAGCCAGAGCAATTATCATTTGTCTGGCTGTTATCAGACAACTAATATGCATATCAATGATTTTTCAACCCACTCTCTCTATACAATTTTCTTAACTTACTTTACTTTCATTCAAATTTTTGATATCGAAGAATTTTCCATGGTGACTCGCTTAGTTCGTGGTTCCAGGAAAGCGCGTGCCATGTCTTGTGCTCGTATCGTTGCCTTTCCTTCAACGTATTCGCCTGATAAACGTCATAAAAGTTAATCACCGCAGCAGCTTCGGATCCAGCTACATATGGTGGCTGCGCCTCGTCAACAAGATCGTGTGGATGATCACATTAACGGGCCGGCGCATGATATATAAAGCTGTTCACAAATTAAGGTCCATTAGCGCAGCAGGATGTGTCAGCGTCGATTGAAATATGCGCTTGTCTGGCTTGCGGTTTTTTTGTTTTGACATCTTTCGTTCCTTCTGCTTCAGCAGACTCTCTATCTCGCTCCCTCTCTCTTACTCTCCCGCGTCTGCTTTGACTCAGTTTTCACTCGATCTGCTTGCTTTTTTGCATTTTAATGGAAAGAATTTGTTTAGCATCCAGCTGGGGAGGAAGGTTGCCAACGAACCTTTTTTGATGGGTGAATTATGTGATTCTCACTGAACAGCAACTGAGGCAAATCGTTTGATTAATGATCCACACCATGAGTTTTAACAATATTGTGAGTGCTATTGGCCCACTTGTGCTAATCTGTTGAACTGATGATTGCCAATGAATAAATGGCCAATAGAAGCCGAAAGCATTTGTCAAAGAACCTTTTTATGTTTGTGTATTGAATGACATAATTAGATAAAAATATAAAATTAAATTTTCTCTATACCTATAGAGATAGTCCTCGGTGGTATACGATCAAAAAATATATAAGGAAGACTGCAGGAAATAAATTGATATTTCCATTAAGCTGAAGTCATTCCTTTGCCTATGTTAATCTCTTGTTTTTTTAAATACTGATTATAATTGAATAATAAAACCAAAAACTAAATGATATACAGAACATAGGAGTGATTCATATTAATATATAAATGTGGCTTAATTATTAATTATTATATACGTTAGGTTATAATAATATTTAGAGCACTCCAAATCCCAACAAGGCTGATCTGAACCACCTATTGTCTCAGCTCTAAAAAGGTAATCGTAAATCTGATTATCTGTAATGTTTTTAGCTACCAAATTCATTCTTTTGAAATGCGCACATATATATCATTCAATGTGATTTTTTTTTTAAAAAAAGGCCTTCACATTTCTCTGAATCCCTTGCAATTAGCGACATCAGAGTAAATAGATCCTTATTAGGCGCTGGACATACACGCAACCGTCAATTAATTAAACTATATCCTTCGATCTTTGTCATGGCCTCTTTTTTATAGGGTCACTGTTTTGGGCACTTGCTCACGCCCACAGCACGATCTAACGACCTGGTGACACTACGGCCTCTGAGCAGCGGGGTCAGCCGGATCAGCGCTGCTAAGCCCGGTCGGCTATCGATCAAGCGGATTACTTTCACGCTGGCTCATGCAGTCGAGTTCCTACCGTTTCGCTAGGCGCAAGTAGCTCGAGTGTCGAACCTGTTTTCGGTTTCAAGTGCGGGGCAATATCTATTTCTTCAGACTTACATCAAATTGACTAATTTCGCTGCAGCAGCGCAGTCGACTGCGCAGTAGCTGCGTTTGAAATGCACCTACAAATTTTTACCTGTCACTCAGCCGACGGCATCTCCATCTCGCTCTCGTGTCTGGCATCTCGCTTGCACACTGCGTTTGTGTGAAGGCAACGCCTGCAAGTGACACTCGAAGAAAGGGAGTAGGCAGCAGCCAGACAGACAAACGGACGGACTGCCTTGCCTGCCCATTGATGAAATTGACTTTTTATGTTGTTGCCGTTGACTTCTCTTCGATTTGCGTGGCGCTGCTCTCGGTCACTGTCGCTGCTGCTGTCGCAGCCGATGTTGACGTCGGCATCGGCGTCGGCGTCAACTGAAACTGGATTTTTGGGATTAAGTTTTTGTTTACTTTGAGGCGTTTTTTAGTTTGTTTGCACGCCTCAAGGAAGTCGGTTCGTTGCGCTCGCGTTCCGCAACAGCAATCACAACAATTATAAAAAAAAAAATAAATAAATAAAAACAAAAGCAACAATTACTCAAATCTGTTAAGTGCTCGTAACTGGATTAATACGAAAATTTATTGGTCTCTTAGCCGCATTAATCAAAAGGCTTACAACAAAGCCCATTAAATGCTCAATCCAAACGATCGATCCGCATAAATATTAATAATAAATGTAACCAAATTCAACATTTCCAAGTCTGTTGCAATTAATTTCTTATTTTTGCATTTCTGTGATACAATTTGAACTTGAATTCCGCGTTACTATAAATCAATCCTTAAACAAGCTGCCACACAGAAAATCGCGCGAAAACATAAACCAATAAATTATGGGAATTTTGCTAAGTGATGGCGATGTAAGTTTAGATTTTATTTTTCATACCATTCATTCACTCCAACACACACGCTTAACTTCCCATCTATAAATCATATTTTAATTAAACTGGTATTTAAATATTTGAAATGTCTTTATACTTAGACTAATTGATATTGCTAGTTAGAGAAACTAATAGGCCTAACTATAAACTGGAACTATTTAGACTAATTGTTTTACGATTTTTCTAATCAATAGTCTTAGATAAATGCAAATTGAATCATATATTTCTCCCATTGACACTCTGTCTACAAATCGTAAATTTGAGCCTGTTCTATTCAAATACTCAAATACAAATACTCTTCGCTTCTTAGAGTATAAGCATATATCTTATATATATCAAAATTCAACGGAAAAATAGTAAATTAAATGCAATTTTTCATTTATTCAAATATTTAATTTCTGAATTTTTATATCACTAAAATATAAAGGCAATTTTATTCGAATTTCAATTAAATAATTATTTAATTACATTCATTAAAAAAGATTATTGTCTTTACTCATCATTGTAGCTTTCTAATCCTAACGAAATTACTAGGCAATTGGCGCACCTTTCGGTGCATAAATGACATCGAACAAACGTTTACAGGAAAACTAAACTCTATAATATTTAGTTGACATCCGCTAGCTAGAGTTGTGAGAGCGCAACGATCCATGAATGAGTCAAGTGTGTCTAACTGAAGTCAGCAGGAAGGGGGTGTGGAGAAGTAACTAAAACAGGATCCACTTGGCATAGACCTGGCTGGCGCTGTCGTCCACTGAGCGAGCGCACCCGGTTTCATCATAGCCTAAGCCGAGAGACTTATAAAAAACCACTTAAAGCGCCGCTTTAATCCTAAGTGTTCCCGAACCCCTCCTCGATGTTGTTGGCTTGTTTGTTTTTTTTTTTTTTTTTCTTCTGTTATTTTTTTGTTCGGTTTTATTCATTCACTTGGCCGCCGCTCAAGTGGTTTTCTCTGTTTGTTTTTATTCCTTCATTTGCAGTGACAAATTATTAACGTTCTACTCATCGTCCTCATCAGCGTCGCGACCTGCTGATCCTCGATTTGTGGCTCGTCTTTAGTAAATTGATTTTTTATTGCTCTTTATTTTAATTCTCTCCACCTTCATTCTTCTGCTTCTTCTCCATCTCCATCTCCTTCTTCTTCTTGCTTTTCAGTTTTGTTTTTGTGCTCGCATTTTAATAAGCGCCTCTACAGTCACTTCGAAGTGCCTGCGATCGCGCACTGATCCCATTCGGATCTCGATCCTGGCTATTCGAGGCTGCAACATGTTGACAATTTTTCGTGTGGTCGCCGCTCCTTTGATGAAGCACCGCCTCGAGTATCGGCAATGGACGGTGCTCTCTTTGATCGACTGATCTTCTAAAGGGAGCGACGTCATTATGCACGCGTGGTCAACTCTTTGATGACTCGAATTCTCGTTGTTCTTGTTGTTGCTGTTATGCTGCTCCCCTTACCTCAAATGCGTTTGTGGAACGCTGCACATTTCGTTGGCATTTCGAGAATTGTGTTAAAATGTGCGTCAATTGATCTTCTGGCTAATGGGGAAAAGTGTTGCAAACGGCTTTCCTTGCCCACGTTTAATTAGATGGAAATTATCGAAACGCTAATTAGAAACCGGCTGCAGCTTTTTTTTGCATCCTACAATTCTTGTGGAGAATTGCTAAATCATTTATTTTATTCAGTTTCTGTTCTGAAATAAAACCGAAAGTGCCGCCGGCTAAGCGAAAGCTCTTCTCTTAAACAATATGCGCATTGCGCATAGTCAATTTTCCTGTATTGAGTAATATGCTGTATCGAGTCCAATTGAGCTGTTTGTTATAAAATATTTACCATATGCGTCTAAATTCTCATACCCCTCAGCGCAACAGTTGTATGTGCGTTTGATTTGTGGAATCAGCAGAGATTAAAAGCGCAAATTGAAATTAAAAATTTCATACATCATCGCATTAATATTCTGGGATAAGATAAAGACGTCAAATGTATTTTCGTACATATATTTCAATAATATATATGAATACAACAAATATATGGAATTGGCGCCTTAATTGATTTTGATGTGAAAAACAGATTTCTATATTTATATGCCTTTTGGTTATTGAACTTTTTGTAAAGGAGGAAAAGCAACAACAACAAAATCAAAAGACTATGCGGAAAATGTATTTAAAGTCAGCCGATGGCACTTGAAGACATTTCATGTGGTGCAAAAATGCTGAATGATACATTTATTTAAAGTAAACGGAAAATTATAAAAAAAAGTAACTTTCAAGCTTTCAAATGGTGAAAACAAATTTTAGCAATTTGGTTGAGAAGAGTAAGATTGTTTTTGGCTTTGAGAAGTAATTGAAATAAAATTATGATGGTTTGACATATCATGTTGTAAACCTGCAAATATTAAACTAAATTGGAGGATGGTCAAAATTATATATAAATATAGTAAATAGTAATGAAAACGTTTTTTTTTTTTTTCAAACTTCTTCAAACTCAGGAAAATTAGAATACATATATATGTATATAAGTTATGCTCATTAAGTTACTAGCTCATTGTAATATCATAACCAGCAATAAGCTGGATAAAAAGTAGAAATCTCAACATCTGTGTAGCTTCTATGTTTAGATATTGTAATTAATAGTAATTAGTTAGCAGTGCTAATTTACTTAAATAAAACTTACACTACTTTGCTTATATCGACTCTTAAAACCTCTACACCTATATGATGCAGACACACCTCAACAGGTTTTTGTGCCCGTAAAATTATGATTAATATTGTTGATAATGAATATAATGCATCCCATATAATAGTTATGACCATCATTAAAAAAGCTACGGCCAAGCCCACGTACATATAGCAAATATGTACATGTATATATGTATATGCAAAGAAAAAAGAGTGGAGCCTACGCAGGGCGAAAAGATGAAACTCAATTGTGAGTGCTGCAAATGCACAAAGATACAAAGACGAGTCACAAAAGATGCAGCGCGCCATTCATTTAAGATGGGATGGAATGGAAGGGCGCCGTTGGGAAAACGAGTTTTGAGAGGCAGAGAGAGGGTGAGATAGAGAGAGAGATAGAGAGAGAGAGCACATGTGTGTGTATGCGAGTGTATGGTGAGGGAGCCCAGCAGCTCTCAAGAACTGCAGCAAGAGGCAGCAACCAAAATGGCTACGCGCAACGGGGTGTCGCCCAATGGCAGCTGCACCTGGGATACCGAAAACTGAAGTGAGAAAAAGCCAGTTGGCAGTAGATAGAGAGTGACAGATAGAAAGGGGAGAGAGAGAGAAAGAGAGAGAGAGAGTGAGAGAAGGAGTATATGTTACTTTGATCTAATTAGTTGTGTTTTGTGGTCATCTCTTTTGCAGTCGACCTCGGATCAGCAGTCAACGCGTGACTATCCGCAGTTGAGCGGCGACTACCACAACGTGCAGCTGCAGGTGGCCGCCGTCGCTGCCAGCTCCAAGATGTACCATAGCAGCAGCGCCGCTGCGGCTGCCGCCTACACTGATTTGGCTGCAGCTGGAGGTGCCGCCGGCGTCTCTGGCTACCATCACCAACAGGCGGTGAACGCGCCAGTATATGTGCCCTCCAATCGCCAATATAATCACGTAGCGGCGCATTTTGGCAGCGCTGCAGCCGCCCAGAACGCGTGGACAACGGATAGCTTTGGATCGGCACATGCGCAGCTGCCGGCGCAGTTCTACACGCAAAACGCCGCCGTCATGATGGCGCCCTGGCGAAGTGCCTATGATCCAACTGGCTTTCAGCGCTCCTCTCCTTACGAGAGCGCCATGGACTTTCAGTTTGGCGAGGGGCGCGAGTGCGTCAACTGCGGCGCCATCTCCACTCCACTTTGGAGACGTGATGGCACCGGCCACTATCTCTGCAACGCTTGCGGCCTGTATCACAAGATGAACGGCATGAACCGGCCACTGATAAAGCCCAGCAAGCGACTGGTGAGTGCAGTGAGTAGCCACAGCTCCATTATCAGTCAATATCCATACTAATCCCTTTCCGACTCCTACAGACCGCCACACGTCGCCTAGGCCTTTGCTGCACAAATTGTGGCACTCGCACCACCACACTCTGGAGACGCAACAACGACGGGGAGCCCGTGTGCAATGCCTGTGGCCTCTACTTCAAACTGCACGGCGTCAATCGGCCGCTGGCGATGCGCAAGGATGGCATTCAGACGCGCAAGCGGAAGCCCAAGAAAACTGGCAGCGGCTCCACAGCGGGAACTAACTCGGGATCGGGCTCAACCACAGAGGCCATCAAGGAGTGCAAAGAGGAGCATGGTAAGCAAAGTGAAACTAATATTGTTGACTGAATCACAATGAGGATAATTTGATATAATATATATCGATATCAACTCGAGAGAAAAACGAAATAATGTATGTTCCTGTTTGCAGAGCCATTGCTAAATACCATAATATTTATATTAAGCCAGACATCTTTCAGTCTGTTCTTGTTATAGATATTGTACATTTATTATACTAACGTTCCCTTTTGAAGTTTTCTAATCTTATTTTTGTCGCTTTCTCTGTACCTTCTCCAACAGATCTCAAGCCCACGCTTAGCCTGGAACGCCACGGTCTGAACAAGCTGCATACGGAGTTGAAGAGCAGCAGCCTCATGGGCCAGCATCATAGCCAGCAGCCGCAGCAGCAGACGGTGCCGTCACATCAACAATGCTTTCCACACTATGCCCAGCAGCAACAGCAGCAGCAACAACAGCAGCAGCAACAGCAACAGCAACAGCAACAACACCAGCATCAGCAGCTCAGCCACCAATCACAGTTAAGTGCAAGGCAGTTGCATGCAGCCAGCTCGCAGCTGTATACGCCCGGCAGCAGCTCCGCGGCCTCTGCGTATACGACGCACAGCAGCAATGCGCCGGACACGCCCACACTGAGCAACGGCACGCCCTCGCCGCACTACCAACACCATCATTTGGCGAGCAGCTCGCACGGCCACCACGCCACGGCAGCCCATCATCATCTGCACGCGGCAGCAGCTGCTGCGGCGTATGGAGTGAAGACAGAGGCAAGTGCCACTAATTACGACTATGTGAACAATTGTTACTTTGGCGCTTCGTTTGGTGCTTTGGGCGGTGCTGCCTCGTCGGCAATGGCTGGTGGGGCGAGCGGCGATCTGGCCGGCTATCATCATCAGCACAATGTCATCCAGGCCGCCAAGCTGATGGCCACATCCTGAACGGAAGCGATCTCTGTGATCTCGTACCCACACAGCGCACAGCAGACACCATCGTTGGAGCTTCGTTGGAATCATATTGAAAAGACTTTGAATTAGTTTTAAATAAGTTGCAATTAGTTCTCTTATGTAATGCCTGTAAATAACTGCACGAAAGTTTTGTACAAATATTTGTTTATAGCTTCGTTCCGTTTCATTTAAGTACCCAAATAGGCTAAGGTTTAGCTACTACTATGTATCAATTGTAAAGTGTTTACATTATTCTTTCTCTAATTAGCATAAATTATCCATATAGAAAAAAGCACATCCAATCATAGATCACTTAGCCATATGACTAGTATACTACCCATAAGTCCATGCATATTACCATTTAAATAAAAATTAACTTAAACATACATTCACTTTAGCAACTGGTTTTCTTTTCGGACCTAATGGGTTAATGCTGAGCATGTTTTATATTAGCTCAAAAGTATGCTTTACTATAAATCCCAACATTTTGTGACCTCTTTAAAGTATGCAACAAAGTTCAAGTGTGGTAAGTTTTATTTGATTTAGCCGTCTAGTTGTGGCGGGCTGAATGATGATAATAAAACCTTCGAATAGTAAATACCAAAAATACTGAAATTTTATGGAATTCATTCTATATTAACTTCTTTACGAATCGTACTGAAAATTCTTTCGGATTTATTTTTGGAAATGTGAAAAGGGTAATACTATTTAGTATATATCAACTTAATTCATGTTTATATATGTATGTATGTTTCATATTACATTTCAAAATAGTATATGGTTTACTATTTAATGTTTTAAAAATTACCAATTGCCAATTATGTTATTTAGGGAAATCCTATACAAGTCATTTAAAGAAGCAAAAAAGAGACGAAACCGCTTTACACTATACATTATGAGGCTTTAATCGGTCAATGTCGCCTCTATATGTCGATGGTACTTCAGCTTACATTGCAGTAACATACATTGCATATAAATAACAAATTAAAATGGAATCAAGTGAAGCTATTGAACCCAAGGGGGACGCACAGAAGAAAACATGTGTTTTGACTGAGTATATTGGGGTTTGTTTGGGTTTACTTAAATCTTTATTGGTTCGTCTGTACGTATGTGAGTAGGTCAATTTAGTATTGCAAAAATAAGGGAGAAACTAAATTAGTTACGTGAATATCTATACAGCTGTAAGCTGCTCTATAATCAAAATAGTCGAGACAGAAAAATTTGTAATGTTAGTAAAACAACTGTGTGGGAAAAATTTAAATAAATGAAATTAAAATAATAATAATAAAAAGTCAAATTTTCTTATGTGCAAATATATATATACAAAAATCTATATATTTTTTGTAAACCTCTAAGGAATACCGGGAATTTATTTCGTGTCATAAAGGAAGCCAGACAAATTTACATAAAGAAATATTATATAATAACGGGATTATTTTTTTCTTGTTTAAATATTTTATGTCGGTACCAGCGAGTTTGATGGGGCATTCGGTAAGGAAGCTGCTTCAGCGCTATCAGCGATAATCCAACGGAGGCTGTACAAAGCAATAAAAACTAAATTAATAAATAATAATTTTGTTGTTACAACAGTCGGCTAATTTTGTAATTTCCGCACGCGATGGCGCATTTAAAGAGCAGAAAAGGGATGCTGATATAAACGTGAATGTTTTGGGAAAGAAAAAAGTATATAAAAACTGGCCTCTCTATTGTCGCAATCACAACCTTGCCAGGGGGTCTGGGTCTGCACATGCAACAATATAATAATAGTGGAAAAAAAGAGTTACACACGCACACACCATAAGCATATTAATGATTTTTTAAACGCCAACTTTTATCTTAAGCATCGGCTAAGATAAAGCCAAATGAACGGGCACAATGTGCGCAATGCTAATGTAAGTGACTGCATAACAAAAGACTTGCAACCGGCCGCCGAGGCAATGAAGCAGAGACAGTCAAGCGAGCTAAATCGCAATAAAGCCAACTCAACAGCCATGACAGTGAGGCCCCTCTGCTGCGCTGTATGCGTAATACCAGAAGTAGTCAACAGGTGAACAACTTTAGTGAAGCTGCCCCAGGGCGCTGAGAGGAGGGAAAGCTGGTGGCGGGGACATTTCAGCGGGCGGGTTAGCGGTAGTCGGTGGCGCAATGGACAGAAAGAGAAAAACAGGTTGGTGGCGTATACGCAATGAACCAAAATACGATCCAAAACAAAATAAAAATCCAAATATCAGAGCAACAATTGGTTGATTAAACGCATGTCAGGTTGAGGCTTAACTTAACTGCGGTACATTTATATTTTAAGGAATTTGAAATGAATGAATATCTATTTAGCGTTGACGGAAATATAAATATAGAATAATTTGATTGGCATAATATATTATTTTATAATTTATTGGTATTATATTTAGTGTCAAGATGGCAATAAAACCAGTCAACCAACTGCAGGGTGTCACAATTATTGCCATTGTCTCTATTATCAGTGAAAGCGATGGTAAGCGGGTGTAAGCGGTTGTAAACAGGTGCAAGCGGGTGCAAGCGG
This sequence comes from Drosophila navojoa, assembly GCF_001654015.2. Next base: position 1,152,244 of record NW_022045864.1, read on the forward strand.
GAGTAAACGGGTGTGTCTTGCAGCTCAAATGCGGTTTCAAGTTTTGGTTACCACTTCGGTCGGCTGCTGCAGCGACGGGTTGCGGCATCTTTAGGACAAGTGCAAATGTAAACAAAAAGTATTCGAAAAGTGGTCGCGCACGCATACACTGACAACTAATGTCGTGGTTTCATACAACATTTCACGTGGCTGCCTGAGCACTTCGGTTTGAAACGTCGTCGACAACGGACGCGCGCAACGGACAAATTTTAAATAACTGGATTACGCGAGCTCCCCAATAAAGGAAGCTATTGAAACAAGGATATTTAACGGTTAAACATGTATTTTTACACAGCCAGTTGGAGCTTATGTGTTATCATTTATCTAATACCAAGTGCAACAGCCTACACACGGGAAATATTCAATGATAAACCGCCACTGCAGGAGAGACGTAAGTATTATGAAAGTGAAATAAAGTGATATCAATACTTGATTAAAAAAATGAATGTCATATTATATTGGGGCATGCCAAGAAAAAAGAAATTAACACAAATCTTAAGAAGTCGGAAGTGAAAAACTTGTATCTATAAATACATTTATATTAAATATAAACCAAAAATTCTTCAACTAAATACTAAAAAATAAATAAATTAATTAATTAATAAATAAATAAAATATAAATAAATAAAATATAAATAAAATATACAAATATAAAATATAAAATTGAGTGTATATTTAGAGATAATATTTTTTCGTTAAAGAAATGTAAGGACTTCTGTGGATATCTAAAGTTTCCTTTATTCATATTCATTCATTGTTCATTCATATTATATTTAAGAAGAAAAGGACAATTTGTCCTATACTCTAAAATTAAAAAAAGAAAAAAAAAAGAATTTAAACATAACACTTTGTATACAGAGATTAATAATAGATTGTCCTAAATAAATAAAAAAAAAAAAATAAAATAAAATTTTTGAGCTGCTAACTTATATTGAACTAATTATGGTATATTTATAACCTAAAACAGTCATGATTATACATCGGTATAAGAAATATTCCTAGAAGTCGTAGACAGTTACGAAGAGCATAAATTCCTCTTATTAGAAAATAACGATCTGGTAAAAATCTATACAATTATTTATAATAAAGAAAAATTTTAACAAAAAAATGTATATTCTTCAAAGTAAACAGAGCAAAGATATGCTTACAAAATTGTATAATGTAAATAAAGTGAGTGTGGATTTTTATATTTTTTTTAACAGCGCCGTGGCTACAAACGTGTAAACGATCCAGTCCCAATGAGAACAAATGTTTCCGTCAACTGTTCGAGGGCTGCTTCCCAGCTTTGGCTGCTGGAATACCAGAAATTGGAGTGAAGAGCTTTGAGCCACTGAACATTGACCAGGTGTCCGTATCTAAGGGCAGCGGAAATCTGGTGCTATCCGGAGGCTTCCAGAATCTAGTCGTACGCGGCCCCTCCAACGCGACAGTGCGCAGTGCTAGGTAAGTAAATGCAAAGCAATATTTATAGGCACATACGTTATTTAATGTGTAATTCGATGCTTTTGGTGATTAGTTTGGATCTGGCTCGCCGGCAGTTGAATTTCGAGCTGGAACTGCCACGGCTGCGAATTCGAGCCAAATACAATCTGAAGGGCAACATACTATTGCTGCCTCTGGTTGGCAACGGTGATGTGGCCATGGCATTCAAGAATGTGCGTACAGCCGTCTATACGAAAATATCGCTGCGCAATGAAACCCAGACTGGCGATGAAATCATACACATTGATGAGATGAAAGTCAGCTTTCAGGTGGGCGCTATGCGAATTCACCTCAAGAATCTATTCAATGGCAATGAGATTTTGGCCGCTTCCATTAATACATTCCTCAATCAAAACGGAAACGAAGTGATAGCAGAGCTGCGTCCTGATCTGGAACTGGGATTAGCCGATATTTTCCATGGCCTGTGGAATAATGTCTTCTCAAAGATGCCCACCAAACTGTGGCTGCTCTAAAAGCAGTTGCCGTGAATTGTGTTACAAATATAATATATATATTTAAATATTGATATTGAAATATTTAATATTTCTATTTAAATATATATATTGTATTAAAATAATATATAATTTATTTTTAAATTCAGCTCTGTTACTGCTCTTAGTTATATATGATTTTATTACCTACCTATGATTAAATCTATAGTTTATTTAAATATCAATTGAGCTGTTCACATTTTCATGGAGGGCAGCAGATCATCGTAGCTAAAAGCATCGAACAATTTGTCAACGGATGCACGTAAAATATCCACCAATGCCTTGATCATCAGTGGACGCACTTCTTCCGACAGCGATCGCCAGTTCTCGTTGAGAAAATCGTTCATGCGTTTTCCCAGTGCCTTGTCGCCATTGAAGAGATTGTCCAGCTGCATGTGCACATCGGCAAGTTCGTATTTGACCTTTATTTCTTTTATCTTCAAATGGGTGGCGCCGTCCTTCTTATACTCCTCGCCAATCATCTCCGTGGCCACGGTAATATTCGCTAGAAAATGTAATTTGATTAAAAGCAACTCACATTACTCAGCGCGACTAACATACACAGCTCGACCTTGCAGTTTCCATCTCCAAGCATTGGCATCATCATGATCTTGCCCTTTATGCTATATTGCGATTCCAACTTTAATTTGGGGAAGGTAATCCCTAGCGCGAATTTCAACTGGCTAGGAACGATGGTCAGATTGTGAAGCGTATGCTTCGATATGCCCGATATCTTAACATTTTTGTACACCGAATGCAAATAGATGGCGCCGGAATCCTGATCCATTTTAATCTCGGGCACACGCAGTGGTTCCATAGGTGGTATATATAGTTCGGGTATGCCGTTCATTAGACGTGGCTCCAGTGATTCAAAGGATGAACGAGCACACGTATTCAAGTCCGGTGAGTCGCGATAGCAAACCTTGAGAAACTCAGCTGCATATGGTTATAATCACTCTGTAAGAAATACGTATCAATACTAAATACTTACGCAATTTACTCGACTTTCCTTTGGGCTTAGCCAGCGACTGGGCCGCCAAACCCACCAGCAATAGGGTGATGAATATTTTACTTTCCATTTGTTGACTGCGTTGATTACTGTATGTCTACCTCTCACTGGTGTCGAACGTGTTCTGTGGATTTTCAGCCACTGCTCCACGGCTTTTATAGCTGAGAACCACTGCCATGAGGTGACGCATTCAATTCTGCCAGACTGCAATTTTCCGTGACATTGCAATCCTAAGCAAATTTGCAAAGCCGCACCAACACAGATGTTTTCCAATCGAGTTGCTCTTATGTATTTATGAATAATGCTTAGCTTTAAATTATTCACCAGCAACTTCAATAACATAAAAGAAATATATATATGAAAACATATAACTATCAAATATTTTACATTCTTTGTTTCCCCAATTTCAGTATATATCAAACAGTAATCTGTATAAATAATGTAGTATATACCAATAATAAACAGCTACCTCACTTCTGAGAAACTTCCGATATATACAAATCAAAACAGACATTCAGCTTATAAGTTAGCAGAAATTTCTGTGTGCAAATTGAATAATATAATAATTTGAGAATATCTGATTTCATACATAATAAAAACAAATAGAGAAGTAATGGGGTAAATATTTATATATATATTTTTAACATATGCGATGTTTGAGTTAATACTTAATCCATAGATGATTGTAAAAAAATAATAAAAAACAGAAAGCACAAGATATACATAACATAATAATAGGAGACAAATTTAACGTTGCTTTACAAAAGCAATAACAATAAAAATATAAAATATCAAATTGTGATTATGTTAAAGCTCTGAAGACGGCATTGACTTTACATGCAAAATAAAATAAAATATTCATATTTTCAACGCAATATCAAGCAGTAATCTTGAAGGCACTACAATTACAGGATTTTTAACTGTGTTCAATTTCCATTTCCTGCTCCATTCTGAAAAAAATGCATTCAAGAAATTAGACGGCGACAAATATAATACAAAATTCAATTTACACACATTTGACTGATGCTTATCGCCTGGGAGATAATGCTATCGGTAGACAAGCTATCGAAAGGATCCAAACTAGGTTGTGTTTGAATATTAGCACAATCAATGTTCATCCTGCCCATGGCTTTATTCAGTTGAAATATAGGTGGTGGATGTATCGGAGACAACATTTCCAATTGTAATTGCAATAACTCCCCTTGAACCGCCTTTAGATTCTCCACGGCGTTTTGCACAACATTTGAAATTTTTCTGAAGCGTAAATGCGTTCCACTTATGGTCATGCGTACTTTTTCGATGGTTTCATTAGCGAGAAATGCTTTACGAGCTTGGGCAAATTCAATAGCGATATTTTGCAGGTCTGTGGACGTTATAGTATCGGCAAGCATATAAATTCTTTGAAAATTCTTACTGCAATGAAAATTAGGGTTGTTAAATTAGCTTTTAAATATAATTATCAAATTATCTGCTTACATATTGTAAATATCAGTTTTAAAAATCTTGTTATAGATATTTTCACTCTCCATAATTGCATCCTTCCGTGCGATACGCAATATGGAGTCATAATGATGGATGATGGTCTCGATAGAATTGACGATTTCACCATGTTTTCGAACAACACTCGTCAGTTTTGATTGCCATTCTTGGTTATTGCCCTACAAAAGTAAAATTATCATTTTTCAAAATTATTGAAACCCCAACATCTTTTCTAGAATTTGATTACCAATTGAAATTTATTCTGATTTTTCGCAGCAGTTATTAAGACATGGAACTGCTCAATGGCACCACAGCACTTATCCTTTTCTCTTTCTAAAGCTTTAATCATGGGCTGACTTTCGAGAATGTCATGCTCCAGAGAGAGTGCGTACTCCTTATATCCACAAAGTAGCATTTTAGCGAGTGCGTGCTCAGTAGTAAGGATATAATGCATGTCCAATACCATGCGTCTAGCCAGCCACTTTTCTAATTTAATATCACATTGATTAAGGAAATGCTTTAGCCCATCGGGAATATTTGGCACGGTCGGCTCAAATCTTAACTTTTCCATTACATTAAAGATGTAGATCATAACTGGTGGATTCCGCGATTCCTCACTAGTATCTCGCCACTCGTCTACATAGAGATCAATGGGTCTGGTTTCTGTAGTCAAACGCTTGTGTGGATGACCCGTCGGTAGCACAAAATAAAACATGCTCATTTCCAATTTTGTGTCGCGCTCAATTAGCTTTACCAATTCCTGCAGTGTCATGTCAGGCATCAGTTCGTATTCCAGAAGCTTGTAGATGCTCGCAACAAAAACAGTCAGCACTTTCATCTGCAACATTCTATCCACTTGTGTAAATATTGCAGGTGCTGCAACTCCATCTTGTACTTCATCAGTTGCTGCTAATGCGCCACGTCTTGAATGATCGGTGTCAAATGCCAGGCGCAGCCACTTGGTAAATTTTGCCGCCCACGGTTGGCTTAAATGGTGTCCAATGGGTATATCGTTATGAAAGAAAAAGCGGTTCGGATTCGTACAATCCTCTGTTATGGCAATACAATCGCGATTCTTTTTCTTAATATTGATATGAATATTGACAACAGTTTGGTGGGGTATGAAAGGCAATACACCAGTTGCCACCTCGTAGGCAATCACGCCCATTGACCAGTAATCCACCGTCTCCTTGTACTTGCCTGTGTCTACCACCTCGGGTGCATAATAATGCCTAGTGCCAACGACGCTTTGCATAATCGTTTTCTCCGGAGAGTCGCGCGCTAGACCGAAATCAGTTAGTTTGAACATTTTGCGACCATCGCCCGTCCGATGTATCACAATATTATCTGGCTTTAGATCGCGATGACAGATTTTGCAGTTGGTGTGCAAGAAGTCAATGGCTTGTCGAAGAGCAAACAAAATCTCACGCACTTCAAATTCCGGCAGACCTAAACAAAAAATTCAGTGTTAGTACTTCAAAGTTTTTGATTAAATATCCGCTATCAGATTCAAAATCAACAACGAAATCAATCTTTAGGTGGTATCAGAAAACAAATTTTCAATTTACTAAATTTCCCTGCTCACCGTTTGCATTTTGCGGTTTTTCCAAAAGTTTTCGTACATCACCTCCATTGCAATATTCGAGTATTATAACAGGCAGCCTCCAGACGTGATTGCGATTTAAGTACTCAATAAATGCCTTAGAATCATTGCTCAGTTCAATGCCAGCTACAATAAAAGCCTTTTTGAATTTACGAGACCATTCAAACTCTTGAAGCCAGCGATTTTTCATAGTTTCTTGCTGATCAACACTTATTTTGTCCTGTATGTCATGCTTGATGTGCTTGGTGGCTGTTTTAAGATAAACAAAATATTCTTAAGTCTCACAAAGCAAAGCAGTTTCCTATTTTTCATTCATTCATAGTGCTTCGAATAACGATTTCTTTACTTATCAGCTCACCCACACATACAGACAATTCAAGTAAACAAACAAATTCTTGAATCAGCAATTTCCAGGAATTGGCTTATACTCCATGTATGTATGCATGTGTGTCTGAATGGGCTTTAGGGCTTCCATATATAGTTATATTTATATGTATGCAAAAGTATACTATGTACAAATATAGTTTACGAAGCACGTACTGCATACCTATTTCCTGGTTTGTTTTGCGGTTTTTCCAATGTTTCACTTCGCCGAAGCCCCCTTGCCCTAAATGGCCCTTTAGCTCCCAATCACCAACACGCAACGAATGGGGCGGCATTCTGATATATATTTTGTATATAAAACTTCACAATTTCAATGTATTTCCAAAATGTATATTAATAGCAACAGACCATCGCAACAGGTTAAGATCGATAGCTGCCGCGATTTAGACTGACTTCCTAAAATTCTTAACAATACGCTGTCATCGATACATCTAGAGAGGAGTGATATTCGATATTGAAGTAATCAAATAACCGCTACACAAATTATTTAAATGTTAGATAACATAAACAAATATATACATTTTTTTATTATATAAATTTTATAATAATCTTATATAATTGTCAGACATTTAATATAGAATAAAATATTTTACTGATAGCAAAGATAATTAGATATTCGTGTAAGTGCTACCATATTTATGGTTAGTGGTGCAACTCATGTGCAATGATTCATTCACATGTTGTTGCACATCTCTAAGAAGCAAGCAAACAGGTTGTAAACAAGCATTTGAATTTTCCTAAATAGTAATTTATGAATAAGAGCAACTTTTTAGACAACGTGTGTGTGTAAAAATGCGTTTCCACATGAACGGCAGCAGCGACGAGAGTGATATTGTTACTGCGACATCCAGTGCTGAGCACATTCGCAAGTTTGTATTTGGTGGCGGCACCGATGCAACCGCTGATCGCTTGGAAATCAAAATACCTGAAGTAAATTTTTAAAAAATGGTTACAATGAAGCAAAAAATTAATCAAATAAATCACTGTATAAATATAGATTCTACAAGGCGCTTACTCATTCTATACCTGGCCTTGTGCTCCGATTCTCGCCCATTTTTTGTGGGAGCGACGGCAAACTCTTGTCTGCAAGCGAATTCTTGAACTGGGCGCTGGAACTGCGCTACCCGGTATAGTTGCCGCCAAGTGCGGAGCCCAAGTGGTGCTCAGTGACAATTGCATTCTACCCAAATCGCTAGCACATATACAAAAGTCCTGCCTGGCCAATCAGCTGCAACCAGGTGTGGACATTGATGTCGTCGGCCTCAGTTGGGGGCTGTTACTGAACAGCGTATTTCGGCTGCCTGTTTTGGACTTGATCATTGCTGCCGATTGCTTCTATGATCCTAGCGTTTTCGAGGACATAATTGTTACAGTGGCGTTTCTATTGGAACGAAATCGTGGTGCTAAATTCATATTTACCTATCAAGAGAGAAGCGCGGATTGGTGCATCGAGGCGTTGCTTAAGAAATGGAACCTGCATGCATCGAGCATCAATATGGATGAGATTGGGAAGCAGTCCGGGGTTGATTTGCTTGAATTTATGGGTGGACATACAATACATCTGCTCGAAATAACGCTAAATGATCTGCAGTAATAAAGAAGTAAAACCAGAAAAGGTGCTAGCTCTTCATATTATTCTTAACAGTTATACTTAACAGCGTTGCTCCTCCTTTTAGCAGAGCGCTGTTGTGAGTAAATGCGACACTGCCATTCACAGTGAATACTCACTAGTATTTCACAGACAGCGAGCGACGCTGCCGCCGTTTAAAAGTCGTGCACAGTTTTGTTATTTATTTTCAAGACGAAAAATTATTTATATTATTTTGTAAGATAGTGGCGTAAAGCACAATTAAATTGGTTAGTATAAAGTATTGTTGTTACGGCACCAGCTTGGAATTTCGTTTTCGCATTGTGTCGCACAAAGCCGTGTGTCAGTGTCAGTGGCAGTTTTTGTGTGCGTGTGTGGGTTTGTATGAGTATGTGGCTGTGTATTGGCTTGTCTTCTATGCGCCTGTGAAAAATCGAAGTTATTGCATTACGTTGCGCCAGCTGCCCAGCTGTGTGCGCCCTATGGGATTTTGTTTTATTTAATGGTGAGTGCTGCAATGGAATTTAATAAGACGCACATAAAAGCGGCTTTGTTTGTATTGCTGTTGCTGCTGTAGGCGTTAATTGTCGCTTGTATAGGGCAGTATAATGGACGCTACTTTAAATTAATAAAACTAAATTTAATTATATGTGAGAAGAAACGGTAAACGACGGCATTTTGTGACGCATGACGCTCTTTGAGAAACATTTGCTGTTATGATTGATCCGTTAATTCGAAAACGCGAGAGACTGAAGCGTCACACTCACTAACATGATTTCAATAAGAGTGGAGTGCGAAACAAAAGAAATACAAAGCTGAGCTGCGCTCGCTGAAAAGGGTAATTGACATAAACAACCGTTGATGTTCAATGCTTAACTCATTTCTTAAAGTGTAAGGATATTATTAAGTAGCATTAATGAAGAAATATTCTAAATATGCTTGTGCTACCAAGCCATACATACAAGTACATATGTATGTATGTATGTGTATATTTTAGTTGTATCTTACAGTAGTGTTTTTTTGAGCATCCCTACCGCATCCTTAACAAAAAATTAAATATACTTAAAATTAATGAAGTCCAATATAATTATCTGTAGGATAAATCCATAGAGAGAGGCATTTAGTTGACGCACGACGCTTTTTAAGAAACATATGATTGATCCGTTAATTCGAAACCGCGAGGGAATGAGAGCGTCACATTCACTAATCGCTCTTCGTAAGAATAGAGCGCGAAATGAGAGTTGGCTTCGCTTACCAACTCAATGTCAACGACATTCGCGACCAGTAAATACTCTTCGGTATCTAGAGTTGCGTGTCTGTGCATCTAAAGGCTTTATTTATTAAGGAAAGAAACGGTTATTTACATGTCTGATTTATGAAATGTCGCGCTGCTGTTTGCTTGCTCGTAACTGTATTAGTGTATGAGTTCATCATGGGCGCGTACCCAGTGCTCAATCCTTGCGATTTTTAAAAATAAATGTGTTTATGCCATAAGAATAGAACTTAGCATTAATGAAGTCAAATTCTAAATATGGCCATGCGACCTATTTAAATTTGTCGCTTCTCCAAGTAGTGCCTCCCAAGCGTATCGGCTGATTTTCTGGCTAAATATTTCATCCACAATTAGGCGCAATTTGAAAGCATTAGCTGTGATTCCCATCATCATCAGAAAGTTCTGCTCGATTGAGTTAGTTTTGCTTTTGATTTTCAATTTCATGTATCAACATAAACTTTTCAACAGTATTTTAATATCAATTGATTATTTCACTTTCAGCTAGTTGCTTGTTCGTTAAGCTAAACCCATAACCAAGTCACGGATTGCAACCGTACATAGACAAATACATTGAAATGGCCGAGGATACCGAATACAAAAAGCTTCCTATTGAGGAGAGATGCGTTCACAAACTGTGGAAGGCACGTGTCGATGGTTACGAGGAGGCTGCTAAAATTTTTCGTGAACTGGACGACGAGAAGTCACCGGAATGGTCAAAATATGCTGGTCTCATCAAGAAAATGGTGGTTGACTCCAATGCTCTTGCCCAGGAAAAGGGTTTGGAAGCAGCTCTCATATTTGTAGAAAATAGCAGCCTTGCTGGTCGCACTGTTGGCGATGTAATGTCTGGAATTGTTCAGAAGTGTATTGCTGCACCCAAGGCCAAGACCAAGGAACTCGCTGTACAGGTCACACTTATGTATGTGGAGATCGAAAAGCACGAGGCAGTCGTAGAGGAACTCGTAAAGGGCATGGACCACAAAAATCCTAAAATTGTGGCCGCCTGCGTAGCAGCAACAACACAAGCGATGCGTGAATTCGGCTCCAAGGTAATCGGTGTTAAGCAATTCATCAAGAAATTAGCTCCCCTCATGGCCGATCGCGACAAGGCAGTGCGTGATGAAACCAAACAGTTAGCCGTTGAGAGCTATCGCTGGATTGGCGCCGTCATGAAGACGCATATTGCTTCATTGCCACAAGTAACCGTTAAGGAATTGGAGGATGAGTTCGACAAAGTAAAGGGTGATCGCGCTGAGCCAACCAGGTAATTAATTAACACTTAGGTCAGTTTTCCACAAATAAATTATATTTATTTGCAGATACCTTAAATCGCAACAGGAGAAACAGGCTAAGATTGCTGATGAAGCCGCAGGCGGTGCCGAGGATACGTACGATGGTAAAAACTCAGCTTAGCATACCTATTATTAAGTTTACTATAATTACCTATAAACAGAAAATATATCACCTCCTAGCCGAAAATCAATCAAGAAATATCGTAAGCAAGTACGCAAAGAAAAGTCTATTTTTTGTTCTCCGAAGTGTGCATACCCGTCCCTACTAGGTATATTTCCCTCTCTTAATGCTCTGAGATATTACACATCGTAGGTCGCCAAGTAATCATCTTTGCTGATTTATTGCTTTTGACAATTTAACCATATTTGTTTTCCTTATTTTATACATATTTCACATAAATCTTAATTCTGATGTTTTGTCAACATTAATAAACAAACGAATAATCTACAAGATTCAATATAATTTGAACTTGCAAATTGGAAAACAAACACCCTATTTGTTTTTAAAATTAATCTAAAAATTCTAGTGAAATATTAGATGCATTATTTTGATTCCGTCTAATCTATCGACCTGTGTCGGAAAAATATTTTATTTTCTTTTTTTGAAAACCGATTTTTAATAAGTTTGTTAAGTATATAAAAAAGATTGTATTACAATTAATTTCATTTTTAAAATTATATATTAAGTATTATATAAGAAGTATATATACTATAAATAATTTTTTATCTTTATTCTGTGCAGATGAAGATGGTGAAGCTGGCGCTGAGGATGTAGATCCAATGGATCTTATAGATCCTGTTGACATATTGTCTAAAATGCCTAAAGATTTTTACGACAAACTCGACGAGAAGAAGTGGACTTTGCGTAAAGAATCTTTGGATGCATTAGAAAAGCTGCTCACGGAAAATCCAAAGTTAGAAGCTGGTGAATATGGCGCCCTGGTCAGCGCATTGAAAAAAGTTATTACTAAGGACTCAAATGTGGTACTTGTGGCCCTAGCTGGCAAGTGTCTAGCCATGTTGGCCAAAGGTCTCTCCAAGCGCTTCTCCACTTATGCAACAGTGAGTAAAACCTATTGATGTAACAAACTCCTTTGCTCTACTCCTTATTTCCTTTAAGGCTTGCGTACCAGCATTGTTGGAGAAGTTCAAAGAGAAGAAACCCAATGTAGTAAACGCACTGCGTGAGGCAATGGATGCAATTTATTCGTCGACAACGCTAGAGGCACAACAAGAACACATCGTAGAAGCGCTGACCAATAAGAATCCTAGCGTCAAGTCTGAGACTGCATTGTTCTTGGCACGTGCACTGTGTCGCACTCAGCCGACAGCATTAAACAAGAAACTTATCAAGCTGTTGACCACTTCTTTGGTCAAAACGTTGAACGAATCTGACCCCACGGTGCGCGACAGCAGCGCTGAGGCACTGGGCACTCTGATGAAATTGGTGAGCGAGAAGACACTTTCGCCACTGCTTCTCGATGTGGATGCGCTCAAGATGGCTAAAATCAAGGAGTGCCACGACAAGGCCGAGATTAAAATTAAGGTAGCAGCACCCAAAAAAGAAGCTCGTCCGGCCACTGCGCCGACCACAAAAACTGCAGCCGTTATATCCAAGCCGACTGGCGGCAGTACAGAACCCAAGGCAGTCACGCGACCCGCCACATCAGGTGCTCGCAAGACTTTGAAAAAACCAGGAATAGGAGCGACAGGCGGAGCGCCTGCCGCAACGAACAAAACAACCAGCAGCAAAGGCATTTCAGAACGTGAACTGACGCCTGAGGAAATACAGGAAAAAGCAGATGCGCTGCTGTCAGCTGATATCTTAAACGGATTGGTCGACAGCAACTGGAAAAACCGCTTAGCGGCTATGGAACAGCTACTATCGCAAATTCCCAGCTATGATGCCCAACAGCCGGGCTTATCTCAAACTTTAGTGCGAACTATTAGCGGTCGCAAACCTGGGCTCAAGGAGATGAACTTCCAGGTGCTCAAGCTTAAGTTGGACGCTATACGATGTGTGGCTGAAAACTTTCCATTAACAGCTGTCACGGTAGACCATGTGGTCAATGAAATAACAGAGAAACTGGCTGATGCGAAGAACGGTGGCGCTGCCTCCGAGGCTTTAAGCGCTTTATCCGAAGCAACCAAATTGGAGCATGTCGTTAGCAAAGTGTTGAGCTTTGCCCTTGACCAAAAGTCACCCAAAGTACAGGCGGAGGCCTTTAACTGGATAAACAAGGCCATCGTGGAATTTGGTTTTAAAGTACAGCCCAAAATACTCATCGAAGATGTGCGCAAGGGTGTACAGAGCACCAATCCAACAGTTCGCGGCGCCGCTATCCAGCTGGTGGGCACCATGACAATGTACATGGGCAACGCATTGATGCTTTTCTTCGACGGCGAAAAGCCAGCGCTAAAATCTCAAATTCTAGCCGAGTTCAATAAGAATCTAGGCGAAAAGCCGCCCAGGCCTGTGCGTGGTGTTGTTAATAGCGCCAATTTTGAAGATGCTAATGAGGATGAGGATGGCAACGGCGGAGCGTCACCGGAACCCATGAATTTGGCCGATCTGCTGCCTCGTGTTGACATATCCAGCCAAATTACAGAATCGCTGCTAAAGGAAATGTCCGACAAAGATTGGAAAACGCGAAATGAGGGTCTCACCAAGCTGCAGGTGATCATTAGTGAAGCCAAGCTGATTAAGCCAACCATTGGTGACTTGGCACCAGCCCTCGCACATCGTCTTCTCGACTCCAATGCGAAAATAGCTCAAACGGCGCTATCAATATGCGAGCAGCTTTCAACAGCGATGGGAGCCGGTTGTCGAAGTCATGTGCGCGTCCTTTTTCCTGGCTTTCTACATGCGCTTGGTGACAATAAAAGTTTTGTTCGTGCGGCTGGTCTTAATTGTATGAATAGCTTTGGTGAACAAGGCGGTTACAAGGAGTTTTTCGAGAACGAAATGATTGCTGATGCCCTTAAAAGTGGTTCGCCGTTGCTGAAGGCTGAGTTATGGGCATGGTTGGCCGAAAAGATGCCACTTCTGCCGCCCAAATCGATATCCAAGGAGGAGCTGACCTCAATGGTGCCACATTTGTATGCTCACATATGCGATCGTAATGCAGAAGTACGCAAGAATGCAAACGAAGCAGTGCTGGCCGTCATGATTCATTTGGGCTATGAGGCGATGGCACGCGCCCTGGACAAACAAAAACCTGCATCAAAGAAGGACATCTTGGCTGCCCTAGAGAAAGCTCGACCGAATTTGCCAGTTAAGCCGCTTCCCAAAGGCAAACAGCAGGCGCCCATACCAGAAGAAACCAAAAAGGTGGTGCGCAGTGGTGGCGGTGGTGCCGCTGCCCAAAAACAAATTCCAACCAAAACAGCCAATGCCGCTGGCGATAAAGCAACTACGACAGCAGCTTCTCGCAAAAAGGATGAGGATGTCGATACGTCGCCCCTGCTGGCAGTGAACAATATTAAAAACCAGCGGCTGATCGATGAGCAGAAAATGCGTGTTCTTAAATGGACATTTACTACACCGCGCGAAGAGTTTACGGATCTGCTTCGTGATCAGATGACCACAGCCAATGTGAACAAGGCATTGATGGCTAACATGTTTCACGACGACTTTCGGTATGTTAACTCAGAGAACGACCTTATTCCCCATTTAAGTCCCACCAATTAGACCCCGAGCTCAATTGTAAAAGCGATCAAAAGTTGATTTACATCAAATTGAGTCGGGAAAAATAAGACCACCCAAAAATTTTAAATTATCATTTCAGATGTATTAGTCTCCTAAAATAATTGAGCTGAGAACTTAAAGTTAAATGATGTAGCTAAAATTATTGGGAAATAGTCTTAATTTAATTATGAACTTTATAGAAAAATTATATTTATTATTATTACTATTGCTTAATGAAAAACATGTGTCCATTGCAGTTATCACTTGAAAGTCATTGAACAGTTGAGCGAGGACTTGCCAAATAACAGGAAAGCGTTGATTTGCAATCTTGATTTAATACTCAAGTGGTTAACGTTGCGCTTCTATGATACGAACCCTTCTGTGCTCATTAAGGGTCTCGATTATCTAGCACAAGTGTTCCAGATGCTGGTCGAAATGGAGTATATGATGGCTGAAAATGAGGGCAGCAGCTTTGTGCCGCATCTATTATTGAAGGTGAGCGTATTTATATCTTAACTATGTGACAGCATTCCAATTTCTAACCTTTCATATATACTTACAGATTGGTGACCCAAAGGATGCTGTTCGAAATGGCGTGCGTCGTGTGCTTCGACAAATAAACCTGTTATATCCCTTTACCAAGGTTTTCTCGTATGTGATGGAAGGACTTAAATCGAAAAATGCACGTCAGCGCACCGAATGCCTCGATGAGTTAACCTTCCTCATCGAGAACTATGGACTAGGAATTTGTCAGCCGTCGCAGCAGGTGGCGCTGAAGGAAATAGCGCGTCAAATTTCTGATCGTGACAACTCAGTACGCAATGCGGCACTTAACTGCATTGTAATGGCATATTTCCTAGCGGGTGAAAAGATTTACAAACTAATTGGTCAACTCAGTGAGAAGGATCTCTCAATGCTTGACGAGCGTATCAAGCGAGCCAAAAAGACAAGAAAACCAGCTGTACCAGCAGAGATGCCGCCTGGTCTGAAGCCACCAGCGCAGGTAGTGCAGCAAGACAGCATAGAGATTGAGGATGCTGTCGGCAATGGTTGTGACGAACTGCCGCCACCCGAAGAGGAGGGGTAAGTCAGCATATTATGAGGGGCAAAGAAACAGCAATCAAGCACTTACTAAAACGCAGCTAGTACATATTGTTTACAGCTTTCCAGGAATGGGAATTCTAAATTGGAGTATATCAAAATTCTTTTTGCTAATTAAGCGCGTCTATCAAAAGCTTTTTATTTCCATTCAATGAGAGTAAAACATGCTTAAATTAATAGCGAAAGGTTTTATTAAAGCTAAATTCATTTTGGAACGTATTAATCTCAAATTCACTATCTCAAATTATTAATTAATAAATATTAAATCAATAGGTGATTAAAACGCATCTTTTAATTTATAACAATTTTGTTGTCTGTAATTGGAAAATGTAGAATGTAATTTTAAAGATGGCAATTATTCTCCTTGAAATCTCAAATGGGGCTAAAATATGAATTGTAATATTTCTTAGATTTTCCAATTTCCATTCCTGGTTATTCTTTTTATAATCCATTTTATGTTCAATTATTTTTATTTGTATGGTTTTGCTTATTTTCTTTTCCATTAATTTTGCGAGCTAGCCGCCAGCAGCCAGAGTATAATGAGTGTGGTCAAGGCAACAGGTTGGCGGAGCGGAATGCCACAAGCGCTAAAACCGTCTTACATTCGCTGCATCGACAGGCGTAAAGTGGCGTTTCTTTCTATATGTCTATATATATTTATAAATTCACCGTTTGTTTTGCTTTACACGTTGTTTTGTTTATTGTGTTGTTATTTTGTGGGATCGTGCTCTGTTCATTTTGCTCAGTTACATTTGCTTTTGTTGTATCGATATTTCAAACAAGTATTCCATTTGCGCTCATATTATATTTAATATCTGTTAAAGTAATGTTTGTGCTGGGCAGTTAAATGTCCGAAAAATTTAAAGCTAAATCTAAATTATTTTTTACTCCACACAGTACATTTGATCAAGCACCGTCTGCACAAGTGCAACAGCTGCAGCAGCAATTGCAACTACATCAGCAGCAGGCTGCACAACAGAGGACGAGTGGTCCATTCGGGTTGGATCCCCAGGTGATGGCCGAAATCGAGAAAGATTGGGTACGAGTTGATCAAATGGTATTCAAGGAGCTACCTACAGTGGACATATCGCTGCTTTACGAGCCAATTAAGGTTATTCCTACACGCGACGGTTTCCAGTATCCACAGGAGAAATTCGATCGACTCATTGCGCGCTCGCGTCACATACAACAAAATTTAACAACATCGCCGCAGTCAAATCCTGCTATGTCTAGCGGCATTTCCCCCTATCGCAGTCCCTTGCGAATGCAGCCACACCTAACAAGTCAAACCCATTTGGAAAGCAATATACCCAAGTAAGATTCAAGTTTGTTCGCTTCAGGAATACCCACTAACATTTTGTTCCATTCAGTCTGGCCGAAATGCTGCCCAAGCATGACCCAAAGCTAGTGAAAATTATAAAAGCAGTCAGCAGCACGGACACGCTTGAGGCCCGTGCTGCCATAAATGAGCTAACCGAGATAATTGAGGCTCCCGAAAAACAGGCCGTATTGCGTGATTACGAGGAAATATTTATACAAAATGTGCTGGCACAGTTGAAGGTGAGACTTTTCTTCGCTTAAACTAAAGTAGTAAAATTTTAAACTGGCTTTACTGTTATATCCATAGAATCTGTCGCAGATGCCCATAGCTCAGGCTCAGGTTGTGTATCAACCGCTGCTATCCATTTTGTACACTTTCTTCAATGCTAACATTCTCGGCAAAACTCTGAGTATTGCCTGTATTAAGAATCTGATGTCTGCACTGCTCCATCTGCTGGCTGATCAAAAACTAAACAGCGGAGATGATTGTCAATACAACAAGGTCATCAATGGTATTTGCCTTAAGGTGCTAGACAAGGTCAACTTTACGAATATCTATTGGTATGCAAAACTTGACACTAAAATAAAACAAATAAGTATATTTATTTTTTTTTACCAATTTCCTTCAGCGCCTTAATACGTTTGTTGAGGGAGACCTGCCCCGTCGCAGGTTTGCCCAAATTCACCGATTTGCTGATGAAATGCATCTGGCGTAATATTAAAATGCTACCGGAACGAACCAATGAGCTTAACTATGATGCAGTCATCTTGGAAGTTCATGAATTTATGCTGGCACTGCCTAGCACCTGGTGGCAAAATCGTCCATCGGATACGCCGCTGCGCACCGTAAAAACGATCATACACAACATGGCCAAGGTGAAGGGCAACGCCATATTACAGCATCTGAACCAGATACCTACACATTCAGAGTTGCACACGTACTTGATACGTATATTAAAGGTATACATTTCAATCTATAACTATATAATAGAAAAGTTTTATTGAAAATATTTTATTTAGAATTTCCAAAAAGATGGGACAGTGTCTGGTGGTGCTGGTGTTTCGCCGCAGCGTCAACAGTACCATTCTAAGGATGTTGATGGAAAGCGCATATCGCATCAGACCCACGATACAGTATCGCAAATCTTCAAGCTGATCTCAGACAAGGATACCAAACAACAAGGACTGCAGAAGCTTTTTGACTTTAAGGTACGTTGGTATATGGACTTGGCCAGAATCCATACTAACTTGACTTTTGAACACTGCAGCAGCAAAATCCTGACATTGATCTGAGCACTTTTTTGCAAGGAGCCAGCGTCACTTTTCACAGGTACATTGAGGAAGGGCTGGCTGAAATTGAACGCAACCAGAATGCTGGCACACAAGCGCCTGATAATCGCACAGGTTAGTTGAATATCCACATATAACACACGACAAAATCCTTATATTAACCACTCGCACCTCTTTACTAACATTAATAAATTGGATCAATCGGCAGCTTCTACACGTTCTTATCTCACAGATGTCAACTATCAGAATACATCGCATGATCCGGACTATTGGATGGCCCGTTTGCAGAACTTGATGTCCACGCGTCAAAACGGCGACAATGGCTCCAATATGCTTGACAATCGGGTAGCCGATGAGAATCTCTGCTTGAACTCGATGAACTCACAGAAAGTGTCACTAATCAGACAGGAGGTGAGTGTCACATGAACTGCTTAACTCCCTTTCCCATGTAAAATGTTGGGGCGTATATATCATGCATTCTATTTATTTTCCAGAAACCTGAATTGTCGCCCAATCGCCTTCAGCACATACAAGCCAAACTGGCGCAGATTAAAAAGGAAAATCACGCCCAATAAGTGTGAAGAGAGAACCGTTATACTATTTAGTTAGCAGTTTATAGCTGTTCTGCTATGGATCATATATATTTATATTACATATTATTACCGATCAGCAACGAGATAAGCTCTCTAGCACGTAATGCGTCAGCTTTCACCACTATAACAATTTATTATTTAACATAAATATGTATGCTTATAGATTCTCGGTATAATCATAAAGTTTAGTAACAAGTCAAAGCGAAACTTAAGTCAAGTTAACAACAGCTACTACAGTAACAATAACAACAGCATACTACACTAAGCCTACTACAATTATTTACTACTAATATGTATTGCAAAAGCAAATTATCCATGTATTAGCACTGAGTTATGTTGAATTTGATATATGTATTCGAATATCGATCGCCTGAGTTGAGATTACAATTTTAATATGTTCCGTTTGTCGTTCGTTAAGTTAGTTCCTTGCATATTTTACGATCATTCTATAAAAATGCGTTAAAATTTAAAGTTAAATCAATTACCACATGTTATGTATTAATAAAAAGAACTGGTTTTCCTCCAAAATATATAATGTATAAACCTTGTTAAGCAGCTCCCGGCTAAAATTGGCCAAGCGAAGGCAGCAACGCTCAGTGCGAGTCAAATAACTATTTTTTAAAATTGAAAATATACAGCACTCAAGCTTGTAATATGATGATGAATAATCTACTATGTTGCAGTTACGTTTTGCCTTAATTATTTAGCTTAAGCCCTGTTCAGTTTAACATACACTCACACATACACCTTCATATACACGAATTTTTGTAACATGCCCATTATTTATGCAAATCAACAATAAATGTTATATTTATACTTCATCTAATCCGCTACAGGCACGATGTCCTCCGTTATTTCAGTTAGCTCCTCATCCTCTCCGTCACCCTCGTCATTCTTCGGCTTGCCATAGCGTGAGGAAATCGTAGCCACTCTGATGGCCGCCTTGAAGCCCACGCGTGCCTTCATCTTGGCCAGCTTGGCTTTCCAGTTTTCGTCGCGAGATGGCAACGCACTTAAGTACTCAAACATTTCCTCGTTTTTGGGATCGACAATGGCCAGCACCGACATGCAGCCATCGACAGTGCCCAGCACAATAGCGCGCCCATCCTTGCTGCTCTTGATGGCTGTCAACTCGGCTTGTAGCCTGTAGTTGGCAATCATCTCAGTGTCGGCGGTGCGAAATACGCGAATGGTCTTCCTGCCACTGTGGTAATACGCCACATATTCGTCATTCTCGGTGAATATGCAAATGACTGAGAAGACGCCCTCAGCTACCTTTGGTATAAAGGTCTTCACCGTGGTGCCCTTGCGCAGCTCCAGCATCTCCAAGCCTCCCCTCGTCGGGGCATATAGTCCACATTTGCCGTCACGAGTGAGGCTGCCACCCCACTTGGCAATGGAACGCACGTGTTTCTTGCTCTTGATGTCCATAATGCTGCCCTTCTCGCTGCTAATCACAGCAACCTGGTTAGCCTTGTGAGGCATGGGCACCAACGAGAACACCTCCTGCAGTGCATTAATTATTAAAGTATTATCATAGAGGTGGACAAACAGTTGATTCACCCACCTTAATGGCGCAGCCTTTGAGCAATATTTTGGATACGAAGGAGCCATTCGTTGCGCTGTAAACACCCAAGCAATCCTTGTTAGATTTGTCCAAAGTAACAACGATTATATAGGCCTTGTCAGCTGTGATAACTGACTGGCGAAAGGGCATGCCCGTGACCATGCGCATGTGAAAATCAAAGCGAAATAGAATTGTGCCCTCTGGAATGCACGAAATATGTGTTTTCAGTTAACTATTCTCCAATCAGATAGCCATGCTCACCTGGAATCGATCGAACCGTTGTTATGGCCGTCAGGCGATTCGTTTCATCCGATCCTGCTAGAATGTCCCTTTGATTAATGTTGGGCACCGACACGGTGAGTACCTTGTAGCCATAGTCCATGAGCGTTATCTGCTGAATGCCCGGCTGATCGTCGCGATAAACGACCTGCTCGGACACGCGGTTCCAGATCAAAAACTTGCCCGTTTCCGAAGAGATGATGTACCGTCCGTCTGGAGTGATCTCAGCATGCGTTACAATGGCGCCCAATGGACTGTCCGCCAGTTTGGCGAGTAGGCGGCCAGAGCGAGTCTCCCACACGCCAACGCAACTGCGTGTGACCGTCACAGCTATGTCCACCTCGGAGAGACTGATGTCGTCTATTTGCAGCTCATGGCGGTCAATGACGTGAACCTTTTCAAATATATTGTTGATGTTCCACACCTTGACCGAGCGATCAATGGAGGAAGTCACCAAATTGTTCCAGTTGCCAATGGTCAGCGGCTCCAGTTGTATGATACGTCCGAAATGAGCATCCAAGACCTTGGCCAGCTGGCCGTTGTGGAGATACCAGACGTAGAGATTCTTGCGCACCCCAGCCACCGCATAGTCTAGCTTGGAGCTGACCATTATGGAATTCGACTGCATGATGCGAGTCGTGATATTCCTAACGCCATGCGGCAGGGCCAGATACATTGCACCCTCGCAAATGGGTGCTCGCTCACAGTCCTTCTCATTGCGGCCAAAGTCCCAGATGACAAAGCCCAAGCCAGCGGTGCCAAGCAGCATACGATCCTGCTGATGTTGATCCAAGCGCAGCTGCAGCAGCATTTCCTTCTCATCGTTCTCATAGCGCGGCAGATGCTCCACAAAAGTCCAGTGTATCTCACCTGTTTCCTTATTCTCGATGAAGTCGTAAGCCGATACTTGAAAGTTATCCTTGTTGGCACAGCCATAGGCGCGCGTGCGGTCCTTGTTCATGACCAAGGCGCTAAAGAAGTGCACTGAATTGGAGTAATTGGATGTGCGGCACGAGTCCAAGCGCAAACGGACTTCATTTATTGAGCCCGACCAAAAGATAATATTATAGTCGAGTGGGGTGAAGAATTCCATTGCTGCAAGAGAAACATTAGATATTAGGATATTCAAAAAAAAAAGACCGGGGCAGCAAGAGGTATTTACACAATATCTCCCAATCCGTATTCTCGCCCGGCACTTCAAAGATTTCGACCAAATTGCCACGCATGTCAAATTTGGCCCAGCGCAGCTTGCAAATAATGAATAAACTGAAATACAATGAGTTAAGGGCTCACACAGTCATATTCCAAGGACCTACTTCTGATTAAGCAGGTACAAGCCACTGACTGGGCCGTCGCCATCCTCGAATGGACTGTTGATCACCACAAACTCGCTGGATAGCATGTTCAGGAGCACCGTTTGGTTATTGTTCGAGTAGGCAGCCGCCCATTTGTTGTCCGGGCTAAGCACCAGCTGCTGCATGATGCCTTCAATGCCGGGATTCACGTCACGCGTTAAGTCTGATGTGGACAAATCGAAGGTGATGAAGTGTGTCGATATGGAGACCATGTAACGCATATCGCTGGTCAAACAAAATGCAAATACGGCAAACTGATGACCTTCCAGCGAGTACTGCCAAAGAGACTCAAATGAATGACGCTCAGAGTGTATTCGCTGTGCTTACCTTGAGGGGTCCACCAGGTGTATGCAGGCAATGATTGACCGGAATTAAGGCACAGTCCTTGGGCCCGGAGCGATCGCAGGCTCGTAGCAACATTTTGATATTTGGATTACCGCCAATCTCGGGCAGCAGGCGTCCAATTAACTGCGGCGCCAGCATATTGGGATAAATGGCCAGGATGGCACCGCCCAAGCGCAATGCGTCCGCCACCAGCATCAGCTCGCGCTTCGACTCCTTGTCGTCTGTGTTGGTCGAGGCATCTTCAAAGTCGGCCAGCACCGACTGCAGAGGACAGCTCGAGAGTTTCGCATGCAGCCATTCATAGTTGAAGAGCACGTGCTCGAACAGATCCTTAAACCTTCGCGAGCGCACAAAATGGAAAGGCAGCTCACCAAACTGCAAAGAGTTTTATTTTACGTTAAGCAAGGATTGGAATGGATAATTGAGTGGATAATTTTCTTCACTTACCTTGCGCAAATTATAGCGCTTCGAGAGGCCATCCTTGCTGGTGAAGACCAGCGGTTGTATGGGCACCTTTCGATCGGCTGAACCTTCCTTGTCAGCTAAGCCAAAGCGATGCCTCTGAATCTCCGTGAATTTGAACGGCTTTGGTATACCACCGCCCCAAATGCCCAAATAATAATCGGCAATCATTGAGTGAAAATATATGGCCATATTCATGTTCTTGAAGTAGCGCTCCTTGGCTGTATCCTTGAATTGCCTGTGGTACCTGTTGAAATTATGATTAAATTTTTATTATTAAATTCATTTGATTTAAATATCCATTAATACCAGTTCATGACATTGACGCCATCGGCTTCCCGTTCACTCAGGTAGTTCGGCAAATCGTTTCTGATGCGCGTCCACAGCAGCGGGGGTATGCGACGCACTGGCGGCATATGATACTGATAGACATCGTCCAAGACTTTGTCATCCAAAGAGATTAAGTCCTCGAGTTCGCTTTCGGATAGGCCCGACTTGGAGGCGGTTATATAGGCCAGAGCGTGAAAGACCAGAATGCGACCATGCTGCTTTTCCACGCGCTCAAAGAGCAACATAATTGAGTCCATCACCGTGTTGGCCAGATGGGTCTCTTGCGGACGCGTATAACTGCGCCATCGGCAAATCTCGGCAAAAACCAGTTTCACAAATATAGGCAGGGAGCATTTGCTAATCGCATTGGCCACCAAACGCCACTGGTAGTTGTTAAGATCGCGACACGCGGTCTTCATCCACATTTTAATCACGTTCATGGCCAGGTCCTCGCCCAGTGCAGTCACCTCTATGAAGTTCTCCTCCACGTCGATCATCTTGCACAGCACATGGTACTCATGGGAGACAGTCGGATTGGCGGGCTCATTAGCACACGATATGATAATCTGTAATAGCAATCCCAATGGCATTTACACAAATCGGTGCATGTGTGGGCGATATATGTATATGATACTCCAGATATGCCTCATGCAGAACGGCATTTCGTTGGGGGAAATGGTTTTGGGTGAGGGTGCCAGAAGTAATTTATTTGCGATTGATATTGTTTAGCACGCACATGTCAAGCAATCGAAAAAACTTACAGCGCATCGGGAAAAAATAATGATAGGTTTGTTAATCTATGTTGTAGTATAGACACATGTACATACATATGTATACCTGGGTACGGGCAGCATGCAATTTCCAAAACTCAAAACAGAAAAAAATAGTTTTCAAAATTGGTTGATTGATATTATTCATGCAGTGCATACTAAGCAGGTCCTTAAGAGGCCTGATAGGTCGATCACCTATTTAATAAATATTTCTGTCTCTCTTCGCTCTATTTTAATTATCTGTGCAGCAATACTTAAAATGTGATTTGTCAGCATGCAAATGTACACGGTAAAGGATTTTAGACCAACTTCTTTGAACTAATGAAAATTGTAGAATTTCTTTTCAGATCATATATGAATCTTTGTATGAAAAATTAGTTTAAATAATAATTAAATAATTTCATGTTGGTAATCTCTAATTATTTGTTTTCATGCTGTTAATGTTTCATTCAGATTCAATTTTTTAGCCGTGTACAAAGTGAGATAGACTATTTTAAAAAATCGTTTGCATTTACAGAAGGGCATGCACAAGATGGTATATACATATATGAGGTTCATGCATGGGAACCAGATTTTCAGTTGGGAGAACAACTGTTAATCCTGATAAAGTCCTCCCACTCACCTTGCAGTGGGCTGGCAAACGTGTCGGTATCCAGGATACCTTATTTGAATCTTGGGTGCCCGTCAATTGATCAACAGAATCTAAGTATATAGTTAACGGCTGATTGGGGCTAGCGTAAGTTAGTAATTGCTTAAAATGTGCTGTTAGGGGTACAAGATCATCTGGTATGTTCTCAAAGGGTAGCATATAGTTGTAGGATATCTGCATTGTTTACATACATAATATGTAATATATATGTATAAGTTTTGGATAGAAACACGATATTGATAAGTTTGTTGGCTGTAAATAATGGATTGATATCACCTGCTGGCATATTGATATGAGGGTAGCCGTCAAGGCGCTAGAGTCCGGAGTCGTGCCAAGGAAGCGGATGATATTGATGGGTCGCTTATCGGCGAACCATTCGCTAGCTACAAGAGAGGCGCTCTTGGCCAGCAATGAAGTTTTTCCACAACCTCCGTCGCCAAAAAGGACAAGTGGCTTATCTGAATCCCCCAGCATATAGCGCTTGATACGCTCGCAACTTTCTTCGCGGCCGTAAAAGATTTTCACCGAATTGTTACAAGCATGCAAATGCTGAAGGATCTCAGTTACTATCTGCCCCTGTGCACTGGAGTCTTCCTTGCGCATGGCCCTATCCACGAGCTTAACAACATTCTTATAGAAGTGCGAAATGAAATGATTTAAATACTCCTCATGCGTCTCAATGTCCAGGCCCTCGCGGCCAATCCACTCCACAGTATATCTGAAAGTCGGAAATTATTAAGTTATGATTCAATATTTCATAATGTTCTTATTTACTTTTGCGAATTGCTCGCCTCAATTTTAGCGGGTAGACGCGTGTCCCTCAAGTCGCTCAACAATTTTGCAGACTCCGTGTCCAAACTACGATTTATAATGTCCACAAAGAGTGAGGCCTTCTTCAGGTTTTGCAAATTAATGTTGTTTATGTAGCGCACATAGGCCAGACAATGGTTTTTGGTATTCTTCACGTTCAGAACTCCATTGATCACCTCACGTTCAGTGACTAAGGGCATAATTCGTAAGTGTTCAGTTCAGATGATCTTTGTCACTTCTAGTTTCCCTTACCTGACATAAAATAGTTGTGAACATCGTCCTTTGACATCTTATTGCTAGCGCCCAGCGAGGCGGCAGCCTTTCGTAGCAGCTTTTGCATCTTGTTCAGCGTATCCCACCAGACGGCTTGATCCTCCGCCTGAAGCTTCGGAACGCGCTATATAAGAGATGAGTGTCAGTTAGTCATATTGGGTATTTGCCCTATATAACCTAATATATACCTTGTTATTGAAATTGATTAGAATAGATGATATTGGCTGCAACACCGAAATAGGCGGCACTGCATTGCTATCCTTTTTGTACCATAGATCGAGTAGAGCACGATCCACCCCCATTGAGGTCAACTCTTCGCATATCATTTGCAGTTCCGAGGAGACTATATATGTGGGTATCGGCCGATAGCCGTACTTTTGACCCAAAAACACAATAAAATTGGGTCCCATCGACAGGCGCTGGCAATTTTTGATCTCACGCATGCAGAGCTCTGTCGTCATATGATCGTCGGTGGCCTCATCTCGAACACCCCAACGCATGTCCACCACTTGGAACTCGAGTCCATGTTTTTCCCGGCAATAATCCTTGATTCTGGGATAACACTTGGCCATCAGCGTATTACGTTCCATCGTAGTATCTGCAAGGGAATACACGCGATTATGTAATCGTAAGCACCCACACACATGTTGTAGAACATTGCGTATGTAACACACCCGTAAACGTGGAGCTCGTAAAGATACGCACAATTTTCGAGCTAACCGGCGGCAGGGACTCGAGCGAGCCCAAGAATATCGAGTCTATAGTGCGATCATCCATGATTAGGATGCTATTTGATCGGATTTACTGTAATTGTGCGCTGCCGGAGCAGCTTTTTCTAGGACGTTCCGCTGAGGTTGAAATCCAATCTATGTCTGCACCAAACGGAGACCCAGAAAGTTGTCTAAAGTTCACATTATATTACTTGCCGCTGTTTGGTCGATATTACGGATTACGGACATGTGGCGCATTTGACAGTCGCCTAGTTGACGGGTTGTTTTGAGTTCAGCTTGACTGACACGCCAGGGTGTAGTCGACAGCCCAGCAGTAGGCAGTTCCGTAGCCACGGGCAACACCTGTTGCGACCCGGCGCCTGCTTTTGTTTTGATTGGTAAGCGGTTGAGTTTGGTTGTGTTTTGGTTATTAGTCATATTTATAGCTGACATCTGCCTACATTCTGATTGATGTTTACCGTATTCCACTTTATTACAACAAGTGTTTTCAAGTACTGTCGACCCTCTGCGACCGTGACGTCGACAGTTGCGTGCTTGCCACACATTCTCAGGCGATTGCGTTGGCGTTGTTGGAACTTTCAAAGTCGCTATTTAATGGGCCATCGGTTATGGGTGCGACTTTTCTAACTACCCCTCCTTCTCCGCCCGGCTCCTTAGCTCGGCCACTAGGGCATGGGTATGTCTTAAGTTTTCTTCAAGTTGTCAATCATTGGCCTCGACCTAGACACGTGCGTGCCTAGGCGAATAAATCAATGGCAATGCAAGGCAGGTGGCTCAATTTAACTAAATTTCGAGTTCAATGTGTGCCATTTATAGCACTGGCATTTGATGAGTACAGCTAAGTTTATGGGTCAAGCAATTGAAGGCAGTATGAGCTAGTTATCTGGTACCTGGTACAACTAGTCAGATTATCGACAAGTGCAAATCCTTGTTTATACCATTTGACTATGCTTAAAGTTGGCTTACGAAGCACTTAAACTGCGTGCCGAATTAATTAAAGAGTTGAAGGATGTTTTTAGACTTATTAATATAGATCCACAATCTAAAGTTAACACTAAAATAGAATGTAGAGTTAATTATACTTTTCCAAAAGTTTCTAGCACCCTTGGTCCCTTCATAATATTCCCATTGCAAACACATATCTTGGGTTTTATAACAATATATTTATTTGTCATTTTCTGTTTTTATTTTTTTTTTTTTAGTTTTAATGTTGATTTTTGTGAATAATTTAAGCTTGCAAAAGTTTCTTTCGTATTCCAATATATATGCTTCTTTATCTTTTAAAGTTATATGAAGAATGTTGCTAATTTGTCTTGAATATCGGATGCTGTCGGCCGTATGCAAAATATTTACCATGGGCCTCTTGATAAAGTTATGTGTATGTATTAAAAATTTAGTTCAGTAGAATTTAGTGTAGTAAAACGTTTATTATTTCGCATATTATGCAAACTTGTCTATGATTTTGAAACGCGTTTAACTAATTTCATTTAAGTTGGCTATAGGAAAATGGATTATATACTATAGGTTTTTATTGTTTGTTAAATATATATCAAACGTTAGTTTCTTTTTCTTTTCGAGGAAGGATAAAAATGTTAAATCACTTTCTTTTTTGTTTGATTATAGGGACTGTCGCGCAAATTAAATTAACTAAGATTCCATTCAAATGGAAACTGCATTACATATTTTGTTTATTATATTTATATGTAGCTATATTTCAATAATAAATAGTTAAACATATTGAACTAAACAGTAATCAAATAATAATAAAAATAAAATAAAAACAAAACTAATTAATATTACAGAGAGGGAGAGAAAAAACACGTAGTATTGCAACTGCTACGCATAGAGATGATTCTAGGGTATTATTCAGCCAGCGGTTTCGCGTCCATTTTGCAGGATCTTTGCTGATGTTGCTGCTGCACTTGTAGCTGTTGCAATCTTCTCTGCGGATGCTGAAGATTTCGTGTCCGGTTTTTGGTCCGGTATGGCTTTAGCCGCCAGTGCCAGTTTGTGAATATGTGGCGACGATGGCGACGTCACTGTTATTCTATAATAAGAAAAAGCTAATGGTTTACACGCACACACACACGCATACGCACGCACACCAAGAGAGGGAGGGCGCAGTTTGTTTTGGTTTTGGATGGACGTTTTGGAAGGCGGGATGTGTTTTGCATAAAAATATTTACAAAAGCATTTCGTTTTATGATTTTTGTGTGTCGTTTTTTTTATGATTTTGTTTTGGTTTAATCGCATTGATGGCGGGAGGCGGCGTTTGATTTTGTTTTGTTGATTTCGGGTCAGTTTTGGATGTGGTTGGCATGGTTTGTAGTTTGTAGTTTGCATGTATGAAGTAATTATGTTAATTAGATAAGCCGGCAAATAGCAACAGACCTTACAAGCTAAGTAGCTAGCTAGCTAGCTAACTAACTAGTGATAGTTATACATATGCATAAGTATTATCGAGCTAATGCGACTACGGTGCTTAGTGCTTGTGCTGCCTGCTGTTTGAGTTGACTTCGTTATCAGCGTACCTAGGGCTGTTGTCGTCCTTTTCGCAGATCAACGTGCGTGTGGTGCTTGGTGGGATAATGGGGCCGTTTAATGACTGCTGTGAGCTCCGCTTTACATGCACGGGTCGCAGTCGCTCCTCCAAGTCGCTCACCGAGCCCACCGAGCTCATACTATCCTCACTGCAAATTTATTAAAGTTTTGGTTTATCTTCATTCTTGGCAAATCAGAATCTTTATTTACCTCTCGCTTAACTCTTCCTCGCCCTCCTCCTCCATGGCCTGCTGTAGGTCCGCGATGCGTTGCAGCGCCAGGCGTAAATCGTTCTTTAGTGCCAAGCCCTCGGATTCCATGACTTCCATTTTCTTTTCCAAATCCTTGCGACGCGTCAACGACTCCTGCTCACGACTGGACAGCGCGTGATATTCCTCGCGCATGTCGCGCAAGCTCTTTTGGGATTTTTTGAGCATTTCCTGTGATTGCATTTCACGCAGCTTCGACTGAGTTACTTCGTTCTGGAGCTTCTCCAACGCCTCCTTATGTCGGCTGACTTGCACCTCAAGACGCGCACGGGTCGCCTGCTCTAGTTCCAGGCGGGACTCCAGCTCCTTGGTGCGCATTTCCAATCTGAAATATAATGTTAACTTTAGCTGCTTGTTTGACGATTAGAATTGACTATCATACTGACCGTTTGGACATTACAGCTATGCTCGGATCACCCAAATTCTCCACATTGTCCAGTCGGTGCTGCAAATCAGCCACCTGCTCTTTGAGATTGTTGCGTTCTGCTTCGAGTTCAGTCAGCTTAAATTCCGATTCGGATACGTTGACTTGTTCCGCGTTGAGCTGCTTGACGGTGGCGCTGTACTTCTTCATAAGCTCGCTCAGCTCCTCCTCGTTCTCCTCGATCTGCGCCTGCAGTTCAGCACGGTCGCGATGTGCCGCATTGGCGCGCTCCTCGGCATCGTTGCGAGCCCTATGTGACTCCTCGAACATGGCCTGCACCTCGGCCAACTCAGCTTCGGCTGTCTGTCGCGCCTTCATGGCAAGTGTGCGAGCCGATTCCGCGTCTTCCAGCTGATTGCGCAGCTGTCGGATGAGCGTCTTTCCTGGAGTATCCGCCTTCTGTCGCTCCAATTGCGTCTGGGCATCCTTCAGTAATGCCTTGTACTTGCGCAAGTCGCGTCGCAGTTTTTGATTCAGTGCCTCCTCGGCATCTCGATCGACACGATCGCGATCTTCCATTGAAGACAGCCGTCGCTCTAGCTCGTGCTTTTCGCGCAGCAGCAATGTGCGCTCTTCGTGCTCCGTCTCCAACTGGCACTCAAGCGCCTTGATCTTCTTGTAGCTGTTGCCACGCACCTCCTCCAGCTCTTCATCGCGCTGCTGCGACTCACGACGCGCCTCCTTCCGCATGGTCTCTAGGGTCATCTCTAGGCGCAGCTTGGCCTGCTCCAGCAGCTGTATTTGCCCAGCCATTTCGTCTAGCTCCTCCTCCTGCTCCTTAACACGACGTTCCATTTCGTTCTTAGAGCGTCGGAGCTGGGCGAACTCCTCCTCGGTGCCGCCACCAAATGTCATCTCTTCCAACTCACGCTGCAACGACGCCAATTTCTCTTCCTTCAGCTCCAAATCTAGACGCGTATCCTGCAAACGAACCAACAATGTAAGTTTTGAGTATTTACAACGAGTCACACAACATTTGCCCCATTTTCACAATTCACATACTTGAATCAGCCGCGTTGCACATGTGGCGCTGATACTCATAGCTGTACTTGAGCACTGAGTAGTATCATAAAAGCGTTTGGATATGAAAATGGAAAAGGTTCTTTACAAAAAAAAAAATAACATAAAAATAACTAAAAACGGGGCAAAGCTCTGTCCGGCTAGCTATCACGCGGCCCCAGTCGAAACTCTTCTACTTATTATGATTATTATTATTATTGTTGTTTTTAATTTCTTTTTTTTTTTTTTTTTTTCGTGGAACTGGTCGGTTTGTAATGAATGTGCGTTTGTCTGTATGCGCGTACTCCAGTTATCGCGCGCCGATGTCGACGTTCATGCAGCCACTGCCCCGGTCAGAGTCATCGTCAGCTATCGTCGATCGTCGCTGAAGAAAGCCACAAAGCGCAGAGGCAGAAACGTGTGACGCAAACTCTGCCTCCAGTACAGCCCGATAAAAACATGAGAACCCAAAACAAACAAGGCAAAAACAAAACAAAGTCGAAGTTCTAATACCCTAAATATAAAAGTCTATCGAAAATTGTAGTAATTGTTTTCGGTTTTAAATCGTAGGGTTTATACAGTTATTTTTCTCCTCGATTGAAACTGATCCAGCATAAGTACCTTAAATAGTAACCAGGACACGTTTGCTTACAAATTATATGGTAAATTCACATTAGGCTCTTGAAAACCCAAGCAACTCAACTGAAATCGACTTAACTGAACGAAAAACCTTCCTAGAATGCACGAGAAAGAGCATGCGACAGGGTGTGTAGAGCGTGAAGCGTGCAGCATGTTGCATGCATATGGTGTGGGCAGGTAGTTGAGAATTGCCATTGTATACACGTATTTTACGGACAGACTGTCTGTCAGTCGGTCAGGCAGGCAGGCAGACAGTTAGTCAGCCGGTGGCGTGGGTAAACAAGCCGAACGAGTTTTCAAAGAGGCAGGTCTTCAGATACTATACTGCCTATACAAATGTACATATATCTGTATCTGCCGCAAAATGTTGAATGTGCCACTGGCACAACTGGCAGTGCCACTTGTTGTTGCCAGAGCTGATTATAAAACCGATTTGTATGCTTGCCTGCTTGCGTTTTCATGCTGTCTTGCTCTCGAATTCCAAATGTTTCCTACTTTTTTTTTAGTATCGCCTTCTTTAGCTGATTTCCTTTAGCTAGAATCGTGCTAAGCGCTGCGCAACATTTCCAAGTGCTTAGCAACATTTGTTTAGCCGCTTAGCAACATTTGTTGCCAACATTGATGTTTACGCAACAAGAGATGGCAACGTTTGCTTGTGATTCACGCACGAAATGTTCGTGCGGACTTAAATGAATTGTAGGTGCATATTTTATCATTTAAACACTCCATTTAATTGTGCGGCTAAAGTAAAAGGTAATTGCTGCAGATGTTTTGCTCAAAATCAGTTTTATGGACCTCTTTGAATTGTCTCCATTTAATTCAACATTCAATTTAATTGCGACTAAATAATCATTCAGACTCTATTTTATATATGTACATATGTATGTGAATGTATAAATTTGTATTATATATGCATATTCATATCCGTTTTACTCACCGCCAGTGTTTGCTCGAGCGTGAATTTCTCGGCTTGGAGCACATCTTTCTCGCGTCCGTACCGCTCCTTGGCCTGGCGCTCCTGGCGCGCTGCATCCTGCAGGGCTTGACACTCGGCATCGAACTTGCGCTGCTTCTTCTCCAGCAAATTGTTTCGTGCATTTTGCTCCTCGAGCAGCATGCGCAAATCATTCATCTCGTTGGTCATCTTTTGAGCCTTGCGTTTCCATTGGCCCACAACCTGACGTTGTTCCTCAACTTCTTCGTAGGCATCGGAAAGCTGAAATTGGCATAAAAACATTCAGTTTGTATTACATAGTCTCTGGGTTGAGAGTATAGAGAGAGCAGACCTTCTTCTCCAATTGCTTTTTGAGCCCGACCAGCTGTTCCAGATCGTGCTCGTGTTGCGTCTGTAGTCGGCGCTTCGTGAACTCCAGTTCTCTGGCCACGCGTTCGTATTTTAGCTTGTAGACTCCACCGGCGCCCTCTTCGTGCTCGGCATCTTCATCCTCGGAGATGCCATTCAAGTCGGACTTGGCGCATATCAACTCCATTTCCAGTTTCTCACTCATCTCCTGCAGGTTCTTTACTTTCGCCTGACTCTCCCCGAGCTCCTTTTCGAGCTTCAGGCGTTCGGCAGTCTCCGCTTCCAAGCGCTCGGTGGCAATATGAGCCGTAGAGCGCTCCTCCGCCAGATCAACAGTCAGTTCGGATAACTGCGAAATGAGAAGAGCGAAGAAACGACATTAATTTGGCGTAACAATAGAAACATATAAATATTGAATCATATGAAATTGTTAAACTGTGTTTTTTGACTCGACAGAAAATCGCCAGTAAATTCTTTGTTTAACTTGTTTAATATTGTTTCCATTTGGCATATTTGTAAACAGCTGAAACGGCCTGCTAAGTTGCGCAAATGACCTCAACCCAAAAATCGGTCAAAGTAAATGGTCGAAAATTTCTCAAACTGATTTCAAACAATTTTGTTATTACTTAATTAAAAGCTGAGCAATATATTATACATTAATGGTTTCGATCTTAAATGACAGCAAATTCTTTGCACTGAAGAATTTATCAGTTAAGCGAATGCCGTAACAATAATTAATATATAGTATATATTTGGGAAAATATTTTTCCTTCAAGAAATTGTAGAAATATATACATATATATTGCTGCATATTTATAATGAAATATATATGAAACCAAATTAATAAAAATAATAATAGTATATATATTTATATTTTGTACATAAGCTCTTCATTTTATATTATATAGCCCTGGTAAAAAATGCAAAGGAATATTCTTATTAAGATTTCAAATTCAAAAATAAACTACACTTTCAATTTTTTTAAAATTTAGTTGAGACTCTGTGAGTACCTTGCCCCTGGCCTTCTGAAGCAGATTTATAAGTACCAATAAAATAACATTAAATCATTATAAACAACAAATGTATCTATGGAATATTTCCTCAAGTTCTACAGCACCCAAAGAATTCGTGCTGTGTGATTCACGCATTATTTTGTTGTGCTCCAAAAATAGATGGACCTGAGCATCTATCTGAAGTGAACCGCTAACTTTAGCAACGCCTCGACGTCAACGTCAACGTCGACGTCGACGTCGACGTCGGAGGATGCCGCAGTCAATGTCAGCCGCAACGCTGTTGCATGGAATTGGAATTCTCAACCATATGTTTACTTAAGAATCATTTATATTTATGTGCTCAAGACAGACGAGACCTGGGCAGATCGGAGCCATCATACGAAATGATGTCAACTGCCCACACACACTGAAAAATCACGCATCAAATGAGCAGCAAGCTCAAGGTTAGCATCAGCAGCAGAAACTACCTCATCTAACTCATTGACATCCT
The DNA here is from genome assembly GCF_001654015.2 of Drosophila navojoa. The sequence goes on from NW_022045864.1 coordinate 1,186,125, forward strand.
CCTCACGTATGGTGCGATCGTCGTCATCATCGCCATTGATTGCATTGGACATCACTGAGGTGGCCACCGATGATTCCCTGGCCATTGAGTTGCCACGCGACGTTGGCGTGTGTGGCAGCTGTTTGGAGAGCTGGAACGCCTTAGTCAGTATATTTTGTGTGGAGCGTGTGCGTCCCACAGAGCCGCAGCGTTCCATGCTGTTGCGCTCGCGCTGTCGTTCAATCAGCGAGATTGTATCGTAATCATCGTAATATGCCGAGCTGGGCGTGCTGCAGCGGCTGCTGTAGCCGCCCCCAACTCCGCTTATGCTGCCGTTGCTGCTGTTGTTGGTTTGGCGTCGCGTGCGCCGTCCCATGGCTGCCCATTCCTCCTGCACATGGTCGGTGCGCTTGAGAAAGTTTTGTATCTTCTCGCTGAGGTAGGCGGACGAGGTGCGCGGATCCTCAAACGAGGGAGTCGGCCGGAGAGTTTGATGCACCGGTTGTCTTTGGCAGCCCAAAACAAACGACAGATTTGCATCGAAGACCACCGGCGAGCTCTCCAGCTGACGCATCTCATACGGATCCAGGCCACTGCCCTTGGTATAGGTCTGGGGGAAGACGCGACGCGGCGGCGTCTCCAGTCGCGACGTGCGCGAAACGCTGGACTGCGTGGAGCAGCGCGATGACATCGAATAGGCGGGACTGGGCGAACGCGTCAGCAGACGCAATCGATCTGCGGCAGCATCGGATGCCGAACCCCTGCCCGTGCTAGTGCCTGTACCTGTACCTGTGCCTGTGCCTGTGCCTGTTGAGAGAGGCAGTGTCAGCGAAACCTCGTAGTGGCTGTCAGTAGTCTCCTGCTGGCAATTACCCAGGCCGGACGTTGAAAGCGACTGCGAGGTGGTGGTGCTGCTGCTGTAGTTTGTGGCACGTGGCGTGTAGCTGTTGGTGTTGTGATGTGTGTTGCGTGTTGTGGTGTTGCCGTGCCCATTGCTCAGCGCTTGCACAGGACTCTGCTCGCGCTGCTTGGGCAGCAGACGTATCTGCTTGCGTGCCTGGCTGCTTGGCGGTTTCGGTGGTTTCAGTGTGCCCAGCGAGGAGCCACTGCCACTGCCGCTGCCACTGCTGTTGTTGTTATTTTTCGTTATACCATTCATGGCTGCCAATACGCGTGCCATAAACGTCTCCTTGTCCTGCTCCGGTTGAGACTCTAATTGGTGTTTAAACACATCACTGGCTGCTGGCGGCGCTGCAATGTCAGCACTGTCAGCAAGGGCTGCATCGACAGGCGCCAGCGGTGCCATTGGGGAGGGGTCAACAAGGGGGCTTAAATGCGTGTTAATCAGGCGATAGTACGAAATGGGTTAGTGGGCTTTGTGGTGGAGGATTTCGTTTTGGTTTTGTGCAAATCTGGTTGAGCCAATTCGTTAATTTCGTTTTGAGTTCGTTTTTTGATTATGGATCGCTTTAAGAGGTTCGGGGGGATATCTTTGTCAGATTTTACGTGCTGTCAAAAACTTGAGATCGCTTGCTGGCAAATATTTAAATTTATCGCAAAAGCCCCATTTATTTTGGCTTAAGCATCAAATTGCCAATATGTTGCTTCTTTTCTTTTTTCTTTCTTTTTTTTCTGTTTTCCTAATGTTTTTATTTTATTCTTGGCACCGATTTCCTATAGCACACACGCACGCAAACGTATCGGATTCGGATTCTGATTTGCATACGAATTCGGATACGGATCTCGCGGCACGGCTCGGTGTTGGGCGCCTCCGGCGTTCGCGTCGCGACGTTTGCTCAGCAACTAACCGAATCTCTCTGGGAACGGCGGCCACTTGCGATGCGTGACCAGAAAAGCTCACCGGGGCAGCCGCTATTTGCCAAATATTCAGCAGCCACAGAGAAGCTGAGAGCAGAGACAGATGCTGAGAGCGAGAGAGATTGAGAGAACCGACGAGCGTCTGTTCAAGGAATTGCAACATGGATCGTCTTTATATTGACATAATCTCAAATAGATATAAATATACATATATACAAAATGTATGTAATAAGCAGAGACAACTGTTGATTTGCTCAACGTTTATATAAACGAATGACCAACATGTGGATCGGAGTTGCAACACGAGTACAGCAGCGCTATAATGTATTATTAATGATCTTTCAGAGCATTTAAAAATACATACAACACACAGTTCTTAAGTGCAGAGATACACAAATGTATACATATTTAGAGTATATATATATAAAGATGTGAGTTTGTACAAAATACGTATACCCACCCAGCCAGTGTTCAATGGACTCACGCATTGCCCAGAAGCTATTTATATTTTACAATAAACCAAACAAGAGGCGGAAATATCGCCAGATCGCAGTCGCAACTCATTTGTATCTATCACCGAATGCACTCATTGCGAATTTGCCATTAGCCAAATGCGTCGCAGACGTTTAGAAGTTTTCAATGGCATTACGGCGTGCACAAATTGAAAGCACTTTAATTCTGCTTCAGTATCATTATCAAATTTGGTCATTCGCGTATTAGCGCTGTGCAAGACATATGTTTAGATAATCACATGTGTACTAAGTTTAATGGGTCTTCAAATGAAATGATTCAAAACTAGTCAGCCAAAAATACAGAGTATTAACTTGTATATTGTATGTACATATATATATGCAAAAACTCATTTAAGACAGCAATTAGTTTATGCATTTTCCCCATTAGTTTGTCAATGAGCCACCACTGTGCAGCAAATGAGCATACAAGCATACTATATGCAGACATCATTCATAGAAGAACTCAGCATAACATAAAGCATCATTCGGCTAAATGTTTGCACCACTTGCCTACCCAAATCTTGGCGCCCCAGATAATTGTCATCTGAGCTAACGTGGGCCGCAGCAGCAGCAGCAGCAGCCACATGTCATGTCATCCGTGGTTGCGCAATTTTAATTAAAAGCTAATGTGAAGCATTGCCCTGACTGGGGGTGAGAGAGCAAGCGAGAGGCGGCTAGTGCGCTTACCTTGGCTTCCAATTTCTGATTTTCGTTCTTCACTTCGCTGCGATCGTACTCGATCTTCTCCAGCTTGGCGCGCAGCATGATCAGCTCCTCGTTGGCGATCTTCAGCTGCTCCTCGGTGCGGTGTACATTGAGTAGAGGCGTCACACGCACCAGCAAACGCCACCAAGGCCAATCCCGCACGGCCAGAAAGGCCTTCACATTACGCTGAATACAACGCACCGCCAGCTCCTACAATAACAAGACTTAGTCAAGGCTTCTGGGGCAACCTAAGCAAATGCCACTCACCTGTACACGGCGCTGTGACATCTTCTTGCGTGCCAAATAACCGCGACACAATGCCTGCAGCTGTATGATGCGATCCGATAGCAGCACATCTCGTTTAGCTTCCAGCTCATTGAGTACGCCCGATCGGAAGAGAATCTGTAAAAAATGATTTCAAATGTTAATCACGAACTTAGTTATAAATTCTAATAGGTTTGCATAGCATAGCTCTATCCTTGTCATTTTTATTCAGTAAACATTAAAATAAGTTTAAGCTAATATTTAGTATACATAATTAAAATTAAAATTATTCACATTAAAATAATAAAATTTTAAACTTATTTATATTATATACAAATATTTGCATTTTCATTCAATTAAGTCAAGAGATTTCACAAATCCTACAAAAGGACAAAACACAATAAATTATTCGGATCATTTTGGTAGACAATCACAGTTAAATTGGTCTTACTTAAGAATTCGAGCGGCTTCTAACTGTGACATTAGCAGCTGGCAAATCTGCTGAACGTGATGTTAATGCGAAATGCAAGACCTTATTATCCGATGTGGCAATAGATCAACTCTTTGGATGTTGTGGCAGCTGCCAGTTTCTTTTTCGTCTCAACTTGGAGCTTAGAAAATAAAATCACAGAGATTGCAGCAGAGAGGGAAAAACACGACACATATAATAAATGGTCTTATATACATAAAAGCTCAAAATCTCAGTACTATCAACATGTTGTGTGCGCATTACAATGACAGCTGCGATCCCAAAGGGGCAACACAAAGCAAATGTAATCAAATCAAGGAAGTGAAGGTCAAGGTGGCTGACACGGCAGCAGAGTCAAAGAGCTGGACAAGACAAGAGCAGAGCACTGTAATTTGCACACCTGTGCAGCAGGGCACGAGAAAATAAAAGTGAAAGAAATCAAGAGTGCTCGGCTTAACACTGATCGACTGGGTAATACCCCCTACTATTTATTAATATGTGTGTAGAAAAAAAAAATAAATAAAATAAAATCGAATACTCATTGATATTATGTAAATTGAGGAGATGTCGAAAAGCTAATGCTTTGAAAGTAAATAATAATAATAATAATATATATACACAAATATGCAACTTCAAGCTTTCGGTCTTCTTTCTTCCTCTTACATACGTAATACCCCTTTTTCGGTGATTTTCAATGGGTTCAGGGAATGCAAAGCCAACACAAAATAGAAAATTGTAAATAAACAAATGGGCATCAATTCCATTAGGCAGCCGCCGAGCTCATAAACAAATGCAGCTGAGACAAAGTCGCGAACTTCCACTGCGACTACAAATTAGTAAGCCAAATGTCTTTGGCTGGGCTCGGAATCGGACGCACCTTGCCAAGGTGTGTCAACTATGTGTCTCTGAATTTGCGACGATTTTCGAGAAACTATTTCGAAATTTTTAATTATGCAGCGCACGTAGATCAAAAATGAAAGTAAACCAATGTGAAATTGCGACTAACCGGGAAAATGGGTGTGTGTATTTGTTTGTGTGTGTGTGTGTGTGCATTTTGTATTTGTTTATGCGGGTTTTACGATCGAGATGAGCTGGTGGGGATCGAGGTGAGACGAACTATAAGAAAAAAACCGAAAAACAAAGGCAACTAAGTAACCGAAACCAGGTGTTAAAGTTGAATAGAGAAGAGAAGATAAGCGGTAGAGGTTTTTGTTTTTAAACAGTATTTATTCCAGTTAATAGTTAAGAAATAGTTCTAATAGATAATTTAAATTTAGATATGGTAGGGCACCATTATTGCTGGGGACTCGCTGGCTAGTGCAGCTGCATAGTTACCTCTTTCATATAGGTGGGATAGATCTCCACCTGTGTTTGTATGCAGCGCACCGCCCGCACCTGCGCCACCTTTGTCGTCGTCGTTGTCGTCGCATTCATATTATGGCCGCTGTCCGTCTGGCATTGCGATTTCGCCTCAAACTTTTGCAAGAGCTGCGCAATTTTGTTGGGCCTGCAGCAGCTCTGGGCTGGCTCTGGCTCAACGTCTTCGTCATCGCCCTCGCATTCGCATAAACTTCCAGTCGAATTGCTCGTGGATGACAGAACCGTGTTGCTAATGTGGCCAGAGTCGTCCGAGTCGCAGTTCGAGCTCTGTTCAACGGCTTTTATGGGTTTCGGCGGCGGCGGCTGTTGCACCACTTTGACCAGCAGCTCGTGGTTTTTGTCTGAGGTCTCGCCCAGCTTGGGCGGTATTATCTTGCACGATTCTAGCTTGGGCTTGCCCACTTTCTCTTCGTTGGCGTAGTGCAGCTGCTGTTTCTTTTTATGCCGCATCAGCTGTGTGTGCTCCTTGTTAACGCCGCGACTGGGCCGCGATTTGCCAGCACTGAGGCTCTCCACCTGACGCAGCAGGTCATGACCCTTGGCCAGGCACTTTACCAGCAGCTCATCGGTGTGCGCATCGGGCGATCGGCTGGCCGCAGCTTTCAGCGTCGAGTTGGCCCGCCTCGGCGGCTTGGCTGCCAACTGGCGACGCTCCAGCGTCGAGTTGGCTCGCTTGGGCGCAACGAGAGAGACAGGCATCGGCTGGGGCTTCACTTTGGCTGCCGCCTGGCTGGCTCTGCTGCAGCTGCGACTGTTCAGCGTCAGCATGGACCTGGTGCGTTGCTGCTTCTGTCGTTGCGGCGGCGTCAGCTGCACTTTGCTGCCGGCCTGGCTGCTCTTCTCCAGGCAGCGCAGGCTCGAGTGCTTCGATATGGGTATCCGACTGCCGCTCAGCTGGCTAATGTCGCAGAGCGAATTGTAGCGCTGATTCGATCTGGAGTCGCTGCGGCGCAACAGCATCGAATTGGCCAACTCGGGCGTCTGATAGATTTGCCTCCTGCTCGAGGCCATGCTCAGCGTGCTGTGCGATTTCGAGAGCAGCTGTCGATCGCAGAACTGAGCAGGCGGTGGGGGCAGCGGCATTGGCACTGGCACCACCATCGGCACCGGCAGCGTTTGCTCGTACTGCACTCCTTGCTCCTCCTCCACCGGCGGATACTCCTGCAGTATTTGATCGAAACTCTGCAGCACTTCGTTCAGTTTGCTCTCGTCGTGCGCGACTTTCTCAAGCTCCGCAAAGATCTCGTCCTCCAGCGATTGCTGTGTGAGATTCAGGCTCAGGCTCATCTGGCCCTCGTCATCGCTGTCCACATAGCTGCAGACACTGCTGCTGCTCAGCGTCATCAATGGGCTACTGGCCGGAGCCTCCGCTGGTGTTACTGCCGGCTTCGGCGTATACTTGCCAACCACACAGCCTCCGCTGTCCACCAGACTGAGGGCGCTCATCGAACGCGTGTGCTTGCTGCCCTTGTAGTAGAGTTTGCCGCTCAGCTTGGGCGTGAGATTATCCTCGATTTTGTGCCGTATGCTTGAGAAGAATTTCTTGCCCGCCCCCAGGCCATGGTGTGCTTGCTTTTGAGGCGTGGCAGTTGAGGCAGGTGGCGTGCTGCGTGCCTGGGACAGTTTTGATTTGACCGTGTGTTTATACATGACAACAGTGATTTATTGTGAGTTATTTATGATGCTAATAATGGTTATATTGATGGTGATAATGATGATGATGATGTAAAGACGGGCAACAAGTAAAAGTGCATATAACTTTTGTTGTTGCGAAATTTCCTTTCGATCTGCGATCGCCGCTTCGGCCACTTGACCAACAGCCAACACTTTCACAGCTGCTGGGCGCTTGGCGCGTAATTCGTGTGTTGTTTTCTCTTTGAGCTCAACGGCGCAACTGAATTTCTTGCCGCGCCAGACGAAGCCAAACAGCCAGCCAGCCAGCCAGCCAGCCAGCCAGCAACAGCAGCAACAGCAGCAACAGCGGCAACAGCGGCAGCAAAACAGTCAACAGCCAAGTGCGCTGTGCATTCGAAAGTGGCTTATCAACAAACAGAGCCGTGGACATGGTCGCGGCTTACCGTAATTGGCGGCGGTCATGGTTAGCCATACACAGCGAAAGGGGGCACGTCGCCATTGCCAAGGGGCAAGCCCAGCTCTGTGCAACGTGTTGCAGCTGCAGGTTCGATGCTAATTACCAGCGCCAACAAATCACATTTCATTCAGTCTTCAAATGCTCGATTTATAGTTGGCTCGTCTCATTAGCGACATTACAGCAATCACAGACACGCTCACACATCATCATGATCATCGTCAGCTTAAGCATCATTAGCATTATGTATACACACTTACATATACATACATAAAGAAAAGTGAAAAATAACAAAAATGATTGCTTGCCGTCGCTCTTCTCATTTATGTTTCGATTTGAACTTTTCATTGTCAGCAATTGGACTTCAGAGAGCATTAAAGCCATCGTGGAGCACGTTAATGTGCAGCACTCGGTGCAGCTTATGACAATGACAAATATTGATATGCATGTATATGTGTGCATGTTCATCAGAATATGTCGTGCCTGGGTTGGGTTGGGTTGGGTTGAAAAGGTTGTTGCACTGCCCTAGGGCAAGAGCAAGCAGAACCTCCAAGTGGAAACTCAGACAACACTCTGAGCTAACAGCCAAGAATGTTTTTTGTTTGGGCTATAGAGGGAGTTCTTCGAGTGCATTATATAATAATAACATGATAATATAATAATATGATATGGAGAGCGATTTAATATGGTTTGTTTTCTATTTTGGGGAAACTTATTTTAGTTTGTTGAACTTTGTTGTTTTTTTGTTGTAGTATATGTATATGCAGTCAAAATTATGTGCGACGCGATTTCTTTTATGTCCATCACTAATAGAGCATTTAAATATTAATTTAAATCTCAAATCTTAGAAATTATCACTTGAAATTATCACTCTCTTATGAAATCTAACTAAATGTAAATGTATTTATATAATATTAATTTACCACGTTACACTCTTTCACAGCACTCTATTTCTTGGTCAACAATTGTCAAATGAAGCATGATTTTAATTTAGTTTTCAATTATATGCATCCTTTGTTTTCGCTAAAAGTCACAGCCGATTATTCATTGCCAATTGGCGGTTATCAGAGCGATAAAATATGCTATCAGAACTTATTATCTGAGACATCTTCGATTACAAGTCGATGATTTACGGAATCTGCTGGGTCTTCCTCATTGCAGTACGCTTATTACAGTAAGCTCAAGCTCAAGCTCAAGTCGACTATTAATTATTCAAATTAAAATCGCTCGTTGCAGTCAGTTATCAGATTACAAACACCTCGTAGAGCAGCAGGAAGAGTTTAGCGTCCCTTATCACGACAGTATGTTATAATTTTCAATTAGCTACCAAAGAAGAACGACTCGTAACTAATTAATTGCATTTCAGCTGGCTGCAGCTCTTACGAGCATTGCATGTGGGCAGCTTCCTGCTTATTGTTATTTCATAATTCATCGAAAACTAGTTTGCATAGAGTTGTGCCTAAAGGGTCAATTGGCTCTTTTGAGATTAATGTGTAAATTAATTAAGGCCACGCCTCCCTCTGGGCAGACGCCGCTTGCATGTCAAAACGCTAATGAAGTTTTCGTGTCTCTTTCGACTCAGCCAGTTTCAAAATTTTGTTCATTGGGCTTCCAAGCGATTGACAGAACCCGCTTCAATATATTATGCAAGTTATAAGCCGCTCAGACTGCGTCGACTGCGATTCATTTCTAATGAAAGCGAACGCTGGGAAATTTCACTTTAAATGTTTGCATGGAAAAAATGTTAATGTGCATTGGACAAATGTGGTTGTTGCTGTTGCTGTCGTTGTTGTTGTTGTTGCTGCTGCTGCCGCTATTGCTGGTGTTGTCTGCAGGTTGCAGCGGGTCGCAGCTCGACAAACGCAACGTCATTTTTTGGTGAAAGTGAGCGACGCATGCGTCGCTCTGCGGTTGGATTGGGTTGGGCTCCGTTTCGGACTTGGATTTGGATTTGGAATTGAATTTTTGTTTTTGTGGATTCGATATGGTATGACTGTATGGTACGTACACTGCGTGTGCTGCGTCTGATCAGCCACAAGCTGCTGCCAATTCCATAGATGAGCAATAACAAACGCAAAATATCGTGCCCGACATGCCGCTGCCCGCAGAGCTGCACGAAGCTATTTAGCCAATAATCAGTGCGGATATTGCTGTTGCTGTTGCTGTTGCTGTCTCCGAACCAGCTGTTCACTCTGCCACTCTCATTGCCAGTGATTAGACACACATCGGATTTGTCCAGCCACATTTCGGTTTCGTTGATGTGTCAGTAAAATAATTTGTCTGCTTAACTGCGACGTTCTCCATTTGTAAAAACCAACTGAGCAGTCGGACAGAATCAGAGCAATAGGCTGTAGTCAGCGCTCGCAGAGCTCATTACAGAGGCAACAACAAAGCACAGCGAGAGCTTGGAATTCTATATCACAATGGAACCGAGAGCTTCCACAGATGAACTTGACCGTGAAAGTTGCGAGCGTCAGCGAAGCTGAGCTGAGAGTCCGAAGAAAATATGTGGACTTGCCACAGGTGACGTCAAAAGTTTTTGTGAGCAAATGCGAGCATTAAGTAGGGATTCACAGTTGCATGAGAACAGGAAATCGAAAACCAGCCAACAAGCCCTAGTAACTAATACGAATATGAAGCAGCGCGGGGCTATACTCCAGTCCAGCTGTATAGAAACACTTTACGAAAATTACAAATCGCAGCGAAGTGACCAAGTCGAATAGTCGAACAAATTGAAAAACAGTAATTGCTGCAAATTAAAACTAAACTTGCGAAAAAAAAAAGTAAAAGTTTATAGAAAGTGAAAATGATATTTTTATACATATAAATGAGTTGCGGGAATTCGCAATAGGAATAGTAAGTTTGATAATAAATTAAATGCTAAGTAAGTGCTAATCAGTCGAGAATGAATATGTTTTAATTATGCTAATTACTTGTGAGCTTTCATCTTTCAAATCAAATTCTTTTATGTTGAATAATTTTTGCTCGTCGAATATTTGTATGAAAGAAATGCCAAAAATGAAATACCAAAAGTGAGATTAAAAGAGTAATATTTAGAGCAAACCCCCATTCTTTTTTTGCAAACAATTCTAAAGAAATTTAATTTTTTTTTTATATATAATCTTAATTTCTTAAAAGTAATATTTAAAGCAAACCCCCATTCTTTTTTTTTGCAAACAATTCTAATGAAATTTAATCTTTTTTTATATAATCTTAATTTCTTCTATGACTGCTTATATTCCAGAAATTAACTTATCGATTTCAGGCTATTAAAGTTGAAGCTATTAAGAGTACAACTCGTCTCTCAGGTCAATCGAATTTTTTTATGGACATTCCCAAAGTAGCACCAGAAGATGAGTGCAGTCTTAGTCGAAAATAAACAGAACTTGAATGAATGAAACGTGCTGTGTATAAAATTACAAATTAATTTAAATTAATACTTGTCTGCAAAATTACACATATTCTTGCTGCACAGGTAATAAATTACAGGGAGTACTTAAAGATCTGTTAACAGAATCACTACACAAGCAAAGGTGCATATTCAGAGCTGGGAAATTCTGGCGTCGAGTTGACTTCAGATATGAAATTTTTCTTTGTATTTGTATTATATCCAACGTTATGTAAATAAGCAAATATAATTCGAATGTATCCAAAATACATACAGTATGCAAAAAATAACTGCAGAGATTTTCTTTATGAATATACGTAAGTATACGTAAGTATTTTTATCACCAAAACAATAAAAACTTTTGATATTAAATACAGCTTTAATAAAAGCTACAGCCAAGACGTTCGTGACAAAATGACAATGCTGTGTAGAAAAGTATGTCACAATTGACAAGCAGATTGACAAGCAGATACCCTGTACGACTGTCGTGACACAGTGCACTTGGGCTGTTTGAGTGCTCATGTTAAGTGCACAAGGTCTTTATAATTTTAATAGATAAATTTTAAGCAACAACTTAGAGCTTTAGTTGTTTAGTGCAATGCACACTGTTTGGTCACAGCATGGGCTGTACTTAAAATAGTTGCAGTATAGATTAAATTCCTTAAGCGTTGATCACACTTTTTTTTTTAATATAAGCAAACACTTTTTGCGCTTATCAATATACTGTTCAATACTCTTTTCGCCTCATCTCGCAGAATGGGCTAACATTATTTTATTAAATAAATAAATTCAGTCAATAAAGTGTGTAACATGTCTCGAGTGAGTTGAACGCTCAGTTAAATGTTTTTGGCATAAAAAGTGTCAACAGCAATGCCGACGAGAAGAAATTCAAATGCTGAAGTCAAACGTTCACATGTTATAAGTAAAGTCATAAAACCAAATCACACATTGATACTACGACACGAAACACCTGCTAAATGGCTTAGAAAACACATATTTTTTTAGTTATGATTGAACCCGAGCCCTAAGGTACGTTTGCTCAAGATTTTATGAATAATGACAAACAATTTACAAATACCCAAGAGATATATATAAATAACTATCTACTTTTTGGCTTAGTTGAGAAAGGCAAGCCAGTGGGGAAAAGTTAGTAGTATGTTGTAACAAAAGATCAACGACACCGCTCACGAAATTTTGTTTTGTATGCATAATTACTTAGTTTGGCCAGTTAACAAAGAGTATTCGTTAGAATCACAAAGCTATTGATAGTTTGGCCGAATTCTGAATGTGCTACAGAAAGTGTAAACAAAACTCGAAAGTAGGTCAATTTGAAGTAAGTATCATTGCGTCACTTTCATCAAGTTTGGATACAAATCTTAATAAATTATGTAGAATATATTAACAAAATATAATATAAACATTCATGTTGTTGTGATTATATTAATTCGATTACGTGTTATGCGTGTTCGAATTGCCTAACACTTCTGCTTTGGAAATAACTCGATAATTGGCCACTTAATATTAGTCAACGCTCAAAAGAAAATTTCAAATTATTAACTGTAAATGGCAGAAGAAAACAAAAACCAGAAAATTAACGTATTTCAAATTCAAATATATGCGCCTATCTTTATTTTTAAATTTAATATATGTTAATATCCGTAATTATAATATGCATTAATGAATACGCTGGCGAGGCTAATGAACTAACTTTTCCCCTCGACCGCAAACAGTGAAAGCCTACTGACCCCCTGTGCACTGCGAGTGCTAAATTCGAGATTTGAATGCCAAAAAGAAGTCGCGAGTCAGAATGAGCATTCGTTTCAAATTCGTTGTGCTCGAGAACGGAAGTGGCTGGCAGGTTAATTGAGCATCAGATATGCAATGCATATTGCACAGTACTTGAGTATTTACTTGCACTTAGTTGCATCTGCAATTGTCGCTATTGTCGCTACTGTTGCTGCAGCAGCAGCAACACCAACAACAACAGCAACTTCTCAAAACTCAACAAGTTTGCAATTTATTAAATGGGCGCTTGTCATGACAGTGACCGCGCTGAAGCTGAAGCTCAAATTCTCAAGCGTCCGGCCGGCCGGCTGGCGCCCTTGTCCAGCTTTCGTGATCGGCATCCAGCGATCCTCAGCGCGCTGTGTGTGCTTAGCTTTATACTACATATTGTATTTAACTCGCCGTCCGTTTAGAATTTTGCTCAGAACCGATAACGTCTCGGAGGTGTTGCCGTCGCTCACAAATATTCGCTGTCAGACTTTTAGTGAACCGAGCCAAATATATTGATTAATTGTCGCGCGTTTACCTTAAACTTGACTCGGTATTTTAATTAAATTAAATTAAATTTTATCCAATTTAATTTTTTTTTGTATTATTCAAATTTCGCAATGCAGTTGCTGAACAGCATTGCGCTGCTGCTGCTGCTGCCAGCTGGATGTGAGTCAGTCGGCCATAGATTTTTAAATTTTAATGACAATTGTTTACGAGACATTATCCGCAATCTATGTTTTTTTTTTTTTTTTTTTTTATAGATGTAGCCGCTGCCCAACGGTTGTTTGCTTACGAGCGCGGCAAGTGCGAAATTGCAATGGCCGATGTCGTGGAGGGCTTAGTTAGTACGAGCTTGAAACGTTTGACACGTCCGTCAAGGCGCGTTAGCCAGGCCAGCTTGTTACAGTACGATCTCTATACGCCGCGCAATCGACAAGAGCGTCAACTGCTCTATCCGGGGAATGTGCAGTTGCTAAGGAAATCTAACTTCAATGGCAAATGGCCAGTCAGGTAGAGTAGTGTTTGTGAATGTCGTGGAGCAATTATAAAATTTGGCCTTTGCGAATCAACGCAGATTCATCATTCACGGCTGGACGGGCAAGAGCACCACCTGCTACAATGCAGCCGTTAAGGATGCGTATTTGTCGCGTGGCGACTTTAATGTCATCGTTATGGACTGGAGCCGACAGGCTATGGATATCAGCTACTCTCGTGTGTCCAAGCAATTCCGTTCAATTGCTGCCAGTGTTGCGAAATTTCTTAGCTTTCTGCACGACTATGCGGGCGTTCCCTACGAGAACATCTATTTGGTGGGCCACAGTGCGGGCAGCCACATAGCCGGCCTAACGGGCAAGCTTCTTAGCCCTGCACGCCTGGGCGCCATCTTTGCGCTCGATCCAGCGGGTCTCTCACAGCTCGGCATGGGACCCACGGAGCGCCTGGCACCCACCGATGCCATCTATGTGGAGGCCATACACACAGATTTGGAGCTGTTCGGCAATCCTGAAGGCAATCGACTCAGCCAGGCAGCAATGTTCCCCAACTGGGGCCTGGGACAGCCGCACTGCCCGAACGCAACTGGCACTGAACTTGACATCAGCTGCGACCACTTTGCCGCCGTCTTCTACTTTGCAGAATCTGTGCGCCGGCCGAAGATGTTTGGCGCAGTGCGCTGCAGCTCCCTGCAGAGCATGCGAAAGCTCGCCTGCGGCTGCAGCAACAGCGGCAAGCACAGCAAGTTCAGTGCTGCGACATGTCCCGCTGATTCATTCATGGGTGGCGAACCGGCTCTGCCCAAAAAGGGGATGTTTTACGTCAGCACACTGCGACAACCGCCGTATGGCACCGCCGACGGCCTAGTTCACATGCAACCACCTAAAATGTCTACTATTTTCGAAACAAGGCGAACATTGTTTTTTATCTAAATGCAGGCCGAACAACAGAGGCGAATGAATGATCGATAAGTGATATAAAGGCTACAACTAAAGATAGACATCTATAATATTTATAAGAAACTCAAATTGGATATTTGATATGAAACTGGTTAATCATGTACACCTGATGTCTTTAATTCAAATAAGAGGCAAGTAGCATGTGTTGAATAATTACATTAAATTACGTATGCCATAAATAAGGTGTAATTTATTTAAATGCACTAAACTAAGGAATGACGAATATTTTGAGTAAGTACATAAAATTTAATTATGTTTTACTAAGTGCCTACACTAAAATTCTATGAAACATAAGTTTTCTTAGCCGCTGTTTTTGAGTCAGACTTTCTAATTTATGGGTAGCCATAGTATTTATGGTTACCGAGTAGATTAAAGCAACTAATGATTAAACTTGGAAATTGGTCAAAATCTGTCATAAAATTTTACAAATTTCAAGTCATTCAAAAAGGTTAAAAGTTTAAAACTTCTTAAATTAAGCTCAGCAAAGAATTTTATATGCAAACCTTAATAATAAAGACAAGTTTTAGATACCACAGCTTGTTTATAATAGTTGAAAAGTTACTCCACGACAATTACTCTCGCATTTTCAATAATCAATACATAATCTAGCTTAGGCATTATGACTATCAATTCATATAATTATAGCTAAGTAGACAATATGCATTGAACTCACTTGACTTGGTCCAATGCGATAGCTGGCAACGTCCAGTTCATTGACAGCGAGTATTTGCTCCACGGTAACATCTTTATTGCTCGCCAAGTCGGCTGCTAGCAGGCCGAAGCGACGCACGAACTCCACTAATGGCACAGATTCGGGAAAGCCCAGACGATGCAGCCGAGCGGCCTCTAAAACTTGTGAGCCACGTAGCTAAACGAACGTATCGTAAGACGTTAGTGGGAACAGTTAAGAGAGTAAGTAAGGGCTGGTTAACCTACCTGACTCCTTAACAGTGGCACATTTACCAAATCCTCCTCGGTAGCAGCTTGAGCTAGCGCCGTGCTGGGCGACCCGTTCGCCGTGAACTTGGCATGCTTTCCCGCATTGTGGTGCAGCAAATAGCAGTGCACAAAGTGGGTGCCCGTGCGGCGCAACGTATCAATTATGCCATCCACGGTGAACTTCACCTGCAGCATAATTGAGTTACGCTTGACGCCCGCCGTAGTGAAGGAACGCCGGATGCTGGACACTCGACGCAACGACTGTGTACCCTCCAGGCCAGCGAACGAGCCGCAAAAGACCATGGCACCAGAGCCGCGCGTCAGTGAGCCAATATAGAGACGATTTATCTCTTCCCGACTGCTGTCCTGCAGCAGCGACACCGCGTTCCGTATGCCCGGATGCTCGCGACTATTTCGCACCCAGCCATCGACAGAATAGAGCACCGGGTTGGTTCCCTGCAGATGGTGCAGCACAAACTGGCGCTGTCCGGCGCATTTGCGCAACAACGTGTGATGTTCCCGATCACCGTAGTGCGAGAATAAACGCTCTAGGAATGTGTCGTCGTTCGAGTTCGGATAGATGGCCTCTTCGTCCAATAGCCTGCAAGTAGAGAATTCATGTGGATTACTGTAAACAAATGCAACTATGACTATAAATACTCACCAGAGCAAGCCACGACGATCATGTTCGCGCAGATCGCGCTGTGAAGATCGCACCACATGATTCTGTGGAGCCTTGTCTATCAGAGATATCAGCGGGCCCGGATGACATTCGGAGGCATGATCCATTTCGATCTCCACCAGTTCCTGGGCATAGCGATCCCGTGGCGCCACCAATGTTGTGTGATGAAACAGCATTTGGAGTCGCTCCTGCAGATAGTTGTGACGCAGATCTGCCAGTGTGGCGCCCACTTGTTGGCCACAGCTGGCTGGATTTTGGAAGCCTGGTGTATCGATCAGCATTATTGAAGCAATAGTATGAGCTGAAGTGCAGATCTGTCGATTTATCAGAGCCACCACAGCGGCCAGTGCCTCCGAGTAGAGGCCAATGACGAGCGCTTCAAGGCATTCCCACTCTTGACCCCCATCTGAGGTGGGCGACTTAGAGGGACTCAAGCTGGCGCCTGTTGCAGTGGGCTGTGTAAGACCGAATGCAGCTGCCGATAAATCCTCAAGATTGACGCCCAACAGACTGGCCGCCTTCCGTGCTGCTGTCGGATTCGCAAACTGCGTTCGAGCCGTCGACCCGGTGCCCATTCGAGTAATACCCGCAATGCCTAGATGATAGATAGCTGCCAGTATACTCCAGATTCCCCGCACAGCCTTGGCATCAATGTTGAGTGTCTCAAATGCCTGCACCGTACGCAAAAAGTCATTCGCCGCCCGATGACGATCTTCCAATCGCTGCGAAAGCGATATAAACGGATGACTGTCTTCGGACGAGATGTTCTCTAAATGCAGCTCTTTCTGCAGCAGACCCGCGGCGCCAGCCAACAGCCGCGTCATAATGTGGAAGCTGTGCTCGTGCGAAAGCCTGCGACCCGCACGTTGTCGTTCCGGCAGCAGCACCTATAACCAAACATAGGCCATTAGTGGGATAATCAACTGAGATATGAGCAACGCTTAGCTTACCTGCAAAGAGGCTGATGCTATTTGACCGGTCTGATCGAAATCCAAGCTGAGCAGCTGCGTCATACGCGTCGCATTCGAATTCAGACATGTTCTCGTATTGCCAAATGCTTCCAAAATTGTGCACAATGCACCCACTTTTTCCGCATTAATAAAATTATTGTATGCACCTGCAGGCGAAATTGATTAGTTGATTAAATAACAGTTACAATGGACAGTAATGTGAATTTTGTGATTTAATTATAAATATTTTCACTATTAATGATTAAAGGGATTAGTGCTTTGATCTTTGATATCGAACGTCACATCGCTGCTGGTATAACAAGTATATAGTATATGTTAAATATTTGTAAACATTTAAATTAAATATTAGAATCATTAGCATTGCAAGTACTATTTATCAGAACTAAGCTGTATATCTCTATCTGAAATGTATGCAATATTAATCAATCCTAGACTAATTGCAATTATATAATTTAAATAATAATGATTGCAAGAATTGTTATTCAAATCAGAAGAATAATAAAGCTAAGATTTATTTCTTTACGCCTACCAATGGGCGAGAATCAGATAAATGGATTACAAATGTAGTCGACCAGACAACTCAAGACCAATTCGATATGAATTGCGTTTAGGATTTGTCGTATATGGCGTAACCTACGTCATGAAAAACTGAAATTATACCATTTTACAATGGTAGAACAATGAGAAATGCTTTGACAAATTGCAGCTGCGCAGTTAGACAAAATGCAAATGAGCTAATCGAACGCCAGATTGGATTTTTGGTGTGGCCCAAACGGGGCCAACCAACAGCGACAATAACTGCAACAACAACAACAACAACACCAAACATCAGCAACAGCTACAACAATAGCAACAACAATGTCTAGACATACCAGCAGCCAACGCCAAGTAGTTGAGCGCATGCTTAAAGCTTGTGGTCTTGCCAGAACCAGAACGACCCATGAATATTAGACTTTGATCGCGTCGCGTTTCAACCAAACTCCTGTAGGCGGTCTGGGCTAGCGAGTAGACGTGGGGCGGCATGTCCTCCGTTTTGCAGCCGCGAAACATGGATACAACCTACAAGCAAGCAAACAGACAAGAAAGACACAGCAAGATAATAAATAAGCCGAACAAATCAAATCAAAGCAAACCAGTACAGGCCAGCAGCCAGCAGCCAGCAGCTAGCAGCCAGACCAGTCTCACCTTCTCAGAGTAGAGCGACAGCGGTGCCATGGGATTGACCACGAGCAGCGTGGGCCCCGCCTTGGTGTGTATCAGATTGCTGGCATATCGCTGTCGGAGGCAGTGCAGCACAGACGCCTCGTTCAGATACTTCAGCTCACAGATGTCCTCAACCAAGTCCAGTGCGGGGCTGTTCTGCTTCTCGATGTCATCCTCGTCCACGGTCAACTGTTCGCCATTATGCAGCAATCGCACGTTCAGCTTGTGCTCCTCATGCGCCGTGTCGCCGGGCGGCAGACGCAGCGCTGCCGTAAAGCCACCGCGATGCACCAGCCACACACGTTCCGGCTGCGAGGCGTCGTCGACTACGTCCACATCGCTATCGCTTTTGCCAAAAAGGCCGCCCGTACCGTTCTCGTGCCGACTCTGCAAAATATGAGCATATATTTACTGGATATTAACGAATCGGGGTCAACAATTCGGTGGGGCGCAACTTCAAGTGATATTTTGTGTACTACTTCGGTCTATTTTTGGGCGCACGCATTTTCACGCATTTATTCCATTTATTATGGTACTTCAGCTCCGATGGATTCAGTTCACCTAAGCGCAACGTCAGCTTTTCGTTGTTTCGTTTTATTTCGGTGCATTTCTAAATTTGATGTTGTTTCTAAATCCTAATTAGTTGCGCAGACTAGCAGCCCATAGAGCGAGGCCCAGACCCAGTGCCCGCCCCTTCTTCCCAATTCCCCTCCACCCGAGCCCCATTCCCATCCAAATGGTAGTGGGCTAGACGTGCTCTGTGCCTGTAGATGTAGATGCTGCTGCTGCTGTTGCTGCTGGTGCTGATATTACTTCGCTCTAGCTATGGCTGTGGATGTGCGGCTGCGTTATGCAACGCGCCAACGTCGCCAGCAGCGTTTCGTTGGCGGTGCCAACACGTTCAGTTCACATTTGGAGCTATAAATGGCATTTACTCGATGCTGCCGACGCAGTTTACTTTTCGTATGCTGCTATCTATGCATCTGCCGCATCTCCTCAGCACACAGCATCTCCACAGCTCTCTTCATCAGCACAACTTTGCATTAACTTGTAGTTGTTGTTGCAATCGTACTCTGTGGCGTAATTATGAAAATATTGTGCTAGGTTCAATAGCCCGTAATTGGAGTCATTTTCGGCTATGCGCTGTTAATAGATCGAGAATTTCTATGCCTACCCCATAGAATATACCGATTTCAAAACGTTTTAAACAGGAAATAAATGTTGAGACTCATTCATGTCTCGAATTAAAACCGTTGCGGAATATTATGTTAGTGGGTAAAAGTCGAATATAGAACTGTACATGGGAGTATTACTAAATAAAAATAAGTAGCATGATTCAATTTGTTGTGCAATAGATTTATTTGGAGTTGGATTGGAATACATGAAGTATAAACTCTAGCGAAAAATACCTTGAACCCACTGATCAATCAGAAATTTATAACTGTATATGGCATGTACTTATATTTAACAAAAAGCTCAAAGATAAATTGGCAAAATAAATAAATCAATTATATAATTGGTAATTCAAATGTTATTGCGGATTCTCAATTCTTTTTTTTTTTTCGTATAATAACTTGAGTGCGGGCTACACTTTTTTATTGAAAAACTTCATCTAATAATAATTTTATGTTTAGCCAATCACAATCACCTCCCACATTTCTATAAACACATACTCACATACATACACGCATGTATAAAGTTTTATAAACAAATGAACTGACGTCTGAAACGTCTGTCCACTGTCAATCAATAGCTGCAGTCGTCGAATGGTGGGGCAGCTGCGGTTCATTGAACCCGCCACCGTTTAAGTTGATGAGATAGACAAATTAGACAAAGAATGTGCAGACAGACCTAACTAATTAACATGTACAGGAGGGCATGGCGAGCTATACGACAAAGAGCAGAGAGCGCGAAAAAAAAAACAAAGAATAGAGAGAAAAGATAATGAAAGCATTGGGAGAGTCAATTAAGCTCTGACTAAGGTTTACCGAACACAACTCAATTTTAAGATTTGATATCTAAAAACTATAGTTTATTTAGTGGCATACAACTGCCCCAGCTGAAGACGAGGAGAGATTTAGAGAGAGAGAGAGAGAGAGAGAGAGAGAGAGAGAGAGAGAGAGAGAGAAGAACAACAAAGCGGGCGACGTAAATGAATACTTCCGCTCGACAGGGCAGCGAATCCATCGCTCGACGCAGTCGGCGTAGTGAGCCATAAAACCATAAATGCAGCGACAAGACGACCATATCGTAAATTATGAGCCGACCATTTGCCCACGCACCGTCCCGATCCCCAATCCCATTCCCATTCTTAACCAAGTCGCCATATGCCTACCCAGCAGTCTAAGCATAATAAAATAACTAACAACTAAATCGTACATTGGGTCACGGTTCGACGATCTATCGATCCATTCATCGATCGAGTCGTAAAGGGCCAAAGAAAGAAAGTTGTTGTTTTTTTTTTAACACTAAACGACAAAGATGGGAAATAAATTTGTGTATTCAATATATTTTTACTGAGCGGAAGCAATTTGTTTTTAGTGCAAGATCATCAGAAGTAACGACAGCTCCCGATACTATTTAAATACGTGAGTAAACAGTAATGATATTTGACTTTTGTTTTAAGCCCAACTGCACCTTCAGTTTCAACTGGCACATTTAGCCCATAAATGAAAAATACGCCATCACTGCGAATATATATATATATATAGATATGCAAAATATTTTAGGTCATACTATTTCCAGAGAAATTCAACTAGCATTATACAGAGTATTCTCTGTATGTGTGTGTGGTAAAAGTTGTACATTATATGGGTAATTCAATTCGTTCACTATATCAAAATGTAATACTTAAAACTAGTTAAACAATTGTATATATATCCAATAAAATCAGATTTGGGATACTCCATATAACGCATTGATATGTACGAATTTTTTAAATATAAAAATAGAATTATGTTTTATATATGTATTTTGGAATAGAGGGAAGTAGTTGCAGATATTTAGAAATTTGAGATAATGAAGTCTATTCAATCTTTGTCTAGGGAAAATTGTACCGTATCTATTCCAATGTTAAATTTAGGTTTTTATGCAAGCTAACTGGGTATTTTGTTCAAATAAATATTAAATATTTCTAATTCCATAACGTAAAAGCCCTATTCACAACAAAGAAGTTGTCTAAAGCATTTTTTCTGCAAAATTCCATGCAATTCAAACTTTGTTTCAAACATAAAATTGGTTAACAATACTTCGCATATGCATTTCGTCTTGATTTCTGTAGTCTAGTGTAATTATTATGCGCACCTTTTGCTTAACGCTTGCATCATAGTTTTTGTAGTTGCAGCCCAGCGAGTTGGCCCAGATGAGTGGCCACTGCTGGGCAGCGTTTTGGGCATCGCGTCGCCGTCGATAAGAGCTGCGTATATGGAGCACGGGCGAAGCTGGCGCTGCAGCTGCAGCTGCTGCTGCATACTTGGATGCAGCTATAGCGGAGCTGTTCCATGGCGGACGTATTAGTGTTGTTGCTGCAGCATTTGCAGATGTTGTTGTTGTTGTCGCTGTGGTGTTTGCTGTTGCTGTTGTGCCTGGCGTTGCGTTGATCTTGCCATTCTGGCGAAAGCTGCGCGTGCGAAACGAATTGCGCTCGATGCTGACAACAGAAGCAGCAGGAGCAGCAGCAGATGTGGGAGTTGTCTCCTTGGCTCCTTGCCTAGTGGCAGCCAATCGCGGCGGTTTGGGTGGCGGTGGCGTGGGCGGCACAGTGGACAATGATGTGGACGGCCAGCTGCTGGAGTTCTCAGAGCCGCTCTCACTGATCGTCTCCGAGCTAATACTATTCTTGCGCTGCGCCTTTGGCGTGGCTTTTGTTTTATTGGGCACGCCCGTGTTTTTTTGCGCCTTGTTGGTGCCGCAGGCGTGCGCCTTGCCCGTGCACCCACGATGGAAGGATGGATTTAGGCCGGAACCCGGCGCGGCGGGCACAGCAGGCACAATGCCTCCGCGCAGTGTTTGCTCAAAGTTTTTCGTCTTGAGAAACATGATGAAAATACGCGCGCGAGATTGTTTGTCAGTCTCTCTACGTGTATGTATATGTGTGTGTGTGTGCGAGTTATGTGATCACTTGGTACTTAGATCGTAAGTCAAATGCAAACAATTGTCATGGCCAGCAGCCAGCAGTGCTTGGAGCATGACCAGACCCACACAGACCGGGCCAGCGACGCACAGACGTGAAAAGGGAAGTAAGTGCGAAACTGGAGCGCGCCCAAAACCTTGGAACTGTTAGTCGCACCACAGACTCAACAATCTTGTTGTGCCTCTCTGTGAGTGTGTGTGAGTGTGTGTTTGTGTGGTTATGCGAGTTCAGGCACTTAACGCTTTGACATTAGAGACAATTGAACTGGCTGAAAACAGCCAATCATCGTGCGATCGCCGTTTGATTGATTGATTGAAATGCAAGACTCGAGTCACGAACGCGAATCAAATGCGAGTTATGAATTAACTATTAAAGCCAGTTTGAATGACAAGAATTTTTGGAAGTTGTTGCTGTTGCTGTTGCTATTGTTGTTAATTATGATGTTGTTACTGTAATCCCGCATAGAAATTTCACAGTGGGTGTCTCGCGTTTCGATTTCCGTACCGAACTTGGGCAGAGTTTGCAGCGTACTGACGGCCCAGCTCCAACGACAGCGACAACGAAGCGAGCAACAACAACAGCAACTCGACAAAAACAAAAGCAACCAAACGCAAGCAGCGCAGCACGAGCAACGTCGCGTCGCGTCGACGACGACAGCGACAGCGACTGCGACGTCAGCTATTTGTGTAGGCAGCCGACGCAGTCCGAAGTGGGTGTAGAAAAATGCACACAGCTGCAGCTGCTGTTGCTCGTGTTGCTGTTGCTGTTGTTGCTGTTGCTGTTGTCGCTGCCGGCGATGTGGATGTTGATGTTGATGTTGACGTCGACGTCAACGTCTTCGTCCATGTTCGCTGCTTGTCTGCGGCTGTTCGTGTGGCAGTGTGGGCAAAGGGGAGCTGTGCAGCACGTTGTTAATGATGTTTACTAAAATGCAGTTCGAGTTTTTTTCTCAGCAGTGTTGCCAAATAGCGTTTTATTTTCGTCTGCTGAATGAAGTGAGTAAGACGCTCGAATATGTCGACGCCTTTATGAACTTAGCCAGACAGCAGCAGCAACAACAACAACAACGACTATTCCAATTGGAATGGGGCTTAGCTATATAGCTGCAACGGGCTGGGCCTGGAATTTCTTAGCGACTGATCGCTCGTTCGATCGCTCAGGTGCTGACAATTTTTACAACACATTTGCAAAAGATAAACACAGGGAAAAATGTCAAACACGTTTCTAGCTGCGGCTAAAGTCAACAAGTTAATAAGAATTTCAACTGGAATTGCGATTGCAATTGCGATTGCTCGACAGCTAGTTACCCTGTATGGAGAAGCTGATCAATTAGACCATTAGATTTTGCATTTTGAAGTTTAAAATTAAATACCTCGACGTTGCTCAGATATTTTGATTTACTTGCGTCTCCCGACTATCATCATCATCATCGTCATCATTATCATTAAACCCCAAATTAAAAAGCAAATATTTATTTTCTCGAACACGTAGTATTTACACTCTTTTTCTGACCACTCCAACGTGATTCCCACATTGAGAAAACCTAGTTTATTGTACTTCTCTGAAAATAAAATACCCTAGCATTATTTTAACCAATTTCGAAGATTAATGTCATTAATAGAGGTCGAGTTCTTTACGATAAGTGAAATTAATTGTAAACACTCAAGTAAATAAAAAGTAGTTCTTTAAAGCTAAATATGTAATTATTTAATAAATGATTTAGATTGATTTAAGAGAAAAATACGTAGCAATAGTCAGAATTTATCGAATCCGGAAGATATACGTGTTTTAATAGAAAGATCGACATATGTCATATTAGATATAAAAAAAATAGCTTTAGCAGAATAGTAGATATTAGAGCATTATTTATAGGGCAGTTGAAGTAGTTTACGGGTTAAATCATGCTACTTTTCTTAGC
The DNA here is from genome assembly GCF_001654015.2 of Drosophila navojoa. Next base: position 1,210,302 of record NW_022045864.1, read on the forward strand.
ATACACAATTTTTAATAACTAATCTTCCATAAATGTTTAAATTTATAAAGACTTAACGAAATACAATCTTATCAGCTGGTGCTAAGCTATTCAAGATAATACTAATACCTGACCAGCCTTAACAAAAAATACTTTATCAATGCTTGTTATCAATATAGCATTTAGAATAGCCCTAAAAATAGTTAATTACTTTGTTGGCTCATTGACCCAACTTCAGATTATTTTATAATGCTGTGTGTAAAGTTCATAAAATCGTGGGTTATTTTATAATTCCTATAATAGCTAAGTAGATAGTGAAAAGGAATCCTATCTGAAGCAGCCAACCCTTTTTCAAATTAATGAGCCGACCTTGGACGCCATTTCCATGCTCGCCACTTGATCGTTCAGAGCATTAATTCTATCGAAATTACATGATTAATGAACGATTACCAGTGATTATAATATTGTTGCTATTGCAGGTAATAAATTTCATTAATCACTGCGTTGCTAATGGATGGAGATGGGAATATGAGTTCTGGCCTTACCTGACGCTTGAAGCGTTTGCTGGCGCTGCGACGGAGAGTGTTGCAGTTGCCGTTGTTAATGGAATGATCGATCTCTTCAACGGTGGCCGTGCTGGGCGCCATGCAGCGCTTGCTCAACTCCACCAGCTCAGCTACGGGTTGCACCTAGATATGTGAAGAACACGGAGAGAGGAATGTCATGAGTGTGAATGTCATGAGATTATAAAGTGCTTAACGTACCTCGACGGTAACAGCTTCGCCACTGTTGCGTATCATCTCGATGATGATCTCGCGTGATAAATCACCCACGGGTGTGCCATTCACCTTGATCAAACGATCGCCAGGCAGCAGGCCCGTGGCGCCACCTCCAGCACCAGGCTCCGCAAAGATCACCGGTCGAAAGATGGGCGACATCAGCGACTCGGTGCGGTCCAAGCAAATAGCTTTGCGCAGACTGAATCCGAAGTCATGCCGCGGCGATTTCTGGCGTTTGATGACCAGCTGCCTGGGCGGCGGTAGCTGCACCAGCTGGACCGGTGGCAGTGGCAGCTGCACATCCTCAAAGGTGTGCACACGGGCCCAGCGATCGATGCCCTGCGATTCGCCCACTGGACTCAGCGAGAATGGAGGCGTGGCAAAGGAGGAGTTTGTGGTATCTGTGAGACTGTCGGCACTCGGTGACGGTGAAGTCAGCACATGCAAATGGGCAGCCTGCGTGGGCGTCTGTGGTGCGCCATAGCGCGCGTTCGCCGGCAGGGTCATGGCGCGCTGCTGCGGCGGATGATCACCGTCGCTGCGCAGGCTCTCCACGGAGGTGAACGAGGTGCCATGTTGGCTGGAATTGGAGCCACCGCTGCCGCCGCCACGGTTGCCCTCAAACAGCTGCTCATTTTGCATGGTGTTGCGCATCAGCATTTCGGGAGTGCCGCCACCGGTGAAGACAATCTCCTCGTGAACGTTGCTCATGTTGCTGCGCGAACCCTTCAAAATGCCACGCTTGGGCGGCTTTGGCGGCACCGGCGGCAAAAATCGATTCTGTCAGCATAATAGTAATTACATTTCAGAAGCATCAACTTCGACCTAGCATGCTCACCTTCAGTCCACCCGAGAGCAGGGAATGTGTAACCTCGCCATAGTTCAAAATAAGAGATTCGTTGGCGGCGCTTCGACTCTCGATGTGTGTCATCACAGATGCTACAATTTCCTCATTGCCACGATCCTGCTCTGGGCCGCCGTTTCCATTTCCATTGCCATTCCCATTCCCATTCGCGTTGCCGCTGGCTGCATCGGCATTGAGGGCCGCAAAGAAATCTGCACTGTAGTCCGCTGTTATGCCGCTGGGCAGTTTTTCCTTCTCCTTACGGCGGCCCCGTATCTTGAGCGATCGACGCACCTCCTCTAGACGCAGCAGTTCATCGGTGCTCATGCTGCCAGTAACCCCACCCCCGCTGCCACCTTTAGCCTCTTTGCGCAGTTTCTTTTCGCGCTTGCGACGTTCCTTCTCTTCATCGCCGGCGCTTTTCTTCATAAAGTTGAACATTCTTATCTGTTCGTGTGTGAGGGTCCTTAGGGATCTAGCTGCAATCAGACAATATTATTTTAACACACTTATACAAGAAATTGTCTTATCATATATTTACGCATATATTTATTTAATTCATGTATTTTAATTTTTAATAAAAGTTATATTTATAGAATTTCTCAAAAGATACAAATAATTTATAAAATATGTATTCATATACATTCCGTTCGCAATTATGAGCACAAGAAGTAATAATATTTAACGAGTTCGCAATGTACCTATTATAGATATACACAAGTCAATATGTACGTATGATAAGAGTAGCGAGCTCGCTCCGCAAAAATATCTGATAGGCCAGTGAAGCTTTATATCAGTTTATACATATTCCTGATAAGTTATTTTGAGAAGTAGCGTAAATTCTTCAAATATAAAAATTAAATTTGTATACAAGACCGAATATAGCATAAGGAATAGATACAAGGAAGAGACGCGATATCACTATCATTGCAATCCGAAGTGAGCTTCGGGTTCTGAGCCGGTTAACAGTTAAGTACCAATCGGGTAGAAGGGGGCAAAGAGACGAATGTCGCAAGTTCAAGGGCGTGCCCAACCGTTTTGCACATTTTTGTTCTGTGCTGCTAATTTGATTTGCCCTGTCTTGCCCTATCGTGCCCTGTCCAGGCCAGCCACAACCCCATGCATTGCGGTTAGTTTCGCATTTTTCTTGGTTACTCTCTTTTCTTTTATTTCCTTTGCTTTTCGTTCGTTTCAAAAGAAACCCTGAGACCAATGCACCCGCACACAACCACAAGAGTTAACTGTTTTTTGCACGTTTGCACGCGAGTGTGCGTGTGTTTGTGTTAGTTTGCGTTTGCATGGAATGGCAAAATCACGTAAACAATGCGTCAGGCATGCATATTTTTGTTAATCTTGCATTTCGCTTTGATGCCAACAGTGTCTTTTTGTCACTGGGCCTCGCCCTCATTTGTTATTATTTATTCAATTATGCGCTTTCTTTTTCCATATTGTATACAATTTTTGTTTTGTTTTCACGCACCACATACATACTCTCGCACATATACACAAACCTAAATACACACACACACGTATACATTTGACACTCGACGGGCCCGTTGTTATTGCAGTTGTATTTGCAATTGAGTTTGTATTTGTGTTTGTGTTTGTATTGATTGCCCCAGACTCGATTGCATTTCGTATTTAGCTGTTTTATGTTGCTTCACTTTATGGCCACTTGCCTCAGCTGGTGTCTAATTATTTATACAATACAATTTGTGCTCATTCAGCAAAATCCAATAGACAGAGGGTGGAACTGGAATGCGCTTCGAGCCAGAAGCAAAAAAAAAAAAAAAGAAAGCTGCCTGCCACTAGCGAAGTCAATAACACCTTTGTTTTTGCAGTTTTCTGTCTCTTTTGATAAGCCAAGCACACAGGCACACACACATATTTGTATACATGTATACAATATTTAGTCCTCAATAAACATTAGTATGAGTCCTTCTTTTTACCTTTTCGCTTAAACCAATGCGCACAATTACGCGTTTGGCATAAACAAATGCCTTTCTATTTTAATTCTAAAATTTACAAAAATTCACCGTACCGACGACGACGACCGATCGGCCAGTGTGCACACAACTGCTGCTTAGAGGTGGCCCGATACTTACATACAGTTATCGATGTTCGCTGTTGGACCAGTGTGTACAGACTGCTAAGCAAATAAAAATGTTATTGCAGTGCTGTAAGACGCCTATAAATTTCCCCTGCAGATAAGCTCGATAAAATTTTGTGGATTCGATTTTAAAAATGATCTTTGTATTTATTATTTTTCGAATAAAATGAAATCAGGTTAATTTCTTTAAGATAGCAGTTCTGATCCAAAAACATAAAAAACAACTAATATTACACTGATTATAGTATAATTTAAGTATTAAGCTTGTTTGGGTTTGCTTTTATCGCTGTTAGGGTCCTTCCAGGAAGAAGTATTAAGCTCGATATGATAAGATTTAAGCGCCGAAACGGTTTCTGGAGTTGGAATGGTCACCCCAATGGTCTCAAAAAGGTTCTTCGAACTGATGACATTTTGCTTGGCCATCTGATAGTCTCCAGAATCGAAAAATTTTGGCTTTCTCTGTAACCGCTTCGCGAGGAAAGCTGATGGACTAACAGGCTTTTCAATGCTCATATAGCAAGGATCTTTCGAATCCATTTGGTGATCTGCGACTATCTCTAAGTGAGGAAAATTATTTTGCTTCTGGGATTGACTACCGTAGTTATTTTCAGTTGAATCCATGCCGCTAAGTCAATTGAATAAATTTTGTATCGTCGAAATACACATATATTTATTTAAACATATACATATGTACATAAATTTGTCTATGTAAATAAATTTGACGTTGAAGAAAGCGACTATATCAGTCGATTGTCATCCTGGCATAGCATGCTGAGTGTTGCTGTGGATGAGTCATATCGTCCAACCGCCATGGTGTTTCGACAAGCCACCACAATTTAGACTTCGTATATCGCACGAATAAAAAAGTGAAGCGTAAAAACCAAACGGTGCATCTACATGGAAAATTAAGTGTGAGTGCGTGTGTTGATGAAAAAATAAAACTTCAACATACATATATTATGCGAACCAGGACAAAAGAAAACTTTCGATCAGTTCAACAATTGCGTGGAGAATCCGTATCGAACTGTGTGTGTCCGAAACCACACATACACACAAGCTCTCAACACTCTCACTCGTTAACACACAACAGAAACAAAAACAACATACGTGAGTGTCGCTGCCGTCACCGTCACCATTCAGCAGCAGAGTCTGCCTTTTACATTTCTGAAAAAAAGTAAAATCAAATGCAAAATCGGTTCTTTTGAACGATTAGGTGGGTTCAAAATTTTTAGTGGCATTTCAAATGCAAGTGTTTTATGCCAAATTCCCCCGAACAGCCGTGGCCTTTGTTATTGTTGTTCGCTCGCTCGCTTACAGATTTTTCGTCGTCGTCGTTGTAGTCAGTCGCCGTCGTCGTTAACAGTGTTGTCTGCCCCCGATGGTAATCTATCTTTGCGTGGCTGTATGTGTGCGTGCATACATATATGTATGTGTATGCACATATAAATAAACGTATGTGTACGTGCGTGCGTGTATATATATATATATATATGTGCATTTGTTAACTGTATTAGTGTCTAGACATGTTGCTGACAAGGCTGCAAACTCGAAAAGTTTTGCTTGCGGTTCGGTTTGCCGGTTCGAGCAATTGTTTGGACTCATGCTCAGACTATTGTTTTTTTTTATAGAAATTGAAAGGGTACTGCTGCAAAACATGATCGTCATTAAATAGTTAATATGTCTACATAAACAATTCTCATGAATTTATGTACAGGTTTGCGTGTGTGTGTCTCTGAGCGAAGTGGCTTGCAACTGGTTCGGTTCAGGGAGTGAATCTATTCCGAACCGGTGTGCATTTTATTCATTTTTGTTGTTGATCACTTGATGCGCCGACCTACACGCACACACACATGTACTCTGGCACACAGAAAGAAACGATATTGTGTACATACATATGTACATATGTATTGTCTGTCGAGACATGTTCGCGTCTCACCCGTCAACTGCCCTCGGCCGGCCCACACGCTTTTCTTTGGTCGCGGCCTCGCACTTTGCATTGCAGACAGACAAACAAACATGTGTGCACGAGTGTATACATATGTATGTATGTGTGTGTGTGTGCTTGTATTTTGTCGATTTTATTTTATGTACATTTGTTTACAGTTTTAGATAGCGAAATTTGTACAGCCGGCAGCGACCGCCAAGGCACGGAGTTGACATTTTCGCAAATTGCAAATGAATATATTTTTTTTTCAGCTGCGATCATTGCCGCACTCTCTGACACACACACACACATGCACACGTGCCCCTCGCACCTTTATCGCTCGCTGCGATCGCCACCAGCGGGCAACACAGCACATGCGACATGCAAGCATACAAATGTACATATATACATATATATATATGTATATGCATGAATACATATGTACAAGCACTAGCACGTATGCATACATATGTATGTATGTAAATATGTGCGTACATCGGCATGCATGTATGTATGCGTGTAAGTTCATGAACAGCAGTGATCCGCCGACTTGTTTTGATTTAATTTCGCGGTAAATGCAATCGCGAACAATTTTGCTCGTATCGCTTGTGCCGACCGCTTCGCGGGGAATTTGTTTGAAGCTGAAATGGCAAAAACAACAGTAATAACAACAGCAACAGCTAAATCAAGAACAATTGCGACAGTCGCGCTGCCAATATGCTGGCGCCTCTACATGTGGGTCGCGCAATGACTAAGTGAAAGAGAGCGCCAGGGCAGTCGCCGCCGTCATCGTCGTCTTCGCGCCAGCCCTTTTGCGAACGGAAATATCGTAAATGCTCGACTTTTTTTCTCTTTTTATTTTTATTATTATTTTTTCGAATGATCGATCCTATTTTAAGCAGTTTTGCAGCTGCTTCTACTGCAGCTGGTGACGCAAGCGGCAACAATAACAATAACAATAACAACGACAACAACAAAGGGCTGTGCAATTTGCCATAAACACGCCAAAAGACAATAACAAAATATGCATATGCATATTTGTACATTCATATGTATGTATATGCGTATTAGAGATGAGTGCGTGCTGTATACTTTCCGTGACACGAAAAATAATTTAAAATAAAAATTTGTCATTTTCATGTTTTGTCGATTTAAAATCTAGTATACCTAATTTGTACGATCACGGATTTTAAAATCATTCATATTTTTGTTGAAATTTGCAGGGACTTTTTAAGTTTCATCACGTGTCCATCTCGAAAGTGTATATAGTTGTATTTATGTTTAAAAAAAAAGTGGATTATGCACTCGCAAAAATGCTAAGAAACACTAATACTTTTTTGTACTATTTAGACCTGTGCATTTTTTAACAAGTGCCGTCATTTTAGAACTGGGACTGAGGCGTGCGGAATTGGTTAGCTTGGTACACCCGGAACTGGGAACAGCCTCAACACGAATTACTTACCATTTGCGCTGCAGAGGAGATCGACTGTGGTCGCCAGCGCCGCACCTAGATCTGCCTCAATAACGCCCACACCAACAACTTTAGCGATCACTGGTGGTCGTTTGGGATTTAATTTCAGCAGGAATAACACAAGCAACAGCAACGCCAGCAACAACAACAGCAACGGTAGCAACAGCAACAACATCAACGATTGCAACGTGTCAGAACTGAGCGACGCGCTGCTAAACAACGAGGTGCGCGCTATCCGGTATCCCATAGTGACGGCAACAGAAGCCATCATGTCCTTGACAGCAACGGGCACATCGCCCACCAGCCCCAATGAGTCCTACGTTACGGCCAACCCACAGATCGTGAAAGAGGGCTGGCTTTCGAAGCGCGGTGAGCATATCAAGACTTGGCGCCAACGCTATTTTGTCCTGCGCGACGATGGCTCTCTGGTGGGTTTTCGCAGCAAGCCGGTTGATTATACATCGCCGGAGCACGTGCTCAACAAATTTACCGTGCGCGGTTGCCAAATCATGGCCGTGGATCGGCCAAGGCCCTTCACATTCATCATACGCGGCCTGCAGTGGACATCGGTAATTGAGCGCACCTTTGCTGTCGGTTCGGAAGAGGAACGCCAAGGCTGGACGGAGGCTATACGTAATGTGGCCAGCAGGCTATGCGACATGAGCGACACGGCCATGTCTCCATCAGCACAAACAGATATGAGCGATGTGGACATGGCCGGCATTGCCGAGGTGGAGCTGTCCGAACAGTTCTCATTGCAAGGCACTACACGCAACAGTAGCGGCGTTAAAAAAGTGGTACGTGCATGGGAAAAAGACTCTCCCATTCCTATCCATATGTACATACATATATCTAATAACTCACATTTCATTTAGACTCTTGAGAACTTTGAATTCCTTAAGGTGCTCGGCAAAGGCACCTTCGGCAAGGTAATTCTCTGCCGCGAGAAGGCTACTGCCAGACTGTATGCAATCAAAATTCTCAAAAAGGAGGTGATCATACAAAAGGATGAGGTGGCGCACACACTCACCGAAAGCCGCGTGCTAAAGTCAACAAATCATCCGTTCCTGATTGTAAGTGTTATTCTATTTTATCATATCGAATTAATTTCAATAACGAAATGTGAAGCGTCAAAGCAGGGGAATTTCGATTTGTTTGCCTTGACATGTGCTTTGCGATTTTACTGTTTCTTATGAAAAGTAAACACAACATTAAACGTAAAAGACAAAATTAGGTTGCAGCAATATTTGAATCTGGAAATTATTTGGATATGAATAGCAAGTTGTGTACATACATAAATACATAAAGCATAAAGCATTTCATCAAGAAATAAAGAAAAGATTTGTTAGATTATAATATACAAAGACGACGTAACTACGTCTATTAGTTCTTATAGTTATAGGTTTATAATAGGATAGTTATAATATCAGTATAGAGCGTCCTCCACATAAAATTATTAATTTATAGAGGTGGAATATTCTTCACGATACGATCACTCTGGTACTGTTGCAATCAAATATATATTCAATTCTGCAAATTTATTTATGTGGAATAAAAATTAATGAGTGTAGCGTCGATCATTTTAAAATTTGACTTTATCATTAATAAATGTATCTAATGTAAATGCTCTTCTGTTCTCTTTTTTTGTAGTCACTGAAATATTCATTTCAAACCAATGATCGTCTCTGTTTTGTCATGCAATATGTGAATGGTGGCGAGCTGTTTTGGCATTTGAGTCATGAGCGCATCTTTACAGAGGAGCGAACACGCTTTTATGGCGCCGAAATAATATCGGCGCTGGGATATTTGCATTCGCAGGGCATCATTTATCGTGACTTAAAGCTGGAGAATCTTTTGCTGGACAAAGATGGCCACATTAAGGTAGCGGACTTTGGGCTGTGCAAGGAGGACATCACTTACGGTCGTACAACGAAAACGTTTTGTGGCACACCGGAATATTTAGCCCCCGAAGTATTAGATGATAATGATTATGGGCGCGCGGTGGATTGGTGGGGGACCGGTGTGGTTATGTATGAGATGGTGAGCAAACGACTACATAAAATTTTGATGTACACACATCTATGAACAAGTATATTTCTTAAATTTGCAGATCTGTGGAAGACTACCATTCTACAATCGTGATCATGATGTGCTTTTCACGCTGATATTGTTAGAAGATGTGAAATTCCCACGGAATATAACAGAAGAAGCAAAAAGTCTATTATCTGGTCTTCTGGCGAAGAATCCCAGAAATCGTTTAGGCGGAGGACAGGATGATGTTAAGGAGATTCAAGCACATCCATTCTTCGCGAGTATTAATTGGACAGATCTGGTGCAGAAGAAGGTATGACAATTTCGTAATAGACCTAAACAAAATTAAATCAACTTCGTATTTTACACAGATAACGCCGCCTTTCAAGCCTCAGGTTACATCAGATACAGACACGCGCTATTTTGACGAGGAGTTTACAGGCGAGAGCGTTGAACTAACGCCGCCAGATCCTACGGGACCATTAGGTTCAATAGCCGAAGAGCCGCTTTTCCCGCAGGTAAATTTATCTTTACTTAATTTACGATACAAACATTAAAATAACATTTCGCCTTCAAATTACAGTTTAGCTATCAAGGAGATATGGCCAACACATTGGGCACCTCGTCGCACATAAGTACTTCCACAAGTCTCACATCGATGCAATAGAACAAGTTTAACAAACCCACACATAAATACATAATATAAACACATAATGTTCTGCTTCATCACCTATGATCACCCATAATATACTGAGTTATATAGACTGGGTAAAAACTGAAATAAATTTGTACCGCTAAGTTTATACACCAATAATAACAAATGAATGATAGTAACTTATTTTTCTTACTTTCAATAACAACAGCGGAAAATAAGCATGTGGAGATAAGAGAACGTTGATCGCGATATATAAAGAAAAGAAAAAGAAAAAATATAGTTTACAACATATAATTATACTTATATACTTATATATACATCTAAATATAACATTTTAAGCATAACGTTTAAAGTGATTAGTTAATTTTTAAATGCAACTATAACATTTATCAGGCAAAAGAGAAAAGAGAAAAGAAAAAAACATAAATATGAAACATACATCAGCACACTAATACACAAAATACAATACACTACTAGCGTATAAGTGAAAAGAAAAAGTTTATATAACTGTGCAGCCAGATATCGAAATACACACACCCACACCAACACACACACAAAACACTATATATACAAGAAATGCATTAATTATACTCCAAAGAAGCAAAAAACAAAAACAATTACGAGTTATATTTAATGGTAAAGTTGCCTCTGATGTGCTCAGCTTTATGGAACAGCTGAATACAACAATAAAATCATGAACCTATAAATAATGAGCGTTTAACGATATTTCAACTGCATGAGCGCCAATAACATTTAAGATAATGATTTAAAAAACTAAGAAAGAAATTTATATATTGCATATGCTTTTTTACACAAATATTTGTACATATTTATATACAACAAATCAATTTTTAAACCAAAATGTAAAAAAAAGTGAAAAACAAAAATTTCCATTTTTTTGAATTTGAAAAAAAAAAAGAATAAAAATGCCTAAAATGTTTGTCATAATGATGTCGGCCTTGCAGAGTTAATAAAACAGCATTAAGCATGAAATGTTGTGTATACCAGATCAGGCAACTACAACAGAATTACTACTTAAATTAAACCAAAATAAAAAGGTAAATAAATTTGATATTTTTTTTATAAAAGAATAAAATTATTGAATTAAACTTGTAAATAAAAATTAAATACAATATCTACAATAAAAGCATAATCTCTTCTATATACAATGAAAACATAAATGAGCAAGAACTTATCAATTGAAATATAAAGAGCAAAACAAAAAAAAAAGATTTAAATGAAATATATTTTCTTAAATAAATACATAAAACGAAAACAGCTTGCAGAACTAAATTAGAAATAATTATGCCAAAGAACCGGCGAAGCGAATAAAAAAACTCATAAATACATCTGATAAATTGAATAGATCCAACAGGTGAGTTAGAATTTAGCTTGTAAAATATGTATTAATTCGAATCCAGTAGTTGAATGCCTGTTGAGGAAGTACTAGGAGCTAAACTATAGTTGGATCAGGTCATATTAATGTATACGTCATTAAGGTATAGTTTATAAAATTCTATGTATGGAACGATATTATTATTTCATGTGCATCACTTCAATCGTATTGCTTGAGGCAAACAGTTTGAAATATCGAATGAAATCAAATCGAGAATCGAGTAATTTTTACTGGATACATCAAATTAATAGGTAGCTAATATCATGATAGAGAATCCATTACAGATCAAATATGCAGCTTATAGTTAAACTTTTCATAAGCAAAGCTTATTAGAAACGACTACACAACGATTTCCACGATTAAAACTTTGCAGACATATATATGTATGTATGTGAATGTATATATATATATATTTAATTTGACTCACGCAAACAACTGAAAATGCAAATAAATAGCTGACCAAACAATCAACTGAAATCTGCCAATGCCAACATCAAAACGGCAAGCTTTTAAAATATATCACAAAAAAAAAAAAATAAGTATATACATATATATATGTATTCTCATGTATATATATATATATTTAAAAATATAAATCACGTAGCAAAATATTGAGAAGTCGAAATCGTTTAGCTGCAGCATAGACATTTAGGTAATGGGGCATTACTATATCGTCAACCCCTCTAGAAGAAAGTGTCCCCCTACCCCACATCCATAGGAGAACTGAATTATTTTAATAATATTCATGGTGCCCACTATTAAAGCATTTCCATTTGTCATCCCACACAAGAATAGCGAAAAAGTCAAGAAAATATGTGTTTTGTTTTCGATCAGTTGTATAACAAATTTGATTTGGAACTTTTATAGAAGTACTGCTAACTACGATGTGTTCTACCAAATGGTTTGAAACTTGACTAAATCTCTTGTCAGTTCGAGCAAAACAAATTGTTCATTTTTTATTGTAAAATCCAAATGAAAAAAAAAATAAATAAAAAACAAAATAAAATAAATAAACATGATTAGCTGTAATTTTATATAAGCGAAATATTGAAAATTTCGCTCAGTTTTAATAATTACACTAAGCTGATTTATATAAAGTAAACAAAATAAATAAATATAAAATATATGCGTTTATAAAACAAGAGCAACTGAACAGGAACTTGTAGATAATATACGATCTACATTAGTATGATATGATTAATTTATACGCGCTTACGCATAGCAACATGCATACATAATGAAAATACACACACACACACACATTTATATATATATATTTATATAAATACATATACCATATACATGTGTATGTACATATGTAACCATGTGAAAAACAATTATAATTTAAATGCATAAATAAAATTTACATATAACAGATATTTGATAGAAAACAAAAACAAAGCCGTTGTGAGATATTTTCTCTGTGTTTATTTTAGTATAATTATATTATGGAAACTAAATTTAAGAAAAAAACTTGGAATGTTATATGTGGACAAGAATCTCTTACAAATTCAAAGCTGTACAACAACATCAAATGGTATAAATTATTGTAAGTAACTTGCCGCAGCCTGATCAACAACATAAATTAATCGGCACACCTATGCAGTTAATGGGAGACATGCAAAAAACTGCAATTCCTGGCCTCGAGACTTCATGAGGCTATATTGCAAATTGGGTCGAGTGAACTACGAGTGTGTTGCATGCGCTGTCCGATCCCAGCAAATGCAACGACTTGACCGACTTAAATATTCGGGAGCACGCTCAAAGGGGGCGGACGGGCGGGTGGGTGCGTAGAGCGCCTTATACGATGTGTGTGCGCCCGCGAACAATGCGTTTTGTCTGATGATTAATTGCAACACAATCTTCGAGGCCACAGAGCCGCCGCCGTCGCTTTCCCCAAACGAGCAAACAGCGGTACACACATATATATACACACATACAAACGCACACGCACACATCGACATTTGCAAATGTGTGTGTCGACAGAGACAGAATGTGTGTCGCAATGGCAGGCGGATATATTATCTGTGACATGAAGCTATTAATTTTTAGCACTTGCACCCAACAAAATACAAAAAAAAAAAAAGAAAAAATTAAAATTGCGCATGCTGAAAGCGAAAGTAAATCAATGTATACAGTTCGAGTGTTGCAAAGTATTTGAAATTAACGTTAATTGAAGTGGGGCTTGGGCTTTAGCCGGACGCAGTGTATCCTTCACTTGGCTGGCCCAGCCCAGGTCGGGCCAGATCAGACCAGGCCAGGCCAGGCCAGGCCCTTTGAAAGGCGTACTTGGAAAAGCGCGATTAGTGCTTTCCCTTTTGATGCTGCAGCGTTGGTGACGGATGGCAGCAAATGAAGCGGCTTAGACAAACGAAGCAGCATCAAGCCAAAGAATTAATACTCTTATGCATTTTTTATACTGCTGTTGGAATTGGATGATTTATCTGCTCTTCAGCTTTCAATGAAATACTTTTAAAGTTTTTTTTTTTATATTTTATTTCATTTTTAAATATTTTTATTGTTTAGATTTTTAATATCTTTTATTTTTAAATTTTTTTATATTTGCTTTATATGTATTTACATAATACATTATTTATTTTGATGCCGAATACATGTTAGTATCCAAAATTTTAGGCATTTATTTAGGCAATTTATTTCTATTATATTTATACCAAGGCACTTTTGGGGCAGTACAAAAATTTAAAAATTTTTATGTCGATTCTAGTTTTTGCCGAACTTCTCTGGAGAGTCAGTTATGGCAGTTATTGTACCCTTCGTCAAGTGTATGTTGGCAAAGATTTAAGGTTCGGTCAGGTGAGGATCAAAGGGGGACGTGGGTAACCGCATCTCGTTTTCTGTGTTTGTAATGCGTTTTTCGCGCTTTTCATTTGCGAAGCGATTTTTCTGTTTTCACCTCTTGTTCAAGCTGTTTACTTTATAGCGTTGTGAAAATGTCTTCAAACTAGAAAATGGTCAGCACTGCAGCAGCACCACCAACAGCAGCATCATCTGCAGCAGCTCTGGAACTGTGACTGGGCAGTAGAAACTTGTGCTGCGTTGTGCTGTGCTGGCAGTTAACAGCTCGAGCGGCCGCTCCTGCCTAGCAAACGTTGGCTGACTAAAAAGTGAAATACATCAAAGCACGTCACATCCATCAGACATTATGAGCAGCACGAGAGCACGCCCCAGACTTCAGCCCAGAGCCAGTCTGAGCTGAACTGTTGCCGCTGACTCTGGCCGCGACTAGATACCCAGCAACGGGCTTGGGAGCGCATGAGGCATGTTTGACAACCAGGCCCAAAAGCGTCGCTAATGAATTGGAATTGTTTAAAGAGCGCGGCGAGGGGCAGCTCCAGCATCAGCTCCATCGTCAAGCCTCGGCTTTGGCCTTAGTGTCGTCTCTTGCAGTCGCTGCAATCGAAATTAATGAAAACTTTCGTTTATTTAATTGCACAGCAGCCAGACAGAGAGGGAGAGTCCAAGACTACACTTGGAAAAAATGAGCTATACTTGATATTGATAGAAGCGAACTATTTTCTACTAATTTTAACATAATAATTAATAAATGGGTCGCTTTACATTTTGTCATAAAAAACCATACATATAAATTTCACAAAAAAATATAATAGTAATAAAAAATAAAAGTATATATCTAAATTATCGACAATACTTTTTTAGCTGAAAGAAAGCCTTAAGAAACTTTGCGAACATTTCTGAACTATTTATAAATGAGAATCCTATTAAACTTTTTTAACTTCGTATTTTTTCTCAGTGCATGCGTCGAGCAGCTGATGCCTAAGATATGTCTCTCAGACTTTGGCTGGAGTCTCAGTGTTTATGGGTTATGGCTATGACCATAATGAAATCTATAGGGCAAGACATCGACAGCGGCATTTGAGTGAAAATGATTGATTGATTGATCGCTGCGTACCCTGCTGCTTTGGCTGCTATTGCTGGTGGTTGTGGTGGTGCTGGTGGTGCTGCTTCTGCTGTTGCTGTTGCTGTTGCTGCTTTGTGGATCGTCATCGTCTAAACGCTGTTGCATTGTTGTCTGCGATTGCTGCGTTACTCCTTTTCGGTGTACAGAGATTTGTTGACTTGGATCAGACAATTATTATTTGTTTTCCGAGGTATTTAGTTGTTGGCAGATTTCGCTGCAATTTTGTTTATGGCTTTTAAGGTTGAAACATGATGTTGATTGAGCTGTTCGACGCCGCCAATTGCCAATCAATGGGAACTTCAAAGACAAACATGCTCGAAACGGTTTCCATGGGCCGCTGGGGAAAGTCGTGCGTTTGAATTGGCTAAATGCGTGCTATCCTGTATCCAGCTCTTGACTGTCTCTATGGAGATATTCACGCTGAGTTGCTCATATTAATCATATTAAGTCAAAAATAAAAAAAATACGATGGTATTGATCAAATATAAAATAGGTTTCCAGGATTGGCATCTTTTTCTTGTTCTGTATCAATATTTAAATTCGCTGTATATATTTTATAAGTATAATGTTTTCTTGTTTCACCTGTGCAATCCAATTTTATCAAAAGTATACCAACGATATACCGACAACTTATTCGCTGATAATTCGTACATTGTAATTACATTAATCTTCATCTCAAAGATGAATATACATATATACATATAAAAATATATATTTATATCACTGTGATCTACATTTGTGTGCCATCCTTTAAAATAAATAAAAAAAATGTTTGTGAGTTTACTTTTATTATTTTTACATAATATCAGATCTTTGTACATTTATGTAGCTGCAGTATGTACATATTCAGTTCGCTGTGCTCTTTATTCGCTTTGTCATATCTTATCCAACTAACCCATTTCAGCTTTCTATTACATTTTATAGCACTTTCGAGTTGCTGATCGTAGCCAATTGATTTCTTTATTATAATAAAGTTTATGCATTTCTCGTTCGGTAGCAGCATTTGATTATCTAAAGCATTCACTTTGCCTGGGCGAACATTTTCAACTTTGACCACAAATGTGAATATGTTGTTGGGGATATGAATGTGGTTAACAACTGGCGGATAAGCTCGGCTGCACATGTCAACGCCACTTGCGACTGGGCACACCGATTGCCCTCCCCCATGCACCCTGCCCCCTGCTCCATGTGTCCCATGGGACGGTGGTCCAGTTCGGAAAACGGGTCAACATTGCAACTGCTCGTAGTTCTGCTCACATTTGGGCCGACACTGCTGACCAACTTGCAGCACAATGCGCCAACAACAACAACAACTACTACGAAAACAACATCAGCAAATGCAATAGCTAGCCAAATAGAGACGCTGGACATTTTGTGAGTGCAGAACGGAACGCCTTTATTATAAGTATGACAAAAAGAGAAGCATGTAGGAGTTATATGCAGCTATACGAGTCCATGCCCCATGCGATAACCTAAAAAAGAAAAATGCTCAAACACATTTTTTTCTCTTCCTCATCTAATTTTTTTTCTTTTTTGTGCTAACTAAAACATTTGGCAGACAAGGCGCTGTGGTGCTGTATAATGGAATGGAATGGGTTGGTTGAGGCTTTGCCACAAAGAAACGGTGAACACACCTTAAAAATGTCAAGAGGGGGGGCAGAGGTAGAACATTTGCCAGGTTTCTAATTGCAGACTGGACAGCGTTAAGACATGAAGCCGTCTGTGACGGATTTGGGCAACTGGAAGGCATATGTGACCGTGACCATGGCCAATAAATGAGGTAGCTGTAGTAGCCGGACTGTTTGCTGACGATGCTGATGAGTTGTGCCAGACAGCGCTCCGTTAGTTAAAGAATCAATTTTCCTGCAGCTTACCTTGTCGACATTATGCCCGCTGTTCATGTAGGTGTGGCATTGCCACATACATACATACATACAACCACACATACAGCACCTTTGACTGCCACCAAGACAGGGGCCCGGCGACGGAGGCGGCGCCTTGCATGTCCGCTCGGCCACTTGCAGCGGTCCATTATGCAATGTCACGATTCGCGGGCGCGTATAATGAACTTTTGATGCTGTTACAGCCACATGCTCAGACTAGGCCTATCCACAGTCATGGTCATACATATAGCTCATTTGTGAGCAGCAGCAATAACAACAGCAATAGGCCAAGCTGCACTGGCTCCATTAGAGATGAGCGCTGCGTGCGTGAGCAAAATAAATAGTTAACAGCTATATGTATTTATTCTATTTACATTTTGTATTAGCTGTATTCCTATGGGAAAAGTATTAATAATATTTTGCGCACTGTTACACTGAGCACAACTTTATCTATATAAAATAAATAAATAATCAGTAAATAAAATGTAAATATTAAATCATCAAATTTTCTTTTTATTGTTATTATATAATTTTATTTTTTTTATGCAAACTAACAAATAAACAATACAATTTATAGTAAAATGGTTCGATTAATTTAATTAATTATTCCTTTCTTTCTTAACTTATATTATCACATTAAAGTCTTTTATTTTATTAATAACATTGGGTATTGGAATTTAATTTATAATTGGAATATTAATAGTTCTACTGCTTATTCTCGAGATAAAAATTTAACTTTCATAAAAAGTATAATAAACATTTTAAGTTGAATGTAAAAAAGAAACATTAAACTTGACTTTTATGGATATGAAAAATCTCATTTCTTGCAAGCATGATTTATTTATTAATGAAATATCACGTAAACATCTCTAGCTTGCTATAAATTCACACACAAACACACACATACACACATAGGTAGCTTGCATATGGTTTGAAACACGAGCAGTGTTGGTAATTGCTTTATAAACGTTTTCTTTATTTTTTATACCCTGAACCCATTGAAAATGGGAAATCAGGGTATAATGTTTT
>NW_022045864.1:1230517-1310326 GCF_001654015.2 Drosophila navojoa
TGTTTGCATGAGTGCGTGTGTGGGTGCTAATTATTATTGAAATATCAGTTGCTTGAAGGGTTCAGGGGATCTCGTAGTCGAGCAGTCTCGACTAGAGCTTTCTTACTTGTTTATTATAGTTTTGGCTTTAAGTTAATTTTTGTGTGTGTGTGTTTTTTGACTGTTTGGGTTGCGTGCAAAGTGCGATGATCTTGCGGTGAAATTTTGTGCTCAAGCGGTTAAATTGGTCAGTGAGCAAAAATGCACAAAAGGCATCAGCAGCAGCAACAACAGCAGCAACAACAACAACAAACAAATGAAATAAAATCACTTGCTCGAAATGTGCTTGATTAAAAGGCCGTAGCTGCACGGCCACGTTCGCATTGGAATTTATTGCATATATATGTATATATATATATATGTATGTATGTATGTATGTATGTACATACCGCCTTTGGTGTGGCTGGCGGGTCCGCTTTTAAGGCTCGGGAGAAAGGTTGATGTGAAATATCACTTCAGATTTGAGTATCACCAACAGCAACAGCAACAGCAACTGCATCAGCAACTGTAGCTGTAGCTGCATGACCATCTGCATCAGCATCAACATCAGCGTCATCCGTTGTCGTCCCTTCTGCACTTTCTTTCTGGCCGCTGCATTTGCTCAATTTAATGTGGCACCAATTATTGCGAACCCATCCATTAACTGACCAGTTATCCCTCATTTTGAGATCGCTTATCGCAGCCCACAAATCCTCATTCCTCGCATTCTGCCCTTTTTATAACCTGTGCCACTTTTCCTCATATTCCTCTCCCGAATCGGGGTCACGCATGCCGGCGTGTCGAAAGGCTGCCGGCTGATGGGCGGAAACATGACAATGAGCGAGATAACAAATGCGACAAGACGCAGGAGCAATTTGATTTCACATAATTAGTGGCTTACATATAAAAAGGAAAACTGTGGAGCTTTCATCTGAGAAGCTAGAGACTACTAGAGATTTAATTACTTCAAAATCGAAATTAAATCAATATATGCTTGGTATAAATTAAATTTAAACCATTTTTAAGCATACAATTTTAGGCAAACAGAACAAACAAATATATAATATTAATAAACAAATTGAAAATGAATCAAGTAAATCGTCTACAGACAGACTCTTAGATAAGCTTTAAAATTCGATTTTATATATATATATTTTTATTATTGATAGGTGATACAGAAAAGGTGCTAAGTACCCGAATGCAAAGATGCTACAATATTTGCCACTGCTCATAAATTTAATTTCTTGATTTGCTCCGCTGGGCAACCACTGGACGCAGCCGAGCGCCGCCTTTCACCTCCATCAAAATTGGCTAGTTCATAAATCTTGTGGATCTGTAAGCCTAATCGCAATACGGTGAATACAGCGTGCGACAAATGTATTTTGATTGCAGCAGCAACCGCTCGGGTGCTACAAAGCTGCAAGTGCACTTGTGGCCACCCAACTACGCAGCTCCGTTGTTTGGCTCTGGGCTAAAGTCTATAGTCAGATTGCAGCCATTGCGGCCAGATATAGAAAATTTATTGTGTGCTATCGGTGGCACGAGTTGGCTCTTTGTTTTATACCCTGAAATCATCGAGTATGGCTCTTCAGGGTATAACGTTGTTGTGCAAATGTATGAAGTAGGCAGAAGAAAGCGTAGCAGATCCCAAACGCAATCAGAATAAATAGGCAAGTCAATCTCTCTATCCATCCGTATGAATATCTCGATAATCAAATAGTCGCAAATGCAACGAAATGTTAAGTTCAGGGTATATCCTAGTCTTGCTTCGCTCTTACTTGTTTGGCTGAGCCTTTTTCTTCGGCATATTGAGGCCTTGGTGCTGCTGCGGTTGAATTTGTGACACGACCTTTAACGAGATTTTTCCACTTGGCGCATCAACACGCGACTCTTGAGCGTGCTGCGCGCAGGCAGCGAGCTGCGAGTCAATGCTGGCGTCACATCGATTTGTACAAACACATGTAGATGTTGCAGCCTCACCAACAACAGCAGCTACAGCCGCAACAACAACAACAACAGCAACAACAATAAACAAACATTTGTTGGAGAATTAGCAAGCGACAGCAGCTAGAGACGAGTCGCCAAACACAAAATGATGTTTGTCTGCGAGTCTGTGTATATAGCAATATCTTAACCAACTTCATTATTCGTGTTGCTAACTAATGATGATAACTGTGGGGCCAGGGGCCAGAGCAAGGGTAGCATCATCATCATCAAACGTCATTTGCGGCTGCTGCTGGCGTTGCATGCACATTGAATTCCAATTGGGTTTGGCAGTGTGGCGCAAACTTAATTGTCAAGGTTCGTTAGTTTTTTTTATGCCTCGAACCTATAGAGAACAAGTGAGAATGGGTACTATGGCTATGGCCAAGCTTACGTAATAGACAAATGGTTTCATTTGGACGACCTCATTCTAATTAATATTCTATATTATATACATTTGTATTGCCAACTTGTGTAGGAGTCTAAAATTTGTATAATGTATATAATATAACATAAGAAGTATAAATAAATAAATTTTAAATATAGCTTATATAATAATTATATAGCGTAAAATCTATTCTTTATTTAAATGCTCTATATAAATATATATGTGCGTGTATCTTAAAAAGGGTATTCCTAGGCCGGACACTATAAACTGGAAAACTTTTACTTGTCGTTCTTTATTGCCGTCGCTGTTGCTGCTGCTCTTTCTGCTAATGTTAGTTTCTAATGGTCGTTTTGAGTAAGTGCGCCAATGCCCAGACCCAATCCCAATCCCAATCCCAGTCACAGTCACAGTCTCAGCCTCAGTCTCAGTCACAGTGGCAGTCTAAAGAGCGAGTGCCTCAGCTGCCAAGGAATTCTCAATATTTCCATTACTTTGTGGTCCACGTCAGGGATTTCTTGCGTTCTGCGTTCTGCGGCTGCGGCTCCGACTGCGGCTGCAGCTTTAGCCAGGTCTCTGTCGCCTCTCTTTTGGATAACTATTTAATTCACATTGGTGGAAACTTGATTGTACTGTTGCTCCAGCCAAGCACAAAATGAGAAGCAGCAAAACGAGCTGAACGTCGACGTCGGCGTCGATGCCTGCCTTGACGTCGCTGCTGTACCAAGATTTTTCACATTTCTAATGCGCTACTTGATTAATATATAGGCTATAGAAGACAGCGAATACAATTTGTTATACAGAAATACCAGAGTATATTACTAATAAACTATTATTTTTTATCGATCTTAACGATTAACGATAATTACAGCACTTCAGTATTTTGATTAATTCATTTTAGGTTAAATTAATTATGAGAATTCAGCATTTAAATATTGATTTTATTATTATTTATTTTCCATTTAAATAACAACAAAAATCTTAAATTGTATATAGCTTACTTTGAATATTTGTTTCATTTATTATTAATAGTTTTTTAAACTTTTTTTTAAACACCATTCAGTCCAAATTGTAAAGTTTACTTTGAGTACGCACGTATCACGTAATACTTTCCCACGTTCATTTTCAGTCGAGAGTCTTGAGCTGTGGGTGCCAAACTGGCGTGACTTTCTTTTGCCATTACTGATTGATCTGTGGCCAAAAGCACTTAGTCCATTTGTTATCAGTCGATTTGGGAGTCAAACTGTGGCTTTCTATTCATTAGTAGATCGCAGTGTAACGCCGCAGTCCATCTCGTAGCGTATAGCGCGATGCAGACAACTGGGCCATAAATTTTTTTGCACACTGCTCACATTTGAAGATTGTGAGTAAGTGAGTTGTGGATGCAATGCGGATCGCCGCTGCTGCTGCTGCCGCTGCTCTGATGGCGTCGGCTGATTTTCAGTTGAAATGTGTGTTGATCAATGCTGATCGAGTTAGTTTTGTCAAGATCTCGTCTAGGCCAAGTGCGACCGGCCAGTGGCAGATCTGAGAACAACAATTGAACAGCAGAACATCGCACGAGCATCCAAAAGGATCCAGCAGGATTCTGTGAGCCCCCCATCCTAGTGCTATACCAATATAGAATAGAGTGTAGAGTGTAAAGTGTAACGGTAACGGTTACGGTAACGGAAGTGTGTGCTCCTCGTAATGTGATTAACTAACAAACTGACTGCATTACCACTCGGCACCTGCACCGATTGCAGCACTGAGTCGCCGCTCCACGTTCACGAACATCATCAGCTTGTGGTATGTACACAAAGCGCTGATCGGGATTCAAGTTTCGGGATTCGGGACTCGGGACTCGATCTGTCTGTTGTATTTGCCTTGTTGCTATTTGGTGTTTTTCTTCTGTGTGTTATGTGTTGCCCCATTCGCTGGTACGCATATTTAAAGTTTGATATCAATCTTTCGCCGGAATGAGCAATGACACTTAATGGCATTTTAGCTGCAAGTCTCCAGCTCAGTTCCCAGTTCCCAGTTGCCAGTTCCCAGTTTATGGCCATCTCGACAGCGTCGCCTTGTTAAGTGTAAACGTTAAGTGCCTTGTTATTTAATTCTCTGCTTTTATCTTTTTCGTACATTTTCCCGCTCTAATTCGACTTGCTGTTCAAGGAAAAAATAAGATGCTTTTACCCCAGTGCTGATCTTGTCGTGTTCGTCTCCAACCAACTTCGACTTCGACTTCGACTTCGTCTGCCTTAGCAGTCTCTGGTTGACTGCCTCTGCCTGAGCGCCGCGGTCTCAGTCTGTCTCAGTTGTGTAGCTCTGTGGGCTCGGTCCATTATCACACGCGACATTAAGTGCAGCCATAATGTAATCGAGCATTTTCTTTAATTTACAGTTAATTGAGTCTTATAGGGTAATTATGCAGTAGTCGGGAATCGTCACCGGATCGCTGTCCCGTGTCTGCTCCTCAACTTTGGCATGCACCTCTTAATTGCAGAATGCACATAAAACCTGAGGCGAATGCATCATGTGGCGTGTATGTAAATCAATCAAAGTGCTTTACTTTAAGGCTTAATTAAGGCACGCGGGATGTTAAATTGCCGGTCCAAGCCAGACCGGAAAAACTGCATAGGCTATAAGCATGGACATTATAAGTACACAAGTTAGCCGGCGCGTATGCGCCCCGAAGCATGTGGCTAACAAATTGCAATTGATGTGATAAGCCAGCCACTGACAATAAACGAAATGCACAATCAATCAGAAGACAACCATCGTACGAGAGCCACACACAAAAACGTGCGCCAAATCGTTGCCCAGATAAACCAACCCAACCAACCACATGAATCCAACCGGTCAACCCATCCACTAGCCACTCGCCAATAACCACCAGCCGGCCAGCTAGCCAGTCAGCCACTCACCCATTCAGGCAGTCGGCAAGCTCAGCTCGGTGCGTCTACTAAATAGAGTTGGTCGAGGTATGACAGAGCTCGCAATTTCTGTGGTGCTGCAGCTGTGGCAGTTTGAGAATCGGGCGTTGCCTGGTAACCACTGATTTCCGTAGCTGATGCTGCAAGTGTCTGAGAAACCGTTAACAATCATTAGCAATGAAATCAATTGGCCCATATCGAAATAGGTGTAGATGAGTATTGTTTGTGTGAGTGTGTGTGTGTGTGTGTGTGTGTGTGTGGGGCTATTCGCAGTAACCACACACTTAACAGGAAGTTCAACAAGTTAAGATCTCTGTGTTTTTCCAACTAATCAGCTTGACTTCAATACGTATATTTATATTGCCAACAAGATGACTTGATGCAGCATTAGTTCTTCTTCGGTATTAAGTGATAAGAGTTAATCTGTCAGAGGGAGTCGGGGGTTTTCAATGCACTTGAGTTGAATAACTTCATCATATATTTTAATTAAGTAACATTCTCTGAGCACTTTGCATTTGTTAGAAAGTGAAATGCCCAAGTCAGCCCAAGCAAGCTAAGGCTTCGCTCGTTACTCAAAACTATTTGGAAATATACATAATTGACGAAGATTTAAGGAAATGCGATTCACTTAATCATGGTTCATATAGTTTTTGTAAGGCTGAGGGCAATCAATCAGCTGTTTAGCAATTGATTGGAATATAACTGCCTTGTTGATGTCGGAGATGGACAGTCGGCTAAAGCTGCGTCTGATTTTGATGCCAGGCAATGCCAGCTTCGATCACAATAATTAGATGCAATTTACAAACTCTGATTACTTATGCTAATGCCGGCAGAGATAGAGGTGGACGCAGTGCTTTGCCAAGTGGCGCGTTTAAATTTTGCAATTGTGGTAGCTACGGCTGTTGGTGCTACTGTTGTTGCTACTGGTGCAGCCATTGCAGCTGCTGGCCAACTGACTACCCACTGATTATCTTCAAGAGCGTGGCGACTGCGCCGCCAGCATCCACTAAAAATGTTTGTCTATGCGCAATGCGAAATGATTTGCAGAACGAATTGCGCTGGAAGGAAATTGCGTGCAATAAAAGATAGATATGTTTGCGAGTAGCTATCAACGGTTGATCATTAGAGAAATATTCGACAGGCGGCAGACAACGGTCGATGCGAGCACGAAGTGGTATAAATATTGGCATACGTTCGCTTATCTTGGCCAATTTATTGCCGCTTTTCCCCAAATGACTCAATACCCATACGATGACTGTGCTGTGCTGTGCTGTGTTGTGCTCTGCCTGGCGTCGAACTAGTTCTGCACGCACGCACGCACTTGCCACGAAAATTAATGTAATTCTCAATTACCAAACAAGTTATGCCACAAATTAAAATTATGCAAAGATCTGCAGAAACTGGCTGCCACAGAGAGTAAAACGAGTGAGCTCTTCTCCATATATATTCTTCGCTGTGCCTCTAACTGCACTTTGAGCTCTCGTCTGGACAGGTGCAATGCGAAGGATTCGTTTACAGCTGCGAAAAAGGGCGTGTACGTGGGGCGCCACCCAAATTAGGCGCACCTGTTGCATGCCCGAGACGAGACAGAGTTGTTTTCAATGTTATTAATTAACTGCGATTCGATTTGTGGCCACACTTGGGGGCTGGTTATGGCACTCGATTGTTGGCTCTGGGCCAACGTGCCGGCCCGTATCTGTGTCTCCGGTAATCATATTCGCCAACGTTTGCCAAGTACATGGAGAACCGCTGCCGCTTCTGTCAGGTCGCCTGTTCACCTGGTCGCAACCAGTCGCAAGGCATGGCAAAAATTGTTGTTCGCGTTTGTTTTTGTTATTTTTGCTTCTTCTGTATTTTCGGAGGCAAATACCAAACACGTTTCGTGGAACAAGTTCAGGTGCTGGACTCCAGCTCTAACTCCAACTCCAGCTCAAGCTCGGACTTGGACATAGCACATTTTGCCTCACTTCATTGCTGACTGCCTGGCATAGCATGGAGTATGGAGTAACATGTCTCAAGACTTGTTCCACCCTTTTTTTTCTAGCGCAGCAAAGACGACAACGCGACAGCAACAGCAACAGCAACAACAACAACAACAGCAACAGCACGTGAGCGTGGACCATACGTCCGTTAAACTGCTTTGGGCCATTGTCCAACTTATAGCTGCTTAGCATTGGGTCAACCGAAGTTGTTAGATTTGGAGCGCGCGAAATGGGACCACGCACCAGACAGATCCTAAAGCCGCGGCTTTTTTAAATAAAGGTGTTCGCTGACGGTCGTTGCCAGGCGGCTGCCAAGACAGGTGCTTGTTAAGATTGTTACCAAGCAAATAGCAGATAGACAGATATGAAATACCTGCTCTTCATACCACATCGTACATGAGCCACGGTGTTTGTTCTATTATGTGATTTTGTTGCTGGCAATTTTTGTTGGTTTTACTTTGCTTTGCATTGCCCTTGGGCAAACGGCTCTTTTAATAAATAGATGAGGCTGCAAGTGAAAAGCTCTTAACTTTAATTGCGAGACTAAGCATTTAAGCTGATTCTGCTGCTGCTTTGGCTTCTGCTCTGCGAACGTGTTGAGCAAATTATATTTAATATTATTCGTTTGTTTGCTCTCTACGCATTTCTCGAAACAATAAAGAAAATAATTTCTTTTGCACATTTTGATGAGATTCCGAAAATTGTTTTTCTTTCGTTATACGTGATCATAAAGTTGGCAGAAAAGTTAGGTAATACTATTCGACTAAATGCTACCCTGTCCCTAGCTCGTGAAAGTGTATGTACGGGTCGATCTCAGAAGATATGCAAGCTCTAAGTATTTCTTCTAAGTATTCCCTCTATTTCTTCTGTTTCCTCTAAAAATTTCTTCTAAATATTTCTTCTATGTTTTTATATCCTCGTCTAGTATTTCTTCCAACCAATTTTTCCATTTCCTCTAAGTTTTTCGTTTAAGTATTTCGTCCGTTGTTCCTTTAAAATATTCCTTTAAGCATTTCCTCTAAGTCTCTAATGCTTCGCTGCCTGATCACACACTTCAATTCACTCTACTGCACTGCACGACTGACCCCTACCGGGCCTAGGCGACTGAAGAAATGCTGTAGCTGCTGCCCTATATATAGGGCGGCTATCACTCATACTTGGTCGCACTCAAATGTTGAGCCCGACGCCAGGTAGGGTTCGTTGCCGTCGAGCTTTAAGTGACCAATGGGAACACCCTCTGCTGCGTCAAGCATTCTAAGTTCGTTATCTTCGTAGAGGTCGTTGTAGTTGATCTTTAATGGACCAATGGGAGGACTCTCTGCAGCAGCAAGTATTCTAGCCTCGTAGGGATCTTTGCAGTCGAGCTTTAAGGGGCCAATGGGAACACTCTCTGCGGCTGCAATTCTATAATTCGTAATAAAATGAACAGCCACAGCGCCAAAGGTCTTTAGTACTGGGAGAATTCTTCCTCTTCCGATTGTAGCTTTAGAAAAAAATATAAATGCAATTGCGCCCATGATCGATTTATGTACATTATATGATAGATTTATACAAATTTATATTGGAAAGCTGCCGAGATAGATGAGTTGTTGAATGTGAAACTTTTTTCTCTTTCTTTGATTTGCACAACTAAATTGGTATGCAATTAACAGACGATCTTTAATAATGATCTAGAGATACTCCTTGGAGAGCGTACAGAAGTGGATATAAACTTTTTCTATAGATATTCAGCAATTGACCGTTTGGACATTTACGATGCCGCCGTCGAGTGCTCCATTTGGACAATGGACTCACGAGCTAGTGTTGAATTTCACTCGGCTAATTGCTGCCGATGAGACTAACATGGTTATATATTTTATATAGATGTTCATGTTGGCGGCGCCACATAAAACGCGTACACACTCACACACACACGCACAGATTTCAGCTGTCTCGCTCTGGGGGGATTTGAAGGCCTGGGAGTTGGTAGCTAATGGCAGACGAAGCTGTAAACTTGCATACAGCCGGCCACGTAATTTGGAGTAATGGACTTGAAGGAGCTCAGTCAATGTGCTGGCGGATGTGCATCAAGCGACGCTCGCTTGCCTAGAATTGGGTGAGCCATGGCTCGTATGGAGTGTGGGGCAGGGTGTACACTCAGTGGAGTGCCTTTGACCATAAATTCTGTAAATTCAAAGCGCGAAGGAATGTCACTTGCCAATTATTAGAGAATGTCAGCTTGTCGCTGATATCTTTGCCATGTTTGTATTGACGATCTCAGCTGCTGTAGCTGAAAGCTGGAAGCCGTTGCTGTTGCTGCTGTTGATGCTGCTGATGCTGCTGGTAGTGATGCCGCTGCAAATCTTCGCACAGCTCTCTAAAGGCATCAGAGCGCTCCACTTATCGTTGCTTCATATCTAATATAGACAACTAAACAGGTTCCACGCACTGCGGTCGGTCGCTTGGCCACTCGGCTCTCGGTTGGTTGACTAGTCGCAAAGTGCAGTTCAATCACAGCATCAATCCCAGTCCCCCAAGCTGTATTCCCAGTTCAAGTCCGGTGCGTGGCCCTGGACACGAGACTCTCTTTTTAATTGCTGCACTGCGTCAGCTATTCAGCTATTCAGGACGGAAAGAAGCGTTTGACAAATGCAATGCCGACAATTACATGCGTTGCGATATTTGCCGACTTTGGCTAGAACTAGAACTCATTATTGTGTCATCATTATCATCATCATTATCATTATTATTATCGTCTACCTTGAGTTTCGCATTAGTGAATTATTTACAAATATTTTGATATGCCGCATTTTTCTCTGCAGAATATTGCGTCTTCTCTGAAAACTGGTTGGCAGCGCTTTTCCTGCTGCCAATAAGCAAAACCGTTCAAAGCAGCGAAATGAGGAAATCTTAACTCAATATACGATTACGTCTACTTATGAATACCTGGTTTCGAATTACAACCGTTTAAACAGTATACTTGTTAGATTTTATTGCATAACTCGCTTTCAGAGGCCCAGTGCACAGCTGGACACGGCACAGCTTAATCAGTGGCCCAGTCCGTGACACCACTGACCTTGTGCCACTTGAAGGCGACCCAGACAGAAGTGAAAACAAAATCCCTATTCAAATTTGTAAGCTGAACTGGCAGTGGCTCTACCACTGGCACAGGCACTGCAACTGGGTCTGGTGCCATTCCTTGCCCGGGCAAGCCACATGTCTGACTTGAACTTGAAGTGCGGAACCAGATGTAAGTAAGTAACGGTCCTGCGGCTGCTGCGACTGCGGCTGCCTCGTGAGAAATCAAACTGTAAAGTGTGGCTGGAGCTGAAGCTAGAGCTGCGGCTGGAGTCGGGGTCGGAGTTGGGGCTGGGGCTGGGCAACGTTGTTGCCTTGGCTTAAACAGGTTGCAGTGGTCGTATACCATTTTAGTTTGTTGTGCTTCCTCTTCGGCACATCTGCGATGCCGGTGGCGGCTTGATGAGCACACAAATACACGAATACACACACAAATACACAAGCACAGTTTCATACTGTTAGAAGTATGGTAGAAACTCAAATAGAAAGAAAGAAAGAGAAAGAAAAGTGCTGTGCTGTATTAGTATTAGCCCAAACCAATTGCACAATTTGTAACAGCTTTTGACGTTCCTGTGGTTCACTGGAGTGCGGCCCGTGGCCAAAGTTGCCACAGTCAGTGGCACTTGCAATTGGGCAACGCCTTTTCATAGCTTGACTCAAAGGGACTTGCTGCTGGTATGTGGCTCCGTTTTGATGTGTCACCCCTGGGCATGTGGGTGTATGCTCTTCAAACTGTGGCCGAAGCAACGGAGCAAGTCGTAGCAGAGGTTAACTATATCTTGATTGGGCCTAAAAGCCATTACAAAACTTTGCAAATTGGAGGCTAGAAATTTCTGCTGACGAATTCTGGTGCCAGATTTGTTGTTCAATTAGTTAGTATGGCTTTTATCTTGGAGAAATTTTTGTGTAAATATGTTTTTAATTTGGGGTCAAGGTTTGTTTAACAAGCCGTATATCTGTTAAATTTGTTATTTTTGCTGTGGCGCTAATGAGTGCTAAGTGGAGTTTTAGCTGGATAACATAATGAAATTGGTATTGCTTAAATATGATTACCAAGTAATGCTAAATTATTGCCCAATTATACAATTTTATTAATATTGTAGAACTTTTTGCTTCATAGATTTCTTTCTTTCTTTTTATATATGCATAGATTAATAATAGTATTATATAATTTAATATATTAG
Organism: Drosophila navojoa; assembly: GCF_001654015.2. The sequence continues at coordinate 1,242,042 of NW_022045864.1, forward strand.
TTAACATTTAATTGCCATTTTCATTTAAAAAAATAAGTAAATCGCTTTAAGTAATTCCAAGTGTCGCTCTGAGCCAACCTTTAGATTTTGTCACGCGTAGCAAGCATTATTCTTAGCTTCTCTTCCATAGAAACGTGCAACTTTCTCATGAAAATATATTAATTAATGACTCACTCACACACGGAAACTCTCATACGAAAAAGTGTGGAACTCTAGCAGCCTATCTGAGCGCTTGATTGTGTGTGGTGGGGTAAGTGCACTTTAGCAAATCAACAGCCTTCAGCAATTTATGTGCTATGGCAATGGTATCACACCTATGCATCTTTTTGCTGCCTTCAGTCACATACACCTGTAATTTTCGCTGGCAACAAAACGAGCATTAGCTGCCAAAACAGCCCAGCACAATTTGTTGGAACCTTCAAGTTTAGACAACGACAGCTCAGATCCAGGAAGGAACTGTTGAGGTTGCGTTTTGCGGCAGCGGCTGATGCAACTGATTGCAGTTTCTAACTGCAACGCTGCAATAATTTTGTAATTTCTCACTCACTTAATTTAGCACAATTAATCTCAATTTTAGCTGTCAACTGCACCACACCGATGGAGGAGAGCTTTGGCTAAGACAACGGCCTCGTGCGAAGAGCCAGTCCTAAACTGATCGCCACGCATGTGTCTGATGGTGCGGCGGTTGCGTCTGTGGCTCAGCTAGTGGGAATCTTCACATAAATATTGGACTGCCGTTATGTTCCATGTATAATTTGTCACTCGAAATTAATCTACGAACGACTTGACGCTAGTGTTGGGCGATTTTTTAAAGATCATCGCTCGCCATTTCGTAACACGCATGCCAGGCCAAGGCTTCTGACCGCATTTGATCTTCTGCCCGGCTGGCTGGTAGTCTGGTCTGCTCTGTGGTGCCCTGGCTCAGTTCTACTGTGACTTTTCGGCAGCATTGTTTATTATATCATAATGCCAGCTGCTAAGTGACTGTGACGGTCTTGCGGCCAGACAATAGCAATTGGGCCGGGTGTCGATGCCCCTCTCATTGTGTTGGCTCATTTTCGGAACTCGAACTCAACCCGAAACTCGGACTGGGGCTCGCCCATTAAGAGATGTTAGGAGGCTATTTAGTTATTTAAGTGTTGTTTTAATTTACATTCTGGACTGCGTTCCAGTGCGCGCTCATTTTTCGCCACATTTTGCGGTTTGGGCTTCGTGTTTTCAACATTTTCTTTTGCGGTTTAACAAATTTTCTAGTGATCTGTGCAAAGTCTTGTCTTTCATACAGGTTCTTTCGTCTTGTTGATGTTGACGTCGACTCATACACATGCTTAGATATAGATATGGACTTGGAACGTTAGGAAACACAGGGGGGTCGGCTGGTTGGTCGATGGTCGACGGTTGGTTGGTCGCCTGGTCGCTTGGTCGCTTGGTCGTTCGGTCGGGTTAGTTTCTGGCTTGGCATGGCTCATCGTTTGCTCCATTCCGTCCGCATTTATGGCAGTTGGCAGCGGCAAGGTGTTATTTTCATTTCTAGGTTACTGACCCATGTCATATGTGTGTGGAAAATTCAATATTGCTGTGAAAAATACTTACACAACTATTAAATAAAGACATGGCAATGCCTTGGCCCAACGCAGGCTGTGGCCTGTGGCCCAGCTTAGTATCTTCGCTTGGTACTTAATAATTACGCTCATTTCATGCATGCAATGTTTGGATTCCAGAGAATCTCGCCATCGCCCTGGCCACTGCTTACCACCGCACCCGTTCCCGCCTCCGCCTCCGCCTCCGCCATAAACTGGCAGCTGGAACTACATACATATTGCTATGGCTTTTCCAGCTTCGGCTGCTACTGTGTGCGGTAACCTTCAAGTTAACATGGAACAAATGAAAAAATTCTTCGACAGCTGCTGTTGACTGTTGCAGCCACTTTTCTGCGCTTTTCCCTGGCTTAATTAATTACCACATTCCAAAGGTTTTAGCTATTTTTCTGCTAACTTGTGTGTCCGTATATGTATCTGGATGTGCATGTGTGTCTGTGTGCGATGGTCTATACATGATTATAGCTGTCTGCGTGTGCTGGCTGTCAGATTTCCGCTTGTGTGCGCCAAGTGCGGAACCAAATACGAACGACTTAAGACACAAACTCGATTTTCACCCATCACAAGTTCGCACACTTCCTACTCAAATGGTAATCGATTGAGTTCGCACATGTCATTTGACGCGCTTTTGTGGCACTGCTGACAGCATACGATTACAATGAATGAAAATGACATGATGTGCACGCCAAGTGAGCAGACCAGGCCAAGAAGACATCTCTGTAGAGCCGCATGACAAATTGCGACCTATTAATCTCGCATGGACTTTCACTTTGGCCAGGCCCGCACATCTTCTAAGCCCTGACGCGGCCCCTCCACTATATTATGTAAATGTCAATCAGCTGCGTACAGTTGACATTGACAGCAGGATCGGGCCCAGTTAATGCCATGGGCCATGCCTAATCAGCCGCCGCATAATTGCCAATATATATTGGCATCAGCAGCAACGCGAGCAGCAGCAGCATCTGCAACAGCGACTTAGACTTTTTCCAATGTATGCTGGCCATTTGAATAAACGATTTTTTCTTCGATTTCATTCACGTGTAAACGATTAATCAAGTCGCTAGCAACGATTGCCACTCAGACTGGGGCTGGTCCGACTCAGCTGGCCCCTGGCTCTGGGGCCGGGCGCGCTGCGTTTGTCTCAGCCCGGAGCTTTGTGGCGAGGCTATATGGGTCAGTAAGGTGGTATTTTTCGGGTATAAGACAGCCGCTTAATTTCTGTTTTGGAGTTTATGCCAAATTGATTGGTGCGAATATAAAGACAAATCTCATGCAGAGCGTTAAATAAATATATTTAAGGGGTTTTAAAAAATCTTAATAGCTTAATATTGTATTAATAAAGTTTATAACAACGTGTACTCAAGGCTTGTTGTTTGGCTTAGTCAATTGATGCATAGAAACGAAAATCTCGATGATTTATTGTATTGAAATATTTGTTCGGCTCAAAGCCAAATAATTAATAATGTTTCTCTATTCAGCTCGTAAACAAATGCCAAACTACTGTTATAATTGGGAATAAATGAAAAGATAAAGTACTTGACGATAAGCAAAAAAGACACAAAATCAACGTTTGCCTAAAGTCTTGCACTCACTTTCATTTTCTTTTCATTGGCGATAGTTTGCTAACAGCTTCAAACACTTGACAAGCTAAACACCTCTCGAAATAATATGGACAGTTGAAATGCAAAATTCGTGCACGTGCCCTCCAGTCAATAAGTGAACGTTGGTGCTTTCAGCTTTGCACACTTATTTTGGTCATTTTTGTTTTTACATCGTCAATGAATATGATTCTTATAGATTTCACATTGGGAATCTGTATATTTGATATGTTATACATGCCAAAACAGATATTCATCTATTTATATGAAAATTTGATTTAATCTAACTTTCAATACGGTACACATATATCATTCTGTATATGACTATCATCAAGCTGTATATATTTTGTATTTCTCTACTGTGAATTCATTCCGTTTTGCTTATTGACATTCCACTTAATTAAAATTGAATTCAGTCTGATTGATGATTGGTTCGCACAGAGTGGCACAGCAGTTATCAGCAATCGGTGTTAAGTATTCTGTCACTAAATTGCTCAGCCAGATCTGATCTGGAATCCCATCTTTAGCCGGAGCAGTCAGCCATGAATTAATATCTTACCTTACCAGTCTCACATTCATTGTCACCAGCTGTGCTTGTGTTAGTGTCGAAGCGCAGCTCTCCAGTTCAGTTCATTGAACTGCAACTATCGTGGAATGACGAACACTTGTCTATTCATTTTATAAAAGTTAGAATGCCTAACATGAGACTCTCCATATTGACAAATCGATTTGGCGATTGAGATCGTCATTTGATCGTAGCGGCTAACTTTACTCATGTCACATTAACTGTTCGAACTATCAATTGTCAGAGATCAGTGATCGTTTATCAAAAGAGTTGAGAGCTGTAGGAGGTGCGATCACTTTCGTATTATTTAGAACGCTAAGCTTATTATACACTGGGAGAAATGCGACTCTATCACATAATATTTCCCCATATTACAATGCACATTGTGCCCTCATAATCCGTGGGTGTCAATCACCAATTTGTGATTCATTGAAGCACAATAGCCTGCACTCAGCACAAACCAATATTATATAACCGTTACACTGATAGCTCATAAGAAAGCCCCGAAAAAAATCACATAAAAAAAATCTTTAACACTGACCCACTTTCAAAATATAGTGAGTCAATAAAGAAACCGCACACAGACCAAATACGGCTTGCGTTAATATGGAGATTAAATAATCGTACGACTCAGGCTTCAATTTATGTATCAGTCTTTAGACGCAGACGTAGACAGAGTCTCAGCATCAGCATCAGGCTCGGACTCAGCCTCTGAATCATGAATCACCCACACGGGCGGGCGGGCTTGCAAAATAGCTGGCAAGTGACCAACAGTGACAACAGCTCTGGGATTGCGGCCAAACCAAAAGAAAAGTTGTTAAAATTTATATACATAGATATCACACGCCTGGGGGGTCGAGGTCGCCAAACCGTAAACATTTATATACACTCATACACTGGTACTCTCGCACCACTCGTCGTTCACTTATCAATATGCAAGTTAAGAGTTTCGATGTTGTTGTTTCCACTGCTGCTGGCTTGGGGGCTTCCAATCAGCTGTTCGACAAAAGACTTAAGGCACAAACTTGTCCGTCATAAATCTCTCTTTGGCCAATCGCGCTCGCACGCTCGCGCTCGTCTCTCGCTCTCGCTCTCGGTCTCTCTTTCTTTCTCATTCGCCTCTCTCTGGCGAGCCGCGCTGTGACTCCAACTCTCTTTGGGCATCTGGCAAGACGGTTAGCGGCGCAAGTGGCGCAGTTTTATGCGCTGGCTGCTGCTTTGCCGGCCGCAGTTTGGTTTACACAGCGCACGAGTGCGGATCGGGTTCGGATACGGTTACGGACTTGATTTTGATTACCGTTGCGTTTGCGAGCCTGCAAATTTTGAACTGTCGACGCGTTGCCAATTCTACCGAAGTCGCAGCAGCCGCAGCTGTTCAGTGTCGCATTGGAACGCAATTTGATTGCCACCGGCTTTCTGGTTATTGATTTCTAAAAGGTGCCTCAACTTTATAACACTTACCAAAACTTGCCTGCGGCTACAGACCTAGCCAAAATCACAAGACGCAATCAATCAAATAGACGCATAAATTTCTGAAAAATTTCTGAAATGAAATCGATCGACAAAAGCTAATGCCATTCGCGATCATCGATTGAACATAACCAAAATTAGTGTACAGCAAAAAATAGAGAGAAAAAAAAAAACAACACACTCGTCGAAATCAGTCAGTTAAAAGTGAGAGTTTTCCACGCTTTTTAGGTAATTTTGCTGTTATCTGTTGCCTTCTTTTTTTTTTTTTTGTATTTTACCTTTTGCTTTTCGTCGGTTAAATAAACTTGCGACTCAATCACGACTAATTGCGCATGCGCGGCCGCTTTATGCGTATTTAAAGTGCCGCCTATATTACAAAACCGGAGCCCAGCTCTGGTATCTGGCCCCGTCTGCCTCTTTGGCTGCTTAATATGCGTGTCACGTTGCCGGCCATCAAGTTCAAATTGCATTCGCTGTCAACGCATTGCAACATGGTACGTTGTAGCTGCAGCAGCCACAGCAGGCACTGCAGCCCCAACAGCGGCACGCGTTGAAATTTTGAAATTAACACTCAATGCCCCGATGCTGTATTGGCCTGGCAACTGGCGCAACTGGAGCAACTGCTAATTAAGAAATAAAATTTATCAGTCGACGCGTTGTGCGTGAAAGCTGACAAAAAGGATAACAGCAAGGCAAGTGCCCGTCTGGCTGACTGGCTGACTGGCTGGCTGGCCAGGCGAATGACCTGTGCACAGGTTTTGTTGCATTTTGCATGCCGATAACTCTGTCAGCGACATGCACACTAATTAGTTCACATTTGTGGCATACAGCTGCACATACAGCACTCGACTTGGCACTTGTTAACATTGGGCGACGTCGTCTGCAGCAGTTGCTGTCGCCTTTGCTAGTGTAATAAATAGAAGAAAAATAAATAAGTAAAATAACAAAAACGCAGGCAAAAGTGAGTTAATACTCGTATTGTGGTGCCCGCTGCAGCCAGCCATCCAGCTAGCTGGCCAGTCAGCCAGTCAGCCAGTTTTTCAGCTGTGCTGCAAGTTGTGCTGGCCAGTGGGCCTGCTCCTGACTGTCAAATGAAAACGCTGGCTTGCACTGGGCATTGGTGTTGGTGTTGCTGCTGTTGTTGTTGCTGTTGCTGTTGCGGTCAGATGCTGGCGAGTTACTCGTAAAGCATTTAACTGCAAAGCTAATGCACTCACAAAGACATGAACTAATACACACTCTCACACACACACACACACGCACGCCCTGCTCACACCCATACAGGTGCAGTTAATTAATTTCTTTGTTGTTCTCTACGGTAAATCATGCCACATTTGTGTTAGTGCTTCTGCTGCTGTTGGTGTTGCCTCTGCCAGAAGCAGAAGTCGTACCGTTTGAGAGATTTCGCAAGACAGAGAATAAGAATGCCACTTAGAAGCTGGCCCGTGCAACGTCCCGAGCTGTTCTCAGTTGCAATCTCTCTTTGAGTCTGTTTATTGAATAGTTACTGTGAGTTTTCGCGTTGCACTCGACGACGAAGTCTTTTGTTGCTGCTACTTGAACTGCATTTGCATATAAATTAGTTTTGATACCAAAAAGCAAAACAAAGGCAACAACTAAGACTCTGACTTAAGTTAACGCTAAGGCTTTGGCAAAAAAAAAAAAAATAGAAGAAGAAGAAGAAGCGAAATAGTAGTAGCAGCCACTAACAGTTTGATGTTTGTTCTTCGAATGCGTTGCGAAAATCAACTTGGGGCCTGGCTAACGGTTCTCATTAAGTGAAGTACAACGGCGACAGCATTTGAATAGCAGCACTTTTAGTGGGAACAACCACCACACACGACACCACTGTGGGGCCGCGACAGATGCTGAGAGCTGCAGACAGGATGAAGCGATAAGTTGGCAATAAAAATTGGCAGCACTTTGGCACATACGACAAACAAAAGACTTAGGAAACGAACTTGCTGCTATAACAGACATTGCAGCAGCAGCAGCAGCAGCCATAGCAACAGCAACAGCCAGAGAGTAGTAGCGGCATTTGAGCCAGTTAATTGTTAATTGTTGACAAGTTCTCGTTGTATGCAAAACGAAAAGAAGTGCAAATGTACGTTTAATGAGCAGCAACTGTGGTATCTGCGGTGTTTGTGGTTGCGTCTTCCATTGCAACCGAGATGGGAAGCTGGTGGCTGAGACTCTGCTACTGTTGCTGCTTGTGACAGTAAGTGCAAGGGAATGATTTGCTTGGCTGGCAACTTGCGCAGATAGGAGAAAACTCAACGTCGAATTAGTGTCTAAGAGAAAACTAATTCAGGCGGCATAAAAAACAATCCGAATAGCGAACTTGCAGATACAGTTGACAGATTAGCTGCCAGATGAAACTATCAGTATATAGCATATATTCATTTTGTATTTTTAAACAAGTTTTATTAATATTACTTTTAGATTTATGAAGTTTTATACGTCTCCTATAATTTATTATGTAAAAGGCTTTAAATTTGCTGTCACTAAAACACAAAATTGGACAAACGGTAGATTCGTATATGATTTCCAATTCCCATAGGTGTTTCACATAAAAAGATTAACATCCAGTTCTGCCCACCTGATCTATCCAAGCGTTCCAGCTACCTGCACTAACTAGTTCGTTTGTTTATTTGAATTTTGTGTGTGTGTGTATTTTATTTTGGCTATTCAATTTAGCATTTGGTGGCCCATCAAATGCAAATACGACAGGCCCAAATAGGGTCACCGAATGTGTTTTCGAGCTGCACCTTATCTCAAAGTTTATCGACATATTTTTTGCATAAATTCCCAAGCATTTTATTTGATTTTGCTCGCTGAGTTGCTTATAACGTATATAATTATGTTTTATTTTGTAGAAATTGGACAGCGAAAGGCGAATCAACTCACAAGCCCTCACGACCCTTGCTGGAAAAGTGAAAAACAATCAAACAAAAATAAAAGGAAAAGGAAAACTAAAATCGTAAATCAAAATTGTGCAATAAAATAAAAGCAAATAACGCATTTACAGATAAACGTAATAAAATAGGAAACGAAAAAGAAAAAAAGAATGAACCTAAGGTCTTAAAACGAATTTAATTAAGACCCAGTCGAAAAGAGGTTGTGGTGAATTAGTTTTGATTGGAAGTGTTGGCGTGATTGTGAAGTTATTGCCCCATAAACTCGCCCACAAATATTTACTAAAGTTTATTGCATTCGAAAAAAGAAAAGAGTGAAAATCAATTAAACAAAATATTTGATTACCATTACTGGATCATACACGCAGTTATCGGCCGACTTGCTGTTCCACTAACCATGAAAACGTTGGAAAGTGTGCCGGTCGAACAAAATAATTAACGAAATCTGTGGAGAGCGGCACAGAAAAGTGCGAGTGCGTGTAAACCGAATCAAAGTCCCAGTGGCCAAAATGGCAGCCAGTGAAAATCAAATTTGATAAGCTACAGCTACCAGGTCATTGTTCTTTACGACTAGTGAAAATCAGTTCGCATTTAAGTAGCCCAAAAGTCTTCAAAGACGTTCAACTATTATTTCTGTGCAACGATCCAAATACAGCCATTTATGTCTGGGAGCTTAATACTTAATTGAAAAGTCTAGTAAGTAAAAAAAAAAAAAAAAATAAAAATCTAATTTACAATTTTATTGTATTTCTCCTCATTAAAATTCAAATTGAGTAGCTGGCATTCTCATTTTTATTTATAATTGAAGTTTTCAAATTGAAAAGTGTGATATTTCAATTTGGAGATTTGTTGTAAAATATCATTTTTATTATCAGTCAGCTCTTAATTATTTTTTTTTCTGTCGACAGCCAATATAAGTTTCTCTTAGCTATGAGCCTAACGAATTCGAATGATAAGTTGATTAAGTTTTAATTCCAATTTGTTTGACAATCATTTGTGAGCGCTAGGCCTGAGTTCCACTGGGCCTCTTTCTTGTCTTCTTGTATAACAGATATGACCATAAACGTGTTTTAAATTGCTATTCGCTCATTTGCTTTAAACGTTTTCCCATTCTAAGCGAAAATTGCTGATTAAATTTAATTTGATTGCTTCACTGCGTCGTCATAAAGTTGGATAAACTTTCGTATACGTAATGCGACATTCTAATTTGCAAATGACTTTGTGTGAGCTTACGAACTACTAGCACATCGATGTTTTGCAATAAAATTGTTTATAAACTATTGCGCATACATCAGCATAAGCGTAAGTACATATGTATGTGCGCAATGAAAGAGTCTGGCAAATGCGGCGATTATCTCGGTATTACGATAATAAAACCTGAAGCCATCTTTCGCATTGAGTCAGTGCCAGTTACTAGTTGCTGGCAGGCTCTGTCATCCGCTGCGTGGCCGTATGTCGTTTTATTAGCGAAAGTCATCGAGCAGAATAATTGTTGCAATGCGGCTCCCGAAACTCTGCCCCTTGCCATTACGATTACCGTGCTCCCCCACGACGATTGCAATCAAGGCGCGCGCTCGTAAAACACAATTCCAATTCACTTGCGCGTAAAACGAACAATTTTTTTTTCTCTTCTTCAGACGACAAATTTGAGTGTGCGTGCGTGTGTGTGTGTACTTGTATGTAACTCCATGTGAGTGTTGTTTGCTTTTGGCGAATCTTATTGCAGCTCAGCCAACAACTGTGACCGTCTTTGGATTATTATATAATTTTTGAACTCATTATTCCATTTGTCAAAATTTGTTTGCCATATCTCGGTCCCGAAATTGGCTAAATGCGTTAACATTTTCCTCGAGAAAATTATGAAATTACTTATGCCTCAGCCGCAAACAACCTTGGCTATAAACATGCACAGTTATATCATAGAGATGTTGCTGTGCTGCCACCGTTAACAGGTATGAGAATGAGTGTGGTCTAATCTGATAGCAAAATCCCACTATATTAAAATATGCAAACGAATGCATCTGCTTCTGAATATCCATTAATTATTCTTGGCTGACCGTAATAAAACTGCTAACGTAAAGATAGCATAGGAAAATGAAAGAAAGATAATTCATAGGTGCAGTTATATACAGACATACTTATATTTTTCTTTTAATTCTGGCTTTTGAAGTGTATGAATGCAAATATAAAAGAATAAAAAGTTTGGATAGTTCTAAGTAACAAACTAATATGAAATATAATTAAAAATTTGAAATAAATATAATTAAAATATATAAAAACAAATTTTAACATATAAATCTGATAATAAAAATAAAATAAAAATCGGACAATAATTAAAATGAAGTCCTTATCATTTATAAAGTTGCTGTGCTTTACCTATATGAAAATTCTTTGATAAAGGTTTTCAGGGGCGTTTTCCATTAATAGCAGATATGGGCAAAGGCAAGATGTAGGCGTAGAGGACATTAAGATAAAAACTTCAGATTGCAATTAATTGGCATGCTCACTTTATAAATATTTCATTTGTACTCAATTTCATGCATTTTAGACAGGTCAGTCACATAATCAGTAATATAGAAAGCAATTCAGGGAGTGTGTAGCTCTGTGAGAATCATAAACAAAGTACATTAATAACAACTTTCTTTTGTTGTTGTTATTGTTTTCATTTATTGTTGGTGCTGTGTCATCACAGAGGCTCGGCCATTGACATGCAATGACATCACAGTTGTACCCGCACTCGCACTCGCACTCGGCCATATAAACTACAAACTATAATTAATATGACCGCACAGCAAACCGACAATTACCTGTTTTGTTGAATGAATGTATGAATGAATGCGTCTACTCGTTTATTTACATGCGAGTATCTGTCTGTCTGTCTAATCGTGATTATCAATGGCTAACACTTACCAGTAAACCAATAATTATTTGCATTCAATTGACGAGCTGTTTATTATGACGCCTGAACGAAATTGCTTGACATAGTTTTAATACCCATTCGCAGTCGGGATCGGATCGTTGGGAATACATGGAAATCATATTGTTTCAGCTCGTTGCAATAATGTGCATGAATAATCCAACATCTGGACAACTTAGCTGGCTATTCACTTAAATTGGCTGTCAGCGCCCTGGGCCCTATTCAATTTACAGTCTGAAAATGAGACAAGTGAATGCTGATTGACCCACTGAGTCTGGAGCTGGGTAGTGGATGGATAATGGGTAATGGGCAACCGAATGCTCGGGGCGTGCTCGAGCATTGGCTGTGGGCACGGCAGCAACGTGCATTTCATGCAAATTACCTCTCCCTGGCTGGGTATGGCTGCCCTGGCCGGGTCTGTGTTCATTACAGACATTTAAAGACGTTTATTTTGAAGATTTTCACTTTCAATCTGTCAAATTGTCACACTCACGAACAGAGACTCGAGCCTCATTGTTCGATCTCTTTGTGGAGCATTCAATAATCAAAAGTGATTGCCGCACGATTTTATTTTACTTAACTCTTAACGTTTTCAAATACCAAGTGGCCGGCATGTCAGATCTTGACAACAGTTACGATGACGATGGAGCTGGTTGCTGCGTATAAATATAGATACATATATATATTTTTTTGTTGGTTTGTGAATGACTTGGGCGCACGTGTTGGTGTTGCTCACTTCCGTAGCCCCATGATCATGATTGATATTGAGTTAGATTTATATTTCTTATTGTAATGGAGCCCTTTCATTTAAGGGTCTTTAATTTTCACTCCATTGAAACAGGTGCGACCGTTATGATATTGAAAATAAAGTAACTTATTTAGAATAGATTGCCATGAATAAACAGCTTGGTTGGGCCAATCAAGCTGGGAAGAGCGCTGCAAGTCCAAGAACAAACCAACTAGACAACTAAATCCATATTAATTATGTTGCTTTCGGCTCGAGGGTAAAATGAAATTATAAGAAGCCGCAGAACTCGACCTTAAAACCAGCAACGTCATGCTGCTCTGCACAGGGCATAGAAAAAAGTAAATATTTGGACAATGGGAACAAGGCAAAAGGTTCCGCCGGGGTCGCTCTAAATGAGGAAAAACGCTGAAAACCAAACATAAACAAACAGACAGACAAACAAAAGAAGAACCAACAACAACAACAACAGCAGCCACAACCACAATAACTGTGCTCTGGGCATTGGCCACTGGGTCTGAGAGGCTTAAGAGTGGTGCAGCCAAAGGTTCAAGTGCAGCTAAGCCGTCAGGTTGCATAGCACGGGGCCGGCCATTAGCTGAGGCAGGTTAATAAACCAGAGACACTCGCCAGCCGAGTGATTTATGTTTGTGGCCCAGTCTATGACACCTAACAGCTCGGCAGCGCGTTGCTTTTATTTCAGTACGCTCTGCCGCATGGAAAGTGCATGCAAACGATGCAGAGTCGAGCTCGCTCCGTTCCTTGATGGGCTCACCTTGCGTATGTGTGATGGCTGTTGATGTTGACGCACATAATTGATTAATGTGCAGCGTTAAAAGTTGCGGCTCAACAAATAGGCGCCGGGTGATAGCTAGACAGTGATAGTCGTCAGTTAATGGACAGCTAAGTAAATAGAAAATTAAACTTTATTTAAAGTCGGCAAACACCTTTAACTACAATCTTATAGCTCAAGCGATATATTGCTTAGATTGCTTCGTTGGGCAATCATACAAATTATTTCATTTGAATTCAGATAAGAAGTCTAACCTTTATTTTCCATTAAATAGATTTGAATGAAATTGCGGCTGGTCCCATCTAAAAACTTTTGAGCAACTGATTTTGATTAAATAAATACACAATAAATGTAATAATTTCCTTATATATCAATTCTCTTTTCATAATTGCTTAAAACTTATATAAACAAGCTTTTTATGTAGTGCCCTGAGAGTTTATTCATGTATTATTTGCGTAGACAATATTTATTACACTAGCAAGAAATCGCGATGTTGATTTATAGGTACAATGACTTTTAATTCTCAGTGTTCTGATCATCGTGGTCGTTGTCGTCGTCGTATCAGGCCCCTGGCAATGTGTGTTTCACATGGAGAAGCCACTCAAAAATTGTGTTTACGTTACGCGCTGTGATTATAACAAGAGAGCGGCTCAAAAGATGCCGATGTCGACGTCGACGTCGACGTCGACGTCGAGCTGTAGATGGACATGTGCTATCTAACGTATGAGATAGAAGCCGGACTTTAGCTGCGGCCCAGCTGCGTGCCTGGTCTGTGGTCGTGTGATCCAGTTGTTTATCTTTTTCATTAGCCTGGGCGGCCTGTCATCTATACCGTCGCCTGTCGATCGTCTGTCGATTGACAAAACGCCTACCGGGCAGGTTCGCCTGCCAGCCCACCATTTACCAGGCAGACTGTGACTTTTCCACACTTTACAGCAGATCGAACCTGCAACTGCAACTGCAACCGAAAGCTACTAACTGGTAGCTGGTGTCGGTGGCCCTCGCTTTCGCCTTTGCCTTCGTCTTTGGAGTTAAGTGACTGACGCAAATTGCGCAATTCTTATTACAATTACTGTGCAACTAGCTGCCTGTTGTGGCATCGGTTGCCGCTTGGTCTGTGATCCACACGTAGCAGCAGTACACCTCAGTTGTTGCCCTGTTCCGCGTTTGTCAGTTTCGCTGTCAGCTGCTGCATTTTTCTAATACTTTGTTGAACAGAAAAGATTTTGCTACAAAATGATTTGGCCTTTGGCATGGCCAGCGCCGGGGTTTCGGGTCTGGTTCTGTCCAATCGTTTGTCAGTCTTTGGCTACTTGTCTTTTTTTTTTGGTTTTTTGTTAGTCGAGGGGTCTCTAAAAGATAGTCATTAGCACAAAAGATTACTTTTGGTACGGCTGCTGCTTCTGCTTGCTGGGCGCTTAAGCGGGGTAATTACCTTTCGGGTCTCTTAGTTAAAACAAAAACAAAAGAAGCTACGAGACACAGCAATAGCAGCTAAACTGATCGTTTTGCTGAGGAAATGAAAACGTAACGAAATTCATTTGCAACGGCTCAGGCGTTCAATGGCTTATAAATGGCGTGTGGCAGCTCCCAGTTCCCATCGAGCAACCGGCCGATTGGCGGATCGACCTGGTGCCTGTCTTCATTTCAAACTGAAATAAAGTTATTAGAGTGAAAATTACGTTTGGCGTCAACAGTTGTACATTGAGCAGTTGTAATAGAGGTCGGAAACGCTCGATAAATAGACGTAGAGAGATCAAATACTGAAATTAAAGTCATTCGATCTCAATTTCAGTTTCAATCATCAGCTGCTGGCTCATGACGTGCAGAAATATTTCGGTTCCAGTTTGAATGATTTGTAATTACCATCAGTGTAAATGTTTCTCATTAAATTGATGAGATGAGAGTGATAAACGGGGCTTGGGAATATTTACGATAAACGTTCCCATTAATTCAAGCATTTTCAAATGTGTTAATAAATTTAATAAGAATAAATGTTTATTCTTAACTATGCCAAGTTAAAAACCTTCAAGTTTTAAATAAATATATTTGCAGTATATTTTCAATGAAACAAAAAGTATGTATTAAATACCTTTCCATTACTTTTTTACAGTATCATTTTCTTTTTTTTTACCATTTTTAAAGGTCTATTAAAATAAATGTTGATAATAATGTATTTAAGTGCGAATCACCATTATATGCGAGGTTTATATACACTTGATACTTTCCCTTTCGCTTGCTTTTGTACCTTTTCTCTCAATGTCACAATATTCTTCATAAATTAGCGAACACGACTTTTATTGATCATTGTATTTTTTTCTTATTATTGTGCTCTTACATTTTTTTGTTAATACCCTGATTGGGCAGTAAAAAAAGCAATTGTGTGGTGTTTTTATTTTTTATTTTTATAAATCAATACACTTAAAAATATTATTATAAGCAATTCTTTAATTACATAATGTATGAAAGATATTCGCATTCCTTATGTATAAGCAGCACAACGAAAAGTAGTTCGAGTTTTATTCGCCGCCGATTATAATAGGCAATATTGCCTCAGTTTATATACGATAAAGACATGCAATTGCCTGGGCCATGGTATGGTGGGGCTGTTATTTGTGGGTGGGCGTATGTAGCGCTTGCACCGCATGCATGACCAATCATATAGAAGTATATACTTATAGTTATCCACTAATTATAGCCCTGCTACATTCCATTCTCGAGCAGAAATAACAAAACAACAGCTAATAACAAACCTTTCGCTTCTTCTACTCCATAACTGCAGACATGCGCCCGGCACGTTACCGATGAAGCAAGCAACTTTAATCAGACACAGACGCAGACACAGGTAAGTTGTCAACCAGGGGCAGGGGTAGGGGCGACGCATTTGGCTTGTAGGGGCTAATATGATTACTGTACTCGTACTTGTGGGTGGTTGCATTGTGTGGCATCAGGTGAAACGCGAACATCCACTTTGATGGCGTGTGCTCTGCGTTGGAATTGAGTAAACTTTTAATTAAACTTCAAAATGATTCCGCTTTGATGAGCTTTTGGCCCGGCCCGGCTTGGCTCGCCCCGACCAAGATATCTGACTTGGGTCTCTCTTTCTTCTTGCCACAAGACAATATTATTAATTGTAGCATGTGTCGTCTGTTGTAAAACATATTCGTGCGATCACAATAAATTTTTTCTATTATAGTGCGCTAAAACAAACTAAAAAAACTGATTATGAGGCAAAAGTGAAAAGTTGTAATTAAACCAGTCACTGGCTGTTCGCAGTCTTACAAAAAACTGCAACAACTGTGACTGCAGCAATAACAACGACAACAACCAACGGCAGCCGCTGCAAACAGCTGGCAATCATAAAGAGTAGAAATCGCTGGAGCGACATGCCCGTTTTTTAGCTAACGCTAATGTTGTTGTTGTTGTTGTTGTTGCAGTTGCTTAGAGTGCCCAACATGCGACAAGTGCACTTAATTAGTAGGGATCAGAAGGTAAAGCGCAGCGCAGGGTGTGGGGGCATCTGGAACATGCCCAGTGTTCCGGCAGGTAACAAGTCTAATGCTAAATTGCCCCAGCACACTTTTTTTTTTTTATTTATCTTTTGTTTTTGTTTTCTTAATTTTTCTTTGGCAGCAGCACAGACCCGAAGATGTGGCCCAAGCAGCGTTGGCTAGTCAACAGAGCAACTGCAGCGATACCAGAGAGCAGCAGACACCAAATAGTAGCAGTATTAGTAGCCTTTATCTTAGTCAATTGCTTAGCCGCGGCGACGGCGGCGCTTATCACACCACAGCACACAGGCAGCGGGAGCGGTAGCAGCAGCAGCAGCGGCAGCAATACCAACAGCTTTGATTACGATTCCACAAATGAGAATGACGACAGCACATCCTTGCCCAGTTTCTATCGCAGTCCACATCGCCTGGATGGCTACTATACGCCTGCGGATCTGCAGCGCAGCCAAAACTTTAAGATAAGCCCCAAGCCGTGCTCCTTTGGCCGCATCGAGGGCACCTGCATGTTCGTTTGGGAGTGCATCAAGTCCGAGGGCCAGCACGTGGGCATGTGCGTTGACTCGTTCATGTTTGGCTCATGCTGTGCCCACAACTACACCGAGAATATTGTGCTGCCCCACACGGGCTTCTCATACACGAGACCCACCAAGCCCCTGTCGATGCGGCCCCGACCACCACCACAGCCACACAAGCCGCTAATCAGGTGGGTAAATAAAGGCGGCTCTAACCCAATTTCCTTTGAAATTTATATACTATTCATAGTACAAGAGATTTCCAATTTAATTTCCCTGCACACAAACATGTTTTTGCTTAACTGCTGAAAATAGGGCGAGCTTAGAAAGCCCAGTTATTTCTACAAATTATAGATAATTTTAGATTTTCATTTTACTTAAAGATTGAAGTATATCTTTGCTTAAATAGGAGTCTTAATATATATTTCTTTTCTCAAATGTAATAAACGATTAACGAAATTAGACAAGAAGTAGTTAGCATTAAAATTGATTTGATTGCTAGTTAAACAAAAATAAGTAAAAATATTTGGCATAAATATTTATATTTACTTTTTGTATTCTTTATTCTAGGTCAAAAAATACTTAAATAAATATGTGGTGTTCAGAGAATACG
The DNA here is from genome assembly GCF_001654015.2 of Drosophila navojoa. Next base: position 1,259,280 of record NW_022045864.1, read on the forward strand.
TTTCGTTTAGTTGAATTATTTAATAAAAATAGATGAGCTATGACAAATTAAATTTAATTTCCTTAACATTAACAATAAATATATTGCATAGTTTCCAATAAGTATTATCGAATATGTATTTCTTTTAATTTTTGCAGCGGTATGACAACTATTGAACGTCCACATGGCGCTGGTACATTGGTCATTCGTCCTTCTGGTCCGGTGCATCAGGGCACTTTATCCAGGCCACATCCGAAGCCAACGACGCCGCCCGATTTGCAGAGTGCAGCCAGCCAGGCGACGAGCAGTTCGAGTGAGTATTGAGCGTGGCGCCTGTTGCATTGTTATGGAAGACAGAGTTATGGACTCACAAACAACAAACAAACAACTAACAATTACACCAACAGATAGTATTTGGCATACATCAACGCACCAGCAGTCGCCGCCGCCGCAGCAGCAGCCACAGCACCACCACTGGCACATGACCACCGAGCCAAGCTTTATTACCAGGCCGCGACCCACCGGCTGGACCAAGCCCGGCATAGTCAATTTGCCAGCAACCATGCGTCCCTCCAAGCCGGCAAAGCCCACAAAGAAACCGATTGTCTACGAGCGGCCTCCAACGCCGCTGCCAACGACAACGACGAAGACGACGACGACGACGACTACGACAATGATGCAGACGCGACCGAAGCCCAAACCCAAACCCATACCGACCAGGCCTCAGGTATGTAAATACGCGTCTTCATCTCTCTGTCTGCTTGCCACAATTCCTCATCCTGTGCCACACGCTCTGTGTGTGTGTGATGCATTGATGTCGAAAGCGAAACAAACGAGCGACGAGGTCATTTACTCCTCGATCAGGCTGGGATTCTCTGCTGCTCTTATGCTCTGACTGGAGCCACAGCCTTGGGGGACATTTTATTGTTTGCACAAAGCCCGAGCCTAAGCTGATGTAAGATTTGTCTTGTGCTGATGCTGACGTAGTCAAGCTGTTCGTCTCTGGGGTGTGTTGTTCTGCACTTGCCGGCTAGCATTAGGGTATCAAAAAAGTGTTCAAGTAAAGTGATTCGATAGAATAATTGTTCAATATTTGTTATGAAATATTTGTGTATTAATGAAAAGTAAATTTCCAGATATTTTATAAATAACATGTAGAAAATAAAGAGATGATACAGAATTATATATAGAATATTTGAAGATATACATACATATGTAAGGATATAAAGACAAAATCTATGTATATTATTTCTTGGCAAGTTTTAGTATTTCCCCAGACAATATACAGAATATACGAATGCTATGTTCGGTTATTAGTAGGTAAAGTAAGGGCATACAGAAGTTGGCTTGAGCAAAGCCATTTCGTTTGGCCTCCGCAGAGATTTAGCAGTGGAATGAAAAATTGATTCTTTGCATGTGAAATATGTTGAGCTCCTTGGGTAACTATTAGCATAATGTTTACCACTTTTGGCTACCTTCCAGCTGTTGCCGGGCACATCATTAGTCGCGTCCTCCTCATCAACATCAGCCGTAACAACAACAACCTCAACAACGACAAAGGGCACAACAACAACAACAACAACATCGAAAGCCACAACCAGCACCACAACAACAACGACTAGGAAACCCACTAAGCCCTACCAGCGGCCCACCACAACGGGCACGACAACAGCTTCCACATCCTCATCCTCATCCACATCCACAACGGCGGGAGCAGCGGCTGCTGTATCAACCTACAGACCACGTCCGAGTCCAACATCTCAGCAGCCCACGGCTGGCATTGAGTCCAATGAGATAACGGACTCCTCCACAGACGAGGACGGCATGCTTGGCCAAGTGAAGACCATTTCGGCGGCACGCAGCGGTAAGTCCAAGTACAGCCACGCCTAATGTATTTGACACAATCCAATTGCGCATAAATATATATGTTCATATATGTGTATGTATGTATGTGTTCAGAATGTGGAGTGCCGATGCTGACGCGTCCAGAGACTCGGATTGTGGGCGGCAAGAGCGCAGCATTCGGTCGTTGGCCCTGGCAGGTGTCTGTGCGACGCACCTCGTTCTTTGGCTTCTCTAGCACACATCGCTGCGGTGGCGCTTTGATCAACGAGAACTGGATAGCCACGGCGGGGCACTGTGTAGACGAGTGAGTACCAAGTACCAACTGCATCACACAATCACACACACACACACACACACATTAAACATTATCTAACACACTGTCCCTCTCTTGTCTCTTTTTTTTTCCTCTGTCTACTCATTTGCAGTCTGCTCATCTCACAGATTCGCATACGCGTGGGCGAGTATGACTTCTCTCATGTGCAGGAGCAGCTGCCATACATTGAGCGCGCCGTATCGAAGAAGGTGGTGCATCCCAAGTACAACTTCTTCACATACGAATACGATCTGGCACTGGTTAAGCTGGAGCAGCCTCTAGAATTTGCGCCGCATGTCAGTCCCATTTGCCTGCCCGAAACGGAGAGTCTGCTGATTGGCATGAATGCCACGGTCACTGGCTGGGGTCGACTCAGCGAGGGCGGCACACTGCCCTCGGTGCTGCAGGAGGTAAGCAAGCAGGCAACAAATCGCCGTCATATTTTCTCACTCACACTCAATGCAGGTCTCTGTGCCCATCGTGAGCAACGACAATTGCAAGTCCATGTTTCTGCGCGCCGGCCGCCAGGAATTCATTCCAGACATCTTCTTATGCGCTGGCTACGAAACGGGCGGTCAGGACTCGTGCCAAGGCGACTCAGGTGGTCCACTGCAGGTACGCCAAGTCTCCCTATCTTAATCAATCACTAAATGATGCTTAACTGAAATTCACGCTTTCTGCAGGCCAAGTCGCAGGACGGACGTTTCTTTCTAGCCGGCATCATATCCTGGGGCATTGGCTGTGCCGAGGCCAATCTGCCGGGCGTCTGCACGCGCATCTCCAAATTCGTGCCCTGGATACTGGAGCATGTGAGATGATAAGCTGTATCTACATACATATGTATATCGTCGATGTGCTCAACTCTTGTTATTGTTTTAATTTATTAAATGTATGTTTTAAGATTGTGTGATTTTAATTTAAACGAATCTTAAGCTTAGTTAGCTTCAATTTAACAATTTGCATTGACCGCACACACTTAGTCAGGCCCACTAAGTTAGTCTAGCGAAAATTGTCTTTAAGTTGTCTAACATATGGATATATATAAATTATATAATTGCATCAATATGTGTATATATATAAAACATAAAAACAAAAACAAAAATGAACAGAAATAAGTACGGAACAAAACAAAAAGTCATTTTCGTTGTGAAGTTGTTGGTATTTTAGTTTAGGCATTAATAATTAATTAAATCTATATAACTTATGAAACAAATCGCATACAAACATCATTATGTTGTATCTTGCCCAAAGAACAAGTTTATTTATAAAGATGAGCTCAAATAAATCTATTGACAATATATTGTAAATTTGTGAAGAAGAAAAATAATTCATTCAACAAATAACTGAAAGTGTCTAAATATATATTCCTTAAAGGTGAAATAAATTGAAAAACGAAATCAACCTTTTATAAATGGTAACAACCCTGATTTCCTATGATGTGCTCTATAAAGCCACAATATTATTGTCATTATCCACAGCAAATTAAATGTGTCTAGACTGGACCCATTACTGATCAATCTACCCTCGCTACGACAATTACATGAATCCATAGTATATAGCATACAGCAATCATGCATTATCATTATTACAATCTTCAATTGAGATGCTTCAGCTTCCCGCAACGGTCAAGTGCGTAAATGATGAACAACAATTGCAGCTAACGGCAGCCTCAATTTCGATCCATTCATTAACTTCTCAGTCATCGAGTGGGAATGATTGGCACAATCGCAATGGGGTATGAGTACAAGTACGAGTTCGATTGAAGACTTCGCCAGCTCACAGTACAGCGAAATTTCACTTTTTAGCCGACGACATTTGACACCAGTTTGAATATTCAATCAATAGCCAAACAATATAAGCGAAAATCTGTGCGTGGTCCACTGAAAAAACAAATTGATGCTCAACTTGAGTTTATTGCTGATGGCACAGTGGGCCAACAGAGTCAACAAAAAGTAAGCAAGCTGCTACACACATAAATATATGAATGATCGGAAATCTTGATTCGACTGATTTAATCAAATTTGTTGTCTCGTATTGCTTGCGTGTTGCTTATGTTTACTTCTTCTTGGGGAAGATTGTTTCCTTAGCCTCGTCGATCAGATCTATTGCCAAGAACTTGAGATCCTTCAGAGTTGTGGGGAACTTCTGAATTGGCTCGATGGAGACCTCCTCGCCGGGCTTCACGCCTTTGATGAAGTTGTAGGCAACAGCAAATATCTTGCGCCCCTCGTACAATACAATACGCACATTTTCCTCCGCCTGGCGTGGATAGCAGAGTGACGCAACAGTGCCAGCTCCAATTGTGGTGTAAATCACTTTCTTAAAGAAACCGCCACGAGCAGCAAATATAAAACCAGCCAGACCACCCATCACAATCGCTCCACTGCGGTGCATCGAGTTCTGTGGCTCGTTCAGAAAGTCAATGGAACGTTGCGTGTGATCTTTCGCCGTATTATAATAGTCGCTAACGATTGCAGTCTGTTCGCCTAATACTTTCCAGCCCTTCCCCACTTCTAGTCGAACGTAACGGACGCCGTCTTCCAGAGTATTCTGCAACGGGGAAATTGTGGGCTTGTGCTCTGGCCGTTTCTGTGGTCTGCATGTTGATAGAATTAAAAACATATATGTTTATGGTATCAAAACTCAGTAAATACACTTACTCTGACGCATGCAAGGAACCGTAGATTGGCAATTCACTTGGTTTACACACAAGCGAATCTTTTGCTGGTGGATTTCCCCCGGTGGGCGCTACGGCCACGGCTGCAGCTAACATCGACGCTTTGCGCAGCATTGTTTTTTTTTTTCTTGTTAGCCTGAGTCTGATCTTGGTGAAGCGTCTGCAAATTTAACGTTATTTGTAACATGAATTTTTAGCTTGTCAAAAAATTGTTTGCCTTTTACCTTAGATTGTTTCATACATTGCGTAATGTGTCACCGGCACGTTGCGATTGCTTGACAAGAACAGCATGTCGGCAAAAACACAGCTGTTTGTCATTTAACTGCATCTGGCAACGCTGAAAAAAAACTGTTTTATTCAAATAAATGGATTTATATGTATAGTTGCCAAATTAAGTGCCACTAGTTCGCAAAGACAACAAATACCTTACAATAAATACATAATTAACTTCATTTGAACGTTAAAATCATTTAGGTCACTCGTCAAACACAAATCTGTTACGACAGCTGCTATAAAATGCTCACTGTTAGCAACAGCAAATGTTATGCAGTTGTTTTTACATTGCTGTTATCATTAGGGTGACCATCAAGCGATGGAAGAAGCAGACATTGTTGTGCTGCTACCTGGTCTCGCGATTTGCGAGAAAAGTAAAATTGAGATAAGATGAAATAATTTGCACATGATAACATAAAATTCCATCACCAAAGTCCAGGATGCACTTAATGTGACGCCAACAAGTGAGTGTTACGATCCTATCCATTAATAATTTGCAAAACATTTCGTTGACATTTCTTAACATAACGCCTAACACTTGTGTTTGATCGAAAAGTGAAAAACGCACAGAAAGAAGTTGAAAAAAGATAAATAAACCCTTGGAATTGATAAGCAACATACAATTAGCAATTGTCAGCTATTGTTAATAAAGTACTATAATCCCAACCTCAATACTGCACTGCTATCAGAGCGAAAGTTGAAACGTTGAGTGTGTGATAAAAATTTCCTTACCTACCTACTACCACCCACTGCTGCTGCTATTTGTAATGTTATCAGTGCTCGAGGCGCGCTAAAAACGCCTACAAAAACAACAATTAAAGCAACAGCGACTGCTTAGAAAATTCTGAAGGACATTCGATGTAAATAGTAGTGGAAAACGCCTGTAAATAAATAAGATTACCTATTAATTTCCATTTTGTTTACTATTTATGCAGTTGAAGTTGCAGCATTGGCAGCAACGACCAGCGGAAGCGTCGAACGTGCACACAATTCCAAAAAGCAATTAATGGGGGCCATGAACCAAAAAGAACAACCGACAAACAGCAGCAGCAACAACGAGCACAACTGACTAACCGACAGAAATCCGTTTGAAAACAAACAGAATAGAAAAATTTTACCAACTGAGCAATAAAAACTAGTCATAATTCATATGGAAGCGACCGCAAGTTCCAAGTTTAGGTAAGTACTAGTCCCATATAGTCCCATATCACTGTAGTTTGATGCTTAGTAATGACATGCATTTCAATATATTTTTAGCGATGTGGACGAGTACGGATTTAAGCGTGGTGAAAAGTTCGATTACCAGTTCTATGGGAAGTTTATGGATGGTTATTTAAAGATATTGACGCGCCGGAGAATTAAATGGGAGAATTTACTTCAGCAGAATCCGGATTTCAGGCTGATAAGTCCGAAATTAAAGCGATATATACGCAAGGGTATACCAGGTCCATATCGCGCGGATGTTTGGATGAAAATTAGTGGTGCCGATGAGGCAAAGCAACGAAATCCTAACCTTTATCGTAGTTTATTAAATATCGAGCATTTCAACAAGGAAATCTGCGATTCCATATCAATCGATCTACCTCGAACGTTTCCCGACAATATCCACTTCGATGCCAAGAAGGAGCGCCTCTTTAACATACTCTGCGCCTATGCGCATCATAATCGAGATGTTGGCTATTGCCAGGGTCTCAACTATATAGCCGGCCTGCTGCTCATTGTCACCGATGACGAGGAGAAGTCTTTCTGGCTACTGAAGCATATCGTTGAGAATATTGTGCCGCAGTATCACTCACATAATATGGCCAATCTGTTGCGAGACTTGGCTGTGTTTAGGGAGCTGGTCATACGGCGTGTGCCGGCTGTTAACCGGCACGTGGAAGACATGAGTAAGTAAAGTATATGGTTTAGTAAGCAATATTATATCAACCTTTTGAAATGGCTCTTTGAATTAAACAGATTTACCCTATGCGGTGATAGCAAGCAAATGGTTCATTTGCATATTTGCCGAAGTTTTGCCCGTGGAAACTGTGCTGCGAATATGGGATTGTGTTTTTGCAGAAGGTTATAAGGCAAGTCAAAGAATTTGAGCTTTAGCAATGTATAATAATTGCATATATATTTGCAGATTGTATTTCGCGCAGCTTTGGCCATGTTCATTACACATAAAAATGATATATTGCGCTGTGACGATATTGCGGCACTAGCCACCATGTTTCGCGACCATATGATACAGGATAACATAGTCACCGACTGCCATAGCTTTGTAGAAGCCATGTTTTCCTTGCGTTTGAAACGCAATGAGGTTGAAAGCTTGCGCAAAATAGCTGTGCTAAATGGAAACTAAGCAGTTAATCAAAATAGAACAAAAAGTAACAAGAGAAAAGACCCTCATCAAAAAATAATATGGAAACAAAAGAAAGCAATCGTAAAATTCAATTATTAGAGATGTAGCTTATATGTGTCCAATTCATATATATATATGTAATATTTTTCGTGTGTATTTGTGTATAGCCTCATAGTAGCCAATGTATTTTGAGTATTATTCGAAACAAAACTAAATATGATACCAAAGTTAAATTCCAATTCGATAAACAAGCAAATTTAATTACATAGACACATATGTACAATATAGATATGTATGTGTACATATGTGGTTGTGCGTTAATAGTAGTTGTAGTTGTTGCCAAAATGTAAGCAGAAAACATACATACATATGTAGATATAATGTATATCAATCGCCTATATACGCCACATACAAGTATTTTTTATGTATGTCTGTAAATTGAAAACGTTTAGTTTCTTTGGTGTGCTCTTATTTTCATTGTTGATAAAGAATATTTATTTTGTAGCATATATTAATATATATTTTACATGATGCTGTGTTTTGTAGAAAATTTCTAGATTATATATGAATCTATTTTATAAACAGCTTTTGAATTATTAAATATGTACTTGCAAAAGCCTGTTAGTTGATTGCTATGTACAAACAGACAAATAAGAAGACCTCACTATAGCTATTTACTATGACATATGTATTTATAGTTTGCCAATGAGCACGTTGCAATACTCACTGTCTACACTGATACTAAATATATATATTTATATGTATATCCTGAAATATAATTTGAGGAATTGATTTGTTAACACATGCCTTTTAGGCCAAACTCTACGAACCAGCGAACAAATGTAAACTTGAAATGATATAAAGTGTCGTTTGATTAGTGCAACTAATAATGCTTTTTAAATAAATATTACTGCTATTTGTTAGATAATGAGATCGTCTTTTATTAGTATTTCGGGGAAGACATAATTTGGATACATTGTTTACTACGCGCTTCTATATGAATAGCATACTTTTCGGAGTTAAGTATCCCGACATAAAATCTCATTGGGCTTTATGCCGGAAATATTGATTATTTTATTGCTCTTATCTGCTTAAATGTAAAAATAATTTAATAGACATTTTTCAGTAAGTTAAGAATCACTAACTTCTGTTTGAGATCCAATTGGAATATTTTAAATATTCCTTAAATAACAAAGATTTGTTGGCAAAAAACAAATTGCTAATTTTAACGAATCGCAATATGCTTATGGCATACCACAATGTGCACCGCACATTGGCTCCGAGGACAATGCTAGCGATGTGAGGAGGGTGCGTCGTCCTGGATGGACGCCCAGATTTTCCCAATTGATCCAGGAGAGACGTGCCGTTAGATCACTTGTATTCCAATTGGCTCGGTCGGCTTTTATTTCGCCGCGTAGACATTTCTCCACATAGGTCAGTGGATCGTAATCCGTTTGGAGCACCTCACGCAGAAGTGATATGTAAGCGATGGCCAGGCGCAAGGTATCGATTTTGCTCAGACGCTTCTCATAGGGAAATGTGGGCACATGGACCCTCAACTCATCAAATGCGGAATTGATACTACTGCAGAGCGCAAAGTAAAAATATATAAAGAAGGAGAGAAAGGGAGAGAGAGAGAAAGAAATGCTCATTAGCTCATGTTGTAGTCAATGCGGGGCATAGCTAAGTGTGCAATGGAAAAGACCATTTAGTGTACCCAGTTGGTGCGGACCTCTGGATGCGTTTCCTTTCCCGCACATTTGCTTGTTGCCGTTGGATTTTGTAACTGGACGCAGCCGCTGCACCATAGCTTCCACTTGAGGCTCCTCCTGCGGAGCTAGGTCCTGGACCACTTCCGGCTCCGCCACCGCCACCACCTGCGCCTCCACCGCCACCACCGCCGCTACTGCTCGCAGTTGGACTATTGCACATCATTGGTGTGGCGTTATTTGAATTCAGAGACACCAGATTAGAATTTGTAGATGAATCGAGCATGCTTTCTAAAATGAAATAAGAATTAATTATTACACTATGTTGTTAATGAAACTATGCAACAAGAAATACGCCATAAATATCTAGGAACTTGATATTCAGTGTGGAAAAAATTACCTGTATAAAATATTCTAAACATTTTATTCTAGTAAGAGCTTCTACTACATGAATGTCGTCTTAATTACTTTCTATTATTTTATCTCAACATAAGAAAACTGCTTACAAATTTATTTATTTAAATGATTCTTTTCAAATAACTACACTTTTCCAACATCAAAAGCTTTAATTTCGTTTGAGTTTTTATGATATTATTGAAAATTGGCAATTATCGATCGTATAACTTCATATAATTTAGTTGCGTCAAAAAACTATAACAATAATTTGATATAATAAATACATTTATATTTACTTACCATTGCCCTGATGCAAATAATGCTGTTGAATATGTCTCAAATTGCTGGAATTAAGACGCAAACCGGAGCTTCCGGACGAGATGCCACCGCCAGCAGCACCGACCCCACTCTGATGTTGACCCGCATATATGCAGGAGGGCAGCTCATTGATTAAATCATCGTCGAAATTGTGATATGGTAAATGGCTGTTGGTAAAATTTATGATTTCAAAATTCAATCGCCGTCGGGAAACACATTTTTCTTTACACATTGCAGTAATCAATGACTATATCAGAAATATTCCTTCACTTTTTATATTTTGACAGCTTCTCACCTTATGGGAGGTGATGAGGATGAATCTGGCAATTGATTACGTGACATTTTGGTAAACCGTTTTATTTTACTAATTTCTCTTGGAAAATCTACTTAATTAGTTGCACTTTAAATTAATTTAACATACACGCGGGCGATGTCCAATAAGTTTAAATGTGTAATGAGAACGTCTCCAGGGAATTCAGAGCCTTTTATAGCATCGCCGATCCAATTGGAAATGCCGCAGCTCTGCTGCTCCGTTTGTGTGCCTGTTTGCAACCCCTAAATGTCCTTACAACTATTCGCCGTGGACTCTGAGGGGCGGAGCTTGTCAAGTACTACAGGGTGTTTTCGCACAAGGCAAATGCTTGTCGGAAGCTGTGAGAAAATAATAAGGCATATTTGTTTAACGAAACCTATGACTAGCTAGATTTTATATTTTTAGAACTAATTGATGATTATACTATATTATGTAATGGGTAAATTTAATATTTAAGCAAAATAAGATTGTGATATTACTAATCTTAAAGCTTTAATTTATTTTTAAAATACTGCTTCAACAATATATACTTTTAATTAAGAATATCCAAATTATTGTTCAATTTAATGTAGTGCACATTTCGGTCTACATAACCGAAAGCAACCTTATCAGAAGTTTCTACTTCTTCTATGTATACTTCACCTGTTTTTGACATTTTGCCATTATATTGCTCACAGCAGGCAGCCGCCATGTTTTTCAGCAAACAGAGTTGGAGGCGAACTCCCAAAAGTAGTCAGCCGGCGACGGAGGTATCTCTTTCTCTTAATTTACCCCAGCAATAATGCGGACTTGCTGCCATATGCGAGGTAAAGCTCTTTGATAGGCTGTTAGTAATGTGAGATCAACATGATGGCGCCTCGTTTTGAAAGTTGATCGGAAGTCAACCTGTTGACATTTTAGGAGTCGAGTAGGAGGGTTACTCGAATCAGTGAGATTCCCACGAGATGACAAATTGTGTGAGAGCTTACAACAATTAGATCACATCGGAGAGCAGTCCGTTACAGTTTACAGCTCATTAAACGAATGCCGCACTATCTCAGTGTATAAGTATATATAGGGAGTCATATCCATCCATGTATCTATCTGCATCTGTATCGGACAGGGCACCACTTGAAACCGCAGACAGCCAGAGCAATTGTTGAAATTGAATTATGTTTATTTGATGTTTTGGTTTACGCACAAATTAGCTACGTCAGAGCTCTCGCCCCGCCCCGTCGGGCGACCAGGTCACGTGCGTTAACCCCGAGGCGCGAAAAACCAGCTCGAGGCAAAGTCGAACAATGAACAAACAATATGTCAGGGCGGATGCGGATGCGCAAACCTTTTCATTACCAGTCAAATTGGTTTGGCACACACGCGCCGGCGCACACTCCGCGTCACAAAGAGCTGATGACAGTAATCAGTTTTGATGCAGGGTAAGTGTCCAGGATACCGGTGCAGGCCCAAAGCTGACATCCTTAAGTGAAATCTTGTTACAAACCAATGTAAACACGATTGTTAATTTAACTTCGGCAATTGCTCTAGCTACCCTCGACTGAATATCGTTCACCTACTATTCTTGTTGTTGTTGTTTCCATTGTGGTTGTTGTTGAAGCAGTTGTAGTTGTTGTTGTTTCTATGCGGCGGATATGTCATTGGACCACAATTAAATTATCGCATTTCAAACGAGTGCGCCCGAGCGACGCGATTATCGCCAATGCACACTTCCACTTGGACTTGATCCGACTGTGGGAAATAACGGAAATAAAATTTACTCTCATTTGATTTGCATATTGTCGTACTTGTCGCCTGTCACACCAAATAATTGGCCATATACAGATATTTATTTATTTAGAAAAGGATTAAAATAGGATTCATATTTGATTAGGTTAGGGTCAGGTTAAAGAAAAAAAAGAAGTAGAGTTCCAATAAACCGGAAAATAATGGTCAATATTAAGTTATAAAATTAATATCATGTAAAATTATTCGGCTGATGTTAGACGAATAAATTTTTAGTTCATATTTTTTATATAGATGTGGATTTTGAATTTCTCTCACTAAAAAAATATTTTTTAAATTCATTTTCCGGTCTATTTTTCTCTATTTTCTTGGCAATAAAAAATGTTTAAATTAAAATTAGTTTAAATAACACCTCGTTAAACAAAGATCTACATTTATTTTCCCGTGATAAATAAAATAAATATTATTTATTCCTAAGGCACTATATAAGTATCATTCAATCCAATTGCTTCAAGTCATGTTCGCATAATTCAATTCAAGGGTTGACCGACCAAAAATAACAACAACAAGAAACAGATTGATAGTGTCAAACGTTTTTATGCTACACTCGTGCTCAACTGGAGCAGCAGCCATCAAACGCACTCCCATTCGCACACACTCCACAGCATCCCTAACTGTTATCCTGGCCTTCGACTGGCTCTGTGGATGAAGGACTTGCGTCTGGAACATATCGATTAGTGCATTGCATCCACACCAGAACAAGGCCAGAGAAAATTTGTCTGTGAATTTGTACGCTGACACACGACCAGCAAAGCGCGCATACTTTTCCACAGGATAATCCCACCCCACCTCCAGTGCTAAGGACTAACCCCTCCCTCTAGCGTCGACCGCAATTCGTTGTGGCTGCTTGAACTGCTTGAAGCAATTGTCTGCGAAATTGTTTGTTTATTTTGATGTTGTTTAATGCGTGCTAAATCTCTGCCCTATTATGCGGTTATGGTCGAGCAACATCCTGGGAAAAGTAAACAGTCAGTCCATACGAGGTGAATTCCAACGAGGATATTACGAAAGCTTTCGCAATCGTGCTTTTCGGTTTGAAACCCATCTAGCTTTTGCTTTTGGGGTAAGCTCTTGGGGTAAAGTTTTACGCGGCAGAGCTTCAAGAGCTTATTTCCAATCTAATCTCCTGTTTTTCAATTATAGAAAGGCCAACAACAAACACACACGTATATCTGTTTTAATATATTGATATTGGCTGATTATTAAATATATGAGGAAAGTTTCTTACCATGCTGACAATTAGCAACTTGACATATCTGTCTATATCTGTCTAATCTATATGATGAAAGTTGACATCTAATAATCAATATGATTAATTTTTTATTTATTTCAAGAGTGGTTAAACATTCAGCTTGGGTGATTGCATAAAAAATTACTTCATCTCAAACATTGGTCATCTTCTGTTTGATATTCGCAGGCAACTCAACTGTTGTTTGGATAAGGGTTAGCCCCCACTTACTAAGTATTTGCAAGTAGTATATTATGCCATCCATAGCCTCGGGGTTATTTCAGTTCAACACGACGTCTGGCGATGTTATTCAGCTGTCAATTATATTCGTGACCGTGTTTCATAGCAAGTGCTTTGTTTTGATTTTTTGCGATAAACAAATGTGAGCCGCTTTAAATATATTCAATGAACGTGTAAATACATTTTAATGCGCCAATCCTACAAAAGCAGCTCCCATCTCAGTCAATCCCATTTCATCCCATCCGATTTCGAATCGAAGAGCTCTTGCCGCTACCCACTCGCAATTATAATATCAGACCAAAACAAACACAACAAAAACCGGCAGCAGCACAGCGAATTTATTATTATATTTTTTTAGCGACGTTTTTCATTTTTTTTTTTTGGCTACTCGATTCAACTGTGCGGCTCAATGGCCAGAGACGGAACTGAACGGAGGTGAAGAGAAGTGAAGCGACTTTAAGGCTGGCCAGAGCAGCGTTTACTAAGTCAGTTGGCCGCTGCCCGTTGCACAGTTCGCACGTTGCGCAAAAAAAAAATATACGTACATATATGTATAAACAAAAACAGCGACAATTCTCGTAAATAAATGTCTAAAAATATTCAAACAGTGGCAGACCAAAAAATAATACAAAAACTAGGTAGAATACGAGCAACGCCCCAATCGATTCATTTTTGCAAAAGCTAATAAAGTAAATCCCAACAAATGCCAACACGTTTGCCCAATTTGGAATATGCAGTGCGGGCAATCGAAACGTGATATATGTGGGACAAGTGCGCAATCCTAACTACGACAACTTTTAGCAAAGTGCTTCCGATTAAGTGCCGTGACGTATGCGTATGTGGAGGGCCTCAGATATAGAGCAACCCACTAGTCGCCTATTAGCCAGTAGCAGAAGCAAGCTGGTCGCATGGTCAAGTGCCGGTGATAAGCGCGCACGCTGCTGATAAGACGAGGGCGCCAAGTCGTAAAAATAAACTGAAATCAAAGCTCAAATTAAGCATTCTGAGTATAATATAAATACAAATAATTAGTTAATAGTCATATACATGTTGAATTATAAACAACAAAACGACCAAAAACAATAACAAAGCCCACACAAAATGCCAAGACGTCAGAGCGACGCTTGCTTGGCCCATGACATCGCAGCTGGCATGGAACGGGAACTTGAACTAGAATTGGAACTGGAGCTGCAGCGACCGCTGCTGTCATCGAAGGAGCAGGCCAAAAGTGAGTACCACACACGCGCCATTACCTAGGCACCGGGCTATTAAACCAGTTAAGTTGGTCAAACAAAACCAACTGGCACACACCCAAATACACACACACACACACACATACATACACCGGTCTTAGCCATAAATCAGTGACATTTGCACACTGCAAGTGCTGCCCGTTTATGAAGCCTAACTGCGCTGCTGGCGGCTCGCTTTTTGTTCTAATCAAATGCGAATACGAAATATTTGCCATTTAATTTATGAAAATCGAGTAGCGCCCAGAATTCTAATTAGAATATGCACAAGCACACGTATACATACTCACGCACACGTCCATATAAATAGCAGAGCTGATATCGCGCCGTGAAGAATCTTAATCAATGCCTCATCTCCAGCTGCGCAATCTTTTTCATTGATTAAAACAACAACATATAAAATCAACAAACGAATTGTTATTTATTTAAGTGTTAATCATTAATAAGCAAAATGCGCCTCGCATTCGATCTGCAACAACAATATCAAAGTTAATTCTACATTTTTATAAAAACGCAATTTTTTATCGCATGCGAGAAATATGTTGGATAAGCGTAGATAACAATATAAGATACCGAAATGTTAATTTCATTAGGTTCACTTATTATTTTCTTTAAGAATATATTTAATGATTCATTCGCCCCAAAATATATACTTATTTTCTGCGCACAACAGGATGTTCTATGAGTAATAATTGTTTACCGGTTACAGGTATCAATGCCTATTTTGGAATTCAACATATAATAGAATTTATTGTGTGGTATATCTATATAGATAATCACTTAGAGTATGGCTAATAAATACTATAAGCTTTCGAAACGCCTTTATTATCACAATAGAATATTCGCTTTGGAGATGTTTTACTCAATTAGCGACACCTAAAGCAGTTAAACAGTGTTAGCCCTTTGTTTTTGGATTGTGTGAAAATGATAAATAAATAATAAAAGTAGGTCCGAGTAAATATTAGTTTACAACTGGCAATCAATAAAATACAGGCTATTTGAAGCAAATGATGCTATTACACTTAAAAAATGAATTTTAGATAAATATGAATTCCCCTATTCTTTTTGGTATCAGTATTCTTATATTTTAGATCGGCTAAAGAATTATATTTTATCAACGTATTTAATAATGTGTTTATTTTTAACATTTTCTACTTTGTGCGAGTAAAGTGCCAAATAATATATATTAACAATGGGCCTATTACTCAGCTCAATGTAATAAAATTTAATATGTTTAATCACATTTATATATCGGTGTTTCCGCCTTTTGTCACAGTTTTATCATAGTAAATGAATATTTCCAGTAAACAATCGTCATACTCATCAACAAGATCACTCACCACAATAATAAAAAAAAAAAAAAAGAAAAATACAGAATACCCCGAAACAAATAACTATACAAAAATGTCAACAAATTGTCAGCATTTTTTTTGATGATCTCTATCAAGCAAATTGTCACTGAGTGTCGTCGCCCAACGATCGGTGCTGGCCACGTGCCGGCTAATGCCAAATAGACTGTTACTATAATTATAGAGACAGAGAGAGAGAGAAAGAGAGGGAGAGAGACCCATAACATTGATTATTTTAGATTTGAACTATATATGTACATCTGGGGCTACATCTGTTGTAGAGCCGCTGGAAAGGCCGCTAAAAACTAAATGCAGCTTTGACGCGAAACGCATTCTCATATGCATATTGATTTATTTTTAGTGCATAATATATCACACGGTAGCATGTGCTTTTGTGAGAAGAGTAAATACTCTTTTTTTGTTTTTGTAGTAACCATGGCCTTCAAGACTTCTAAATACTTAAAGAACAGTTGACAGAGTAGACATTTTTATTGTCAACTATTATTATGTATTATATATTATTTTTATAAAATTAAAGCAAGTTCAATATTTTTAATCATCAAATGAAATGGAATAGCTCACATGCTGTGAGACAGTTGTAGTGTATTGGTTTGTTGAGTAAAACAATGCCGGCGATTAAGTAACAACAGCAACAGTTTTTCGCGCCAAGCAAGGCGAACTAAGAGAGAGCACACTCGAAGAGAACGAAAGGCAAAGAGAGAACGCGCTGCTAGTGCAGTAACAGCAGCAGCAGCAGCAGCTGTTAGATAGAACGTCGACGTCGACGTCGACTGCCAAAGAATGGTCTTAGCGCAGCATCGGCGACCCCACAGCAGCCCCCACAGCAATTGGCGCTTTCGCTATCGACGGCGTTAACGTAGCCACCAGCGCTGCTAGCGTTGCACAGTGGGTCAGATTCATATTTGCACTACTAATGTTGCATAGGCTTAAGAGCTAATAGCATGGTATATAGGTTTGCTTAGTAAATATGATTCAAATATATATATTTTTTAAATTATTATATTATGGTAATGTGTTAAAATATACAACGATTTTTACCCATAAATGATTAATATTTATATAAGTAACAATGGGGAAATATGAAGTCCATATAGTTCTATAAGCATTTTGTTCAAATATTTTGACATGAAATCAAAGCATTAATTGTGTTTGCTTGACTTAAGCAAAAAGGGAATTTCGATTTCAGCTGAGAGAATTGGGCGAGAAACCACAGTACTTGGTCGTTGCGTGCAGGAGCAAAAGTTATAAAAGTTCTTCGCAATTCGCACGAGCGCTCAGTTGCTCTCGGTCATTCGTTGTGGTTGTGTGAACTTGTGCCGCAGCATCATCAGCAGCAGCAACAGCAGCAACAGCAGCAACAGCAACGACAACGACAACGACAAGAACAACAGCAGCGGACAGAGACGACATTGTCGCCATCGTTGTCGCCATCGACATCGACATCGCATAGAGAATCAGAATCATAAGAAGCAACAGCAGGAAGAGTTTTTTCGTGTGAGCAGCCAAAGACAAAACGTTTTGTGGGTGCGTGAGTGCGCATAGTATAAAATTAAATAAATAAATTAAACAACAGCGGCAACAGCAGTAGTGACAATAACAATAACAACAACAACAACAACAACAAATGCGAGCGCGGCAACAATATTATTATGTGCATATACACACAGACAGACAAGCACATAAATCTATATACATACATATATACATATAAATATGTGCCATTATAGAAATACTTATGCTTATAGTTGTTTTTTATAAGTAATAGACTGAAGGCGACCCGGCAATGTTTGGACAACTATTACGAGATTTGCTGTTAAATAGAGCATAGTAGACATCCCACACACACACACACATACATGCACGACAATAATATCAACAAGAACAACAACAAATAATAAGAATAGAAGCAAAGATTTCTTGCATCACTTGGTTTCTGGTCAAGAGCCATAAGTTAATAATATTTTTGTATATATGCATAGTTTCATTAACTTAACCATTAGCTATAGCAAATTGTGTTAGTCTGAAATTGCTTGTAGCTGTTGTTGCTGATAGTTTTATTTGATTGTTTTCTCGCTTGCATTTGTTTTCCAAACTGCAATTTGCTGTCGTTTAAGCGAAGCGCGCGAAAATATTTCGTTTGTCTCACCACGCGGCGTATGAGTAACAAATGCGAAATTGATTCTCTCGCGCCCGCTCACTAGCATTCATTTACGAAATCCGCAATTACAAATTACAGTTGCATTTACGATTCGAGAGCACTGCGACTGCAGCACGCAGCTCGCCGCACACATAGAAGGCAATAATAAATAAATAAACAAAAATTTTGTCTTGGCCTACGCCTCGTATGCGTAATGTCATAAACGATACCAAACGCTTAACTCGTCAACGGCTCATTATACGAGAAGCACAACAAAGATACGGGACAGTTGGTTCTATGTGCCTGCTTCCGTTTGGTGCGCTTTTAAAAAATTGATCAACGCAGCGAGCAGTGAAACGCGACAAGGCGGGTAACGGATTTCCGCGCCAAGGCATCGAAACAACAGCACCCGAAAGCGGGGAAAGGAAATCGGGCAGGCAGTCAGGCAACAGCAGTAGCAGAGCATCGCCTTGGTGCCAATTGTGCAGCAGAACGCGTTTCTGGATTAGACCGAGTCTAGCAGAAGCAGCAACAGCAGAAACAGCAACAGCAACAGCAAGAGCAATAAGGTAAGCTCATTACGAGGCACTGCCAACATCGCCATGTTGACAGCAGCAACAGCAGCAGCATACACATTGTGTCCTGGCTGTCCTTATGCTTAGCTCCTGATGCTTGCATGGCTCGCGGATATGCCGCCAGCGGTGTTTGCTTTGCTTTTGTTTATTTATTTGCCTGTTTGTCTGTCCGTCTGTTTTTCTATTTTATTTGGTGTCTTTGTGTGTGTGTGTGTGTGGATGTGTTTGTGTGTGTGTGCATTAGAGCAAATAGCGACAGCAAAAATAACAACAGGAACAACAATAAGGATAACAACGACTACAAACAACAACAATGACTTTATCTTGACAGATTGCAGAGCAGCTGCCTGAACTTTGTGTCCACGCGTATACGAACATTTTTATGTATTTTCTGTATATTTCATATACATATACACTTTGAATGGCATATGAATATAACAAAATGCTACGGCCACTTGCAATCGCAAGTTTATAAACTCACTGCTTGCTCTTAAATGTGCTTCTATATAGGAGTTATGGAACTATTTGGCTTATTAACCTTTGATTCTACAATGGCAATTGCAAGCTAAAATAATATAATAAACTATAAAAAAGTAAATATAAAAGAAATAAAAAAAAAAAACACATTAAAAATTTGCACTAAATGATATTCAACCTTATGTTGTCGTGTCATTAACACAGAGTCATCTCTTTATTATTTCGTTTGAAAAGATTTCTGCGATAACTGTCTGAACATCGCATTGTTCAATGTGTAGTTATTAAAAAAATCTGAAATATTCGTTTTAAATGAATTGGCACAAAAAAAAACAATAAAAATTATAATATATGTATGTATTAACTTCGCAGTCGGAATTGCTATAAGCTTTTTCAAGCAATTCCTCAGAAGTAAACTTTTCAATAGGACTATGTTAAGGGAATATTTATTATATTTTATATATGTTGTTTTACTCTAGTTAGGTTAAGAGGCCAAGTTGTTTATGAATTTTTTAGCGAAAGTATGGTTTTGATGCTTCTTGGAAAACACATTGGATTCAATGTTCAGCACATACAAAATACAAATTTATTGCAAATCCAAGTCCAAACTTATATCTCACATCTTTTAGTCTTTTTGTGAGTCGAAAAAATCCTTTATGGATATATACAAGCAAATTTACTATTAATAGATAGTGTTAGCAGATTTGGCTAGTTTATGTCCTCTACTAGTAAAAGTTACTCCTAATATACTCTAGGGTAACCAACATGTCATAAAATGTTATCTACTAGTCAGCAAATATTAAAGGCTTACTTGCCAGCCACAAAGCGCCAAGGGCAACTGAATACATGCCGAGGTCCTCTCCTGTGCATGCAGCCAATTGGAATTGAAATCCGAATCTTAACAATGCATGCAAAAAAAAAATACGAAAAGGAAAATAGAAAAATGAATCAAACAGAGACACAAACATGGCTGGCAATCACCTGGCGCCGCTTGCCACTGCCTCCAGCCAAAGAGTCATCCATCCAGTCATTCAGTCATCGATGTTGGGTTATGCTAATGGCGGAAGCTGTTCTTCGACAACGACTGATTGGAAGCACATGAAAGTAGCAAATCAGTGCGCACTTTGAAATTGAAATTGTAATCAAAAGGCGCTCACAGTGTGGCAGGGGAAAGACAAGGGCAGGTGCAGGGGCAGGGGCAAAGGGCGAAAGGCAAAGTAATGGGGACATGGGGATGTCTGTGCTTGTATGTTGGTGGACTATCGCTGCTTAGCTGGCTAAATTTGAAATGGCTAAGCGATTTGCTATTCGATTAAGAAGAGAACAGCTGCAAGGGCATCTCTTTAGCTTCATAGAAGCATTAACAACAGCCACCAAAAAAAAAAATCGAAATGGAAATAGATTTGCGAATTCATGTTCACAACAATGGACGTTCATACATATATTAAAAAAAAATGAATAAAAATAATAAAAATACGAAAATAAGGATGTTGGTGGATACTCATGGATAGCCACGGTACTGATGACCTACATTTTGTTAGCACAGCTAAAATAAAATAGAATATGTATAAATTCTTGCCAGCCACGAGGGACCGGCGTATCTGTTGGTCTGTTTACAACAAATGCGAATATCATGAAGCCAGTTCGCCAGTTCGCCAGGCAGCTGGCCAGCTAGCAGACGATAGAAGGCAGTCTGTAAGGACTCTTCAATGTGGCCTGACAATGGCAGCGAACTAGTCCGAGCTGCGGCCAAAACGGATCTGCCAATATTGCAATGTACACTGAAATACATTTTCCGTTTTGTTGCCATTGTGGCAAATGTATATGTAGATTTTTTTTGTTGCAAACATTGCCAGCAGGTAAAGATACACAATGGAAACATTTGCATAATATATCAACATATTTTGCAGTTTACTGCCAAAAGGTTACACACACAAACACAAATACGCCCACCTCATTAATTCTGCGAAAATGTAAATCTTTGTAAATGCCTCACAATTGATTTGATTCCATTTGAATTTCGAGTGTGTGAGTGTGTGTGTGTGGGTGTGTGTGCCTTTCTATTCAATCATTTGGCATTGTAAATATCTCTCGTACTTATTTTATGAGAGTTGTTGACGAAATTGTTAAGCCGATTTCAATTTGTGGCTATCAAAGACGGAACTGAGTCCCTCCGTTAAATGAGTGGCCCATAAAATCAGTTACCTCCCAATTGCAAATGGGCCGCTGTAAATTTGATATTTGCGTTTACTGTACATTAAGTATGCGTTCGAACTATACAAGAAGGATATACCAAATTACATACAATTTTCTAAGAAACATGAGGGAAATTACGAAAGCCTAAGACTCAATTGACTAAATTCTTGGAAATCTATTTTATATATTACCTATGAATCTGTTTATGTGTAGATTATTATGATTGGATATATTTTTTTACAAATTAAATGTGTTTATTTTATTATAGTTTATACAAATTTGATGTAAGTTGAGGTATTTTTATTAGTTGCTTAAAAATAGTATATTACACTTGTTGAATTCATGTCTATCACGCCAAAGAAAACAAAGAACTTTGATTATTGTTTTTGGGGAATTTTATAGCGACATAGCTCTGATCGGAATTTCTGCGACTAATTAAATTTTAACGCAGTGAATTTCTCTTTGTTCTATTTCTCTTTTGAACTGCGTAAATTTCTACACACATTCATTAAATCGGCGAAAGACTCGCAGTTTATATTCTGCGCTAAATAAAACTGAATTATTCACAGCCAGATTTACTGAGCGATTAGTCGCAATAGTTTGCCATAAATCTTTGGTGATTTATAGGAAGCCCATATAGTACATCACAGCTACTGTATGTTGAGCGTATGGTATGTTTGTTTTATATATATATATATATGTGTGTGTGTGTGTGTACATGCCAAAATCAATAACGATAATTGCAAGGCGTGAAATTTTAAATCCAGCACGTACATCGCTTGGATAAAAAGTTAATTGTATCAATTTATAGCGCATAAAGGCATTAGCCTATATAAATGCATTTGGCAAAGACCGTAAATTACGCAAATAATATGAAAAAGAATTGCAAATGAATTTATAGTATTCGCAAATGCGTCCAACGAGACGATGCCAATACCGGAGCCAGCACCGTGCAGCACATTTGTTGAATGAATACTCGTATATTACTCATAAGCCGCAAAAATTCATTTTTTTATCCGACCTGTCACGTCGCGACATTTGCGGATTTCGTTGTTGTTGCAATTAGACAGCGAAGTGACGAGCCAGACAGCCCAGACGACAGATCGACCACTGCCCAGAGATGAGCTGTCATCCGGCTAAATGTCGGCATCTTATTCGTGCTGTGGACGCAGCGGAAGCTGTTCACGCTGAAGAGCTAGTTATACTACTAGCATGCACGTGTGGGGACAGATAATGATTTCTACT
This sequence comes from Drosophila navojoa, assembly GCF_001654015.2. The sequence goes on from NW_022045864.1 coordinate 1,281,944, forward strand.
ACATAGTATTACCCACTTGGCAGTATTCTACAATTCAAATGCAAGTGCCTGGCATGCACGCTGGGGGCTTCTGCAATGGCAATGCATAATAAATAAATCCTTTAAATGATAATATTGCCTGGCAACGTCAGAAGACGTCCTCTCTTTAACGTCATCATCATCATCAGCATCGTCAGCATTGCACATTGTCAACGTCATCATTAGCATAGCCATTATCATTATCATCAACATCTCATAGTCATAGGATGAAAGTGAATGCACTTTTATATGCATGGCTGCTAATTACAGCGACAGCTTGTCTATCTCTCAGTCTTTCAGTCAGCCCCCCCTGCTGCGATTGTCGCCACGTTTCCCCAGAGCTAAACGATTTCTTTTGTATAAAATTATTTAGCACATTTCTCGCGTTTTGTGGCGCTTATAATCTCTATTATTATTTTTTTTTCTTTTTTCATAATTTACACTGGCTGTTTGTGACACTTTTGGTTGCGGCAGTGCATATAATTGCAGCTAATTGCGGCTGTTTGGAAAAGAGCTATGCAAATTTGGGTTAGCATTAAATCGTTTAATTTAGGTAAAATTGGTGTACATTGGAGTTTTTGTAGAAAATAGTTTATTATTTTTGAAATATTTTAATTAGTGTTTCATTTATTAGTTCTTGAGGATATTAAATATAATTTAACGATTCAACTATTTAACTGACGGCATTAGTAATTAACTCTAACACTAATATATAATAAATTCAAAGAAATGTTTAACTACGGAATTGCGCATATCGCATTTAGCTAATGTATGCTCAAAGATAATTCATAATTGAACTATGTAAATTTGAGCAGAGTTTTGAATATTATTTATTGTGAGAGCTTTCTCAGCGCCCAATTAATTAGAGACGGGCGTTGTTTCAGCTTTTAATTAATTATACATATGAATAAACCTACGCGATGATGTTGTTGTTGTTGTTGGGGACGGCGCCATTGGTGGATCCGCTTGGACCAGGGCTTTGAGTGCTGGCATTGACTTTTCAATTGAAACAAATCATTATTTGAGCATCGTATATATCTTTTTCAATTGACCGAGCGATGAGCGATGAGCAAAGTCAGCCACAGCTAGCTGTTGGAGCGTGTCAAAAGATCGCACTCAAATGCATCCGTATCAGATATCATAAACCATAAACCTGAGTGAACTGACTTTCAATGCTTTCAATAAATATGTATATTTTGTACGATCGAAATATGCATAGATTAGTTTTACTATGCGATAGTAATTAGAAAACCGACATGGTCCATTGCAGCCGCATTTGCATAGAGTGGGCTATGCAGCAGCTCGCACACGAAAATGCATGCCCAGTTTGTAAACAAAATCTTTAGGAGCAATCGGCTAACAAATTAGCAGCAAAAACCAGATCGCCAGATTAATGCAAACTACGTCAGAGCGCCAACGCTAAATATACTTTGCTATTTGCTCAAAGTTCATTGAATATTTCAAATACTTATGACTTTCGAATAAATATATACTGCAAATATTTAAAAATGGTGAATGGCAACAGTAAATCAACAATATGGTCTGTGGATAATAGAATAATAGCAGCACACAACTGGAATCCATTCCTTTCCATTCCATGTTTAGCAAACAGTCTTGTAGAATTTCAGAAATATGTTAATTTAATGCCTCAGAGCGTTTGCTAATGGCAATTGAAATTTATTGAAATAGTGCAATTGAAAAGTACATCTAGCTGATCCAATATGCTTATACATATATAAAAATATTTTATAGAATATTTATATAGAGTATTTCAGCCGCAATGATGCACTTTGAGCCATTGAATTTGTTGCTATAATAGACTTATTGGAAAATACGAGATATTAAACGCAACCTGTAGATTTTATTTGGCATAAGCACGGGTATTGTGTTGATGAAAATGGAGGCGGGCCTGGCACTGGGTAGGTTGATAGATTAGGTTGCTTGGCCAGTTAGTCGGGCGACAGGTGCAAAATGCAATTAGTGTTATTTTCAGCGTGGCGCAAGATTGTGTATACGCCATGTGTGTCCGCCTGATGCGAATGAGTTGAAGGTGAAATTGTAATGGCGACGACGTAGTTTATAGCATTGAGACTGAGTCGCCGACACACACATTGGCTCCGCAGCCCCCCTCGCCCTCTACCAGCATCCCAGATAGCCTGCTGCGTGCGACGACCTTCAGGCAGTGCCTGTCCATGTGTGCTAACTACGTTGTCAACGGCAACGCCAGCAAACAGACATTTACTACTTGTTGTTGCTGCAGGACCTCTTCCTTCCCACGCGATTCCACTGACCGAAAAGGCAGCGCACTGCAGGCACAGACAGCTATTACACACTTGTGTGTCACAGCTGCAGCGTATGGCGTTTATGAAATTGATAATTAATTATCCGGCCAGCCTGGTACTTCCCAGTGCGCGTTGTTTTTGCAGCCCTATTCAGTCGCCGGACCAACCTCAATCCCTACCAGGCAGCCCTGGCTTGCGGCTTTTCGCGTATACGCTTCGCTTATTGTGTTTACAAGTGCGTGAAAATTTGCGCTTAACTGCTTATCACGTGCGGCATGCGGCATGTGGCATGCGGCATATGGCCACTGGCCACATATGGAAAAACAGAGACACAGAGTGAGAGTGAGAGTGAGAGCAAGAGAGAGAGAGAAATCAACACCCACAAAGCTGCGGCATACATATGCAAAATGCTAATTTAAGCCTTGTTGAATGCAGCAGGAAAAGGAATGTGCATTTTCGCTTGAATTATGCCGTAATATGTAGAGAATCATTTCAGAAATGCGCATCTGGATAGTTAATTTAATTTTTATTGTAATTTTAAAGCTTTCACATGTTTCAAAAATAATGATTATGAAGTTCTCATAAATATATAAATGAGAACAGCACGCTCTATACACTGGGTAATAATTGGGCTTGATTTAATATTTGTTAACTTACTTTGATCTTCAGCTAAGACAATTGTACATTACTTTATATACGGCTCCCCATTACTAAGCAAACTTCAATCGTAATAGGTGACTATTTAGCTACAGCAAGCAGATATCGAAATCAGAGATTATTGACCTAATCTAATTGCTGCTGCTCTAATTGCTTTCATTAATATATCCATAAGATTGAATATGCTTGGGCAAGCATTTGGTTACATTGCTTTCCTATTTCCTATTTCAATAACGACGCATGGGCGTAGTAAATACTTAATGATATTGAGGAAATGTGAAATTGACTTCATTTGACGTGTAGCAAAGTGTTTAATTATAAGCCACGCAAAAGGGTAGATGGAGAAGCGGGCTGGCAGACAGCCCCAATGAGAAGTTTGCAGAGGATTAGTGTAGCTAAGAGAGGGAGGCTCAATGAGATTTAAGTCAAACTTTATTTCTTTGTATTGTATTAGTTAGTTGTTGGCGTGGATATTGTTACCTCTGGCTTTATACTGCTAGTCAGTCACTGGCTGAGCTGGCAAATCCCTAACAAAGCCAATGCGCTGACCGCATTGAAAGAAAGAGCCCCACAGAATAAAAAAAAAAAAAACAATGTTGAACTAGCCAACTGAGAAAAGGACACGAACATGACGACCGCCAAGCCCTTCGAGCCCCATCCAATGCAATTACATTAAATCTTAGCTATTATTCTTGTTCTTTTACTTTGTATTTGTGTGTGCCCACACAACTTTTGCTGGTGGCTCAGATCGGACTTTGCCCGGCTGTGGTTAATCGCCCACGATGTGATTGAATTCCATCGAACGCAGGTTACGAGCAGTGGGCAAGGGGTGGCAACTGCGGCCAAGTGCGGCGGGAAACGGCTATGGACTCGCGTAATAAATGAAATAGAGTCTTCTTTGCTGCTTGACTTGGCTGCATTCGGCTTCAGCCTGCCCGCTTGCCTGTTTCTGAGAGGCTGACTTGGTTTATAGCCAGTGCTAGCCACTGGCCACTGGCCACTGGCCACTTAACTAATTGCGTCTTTGTGTGCGCCTGACACGCGCCATAAAATTAATATGAATGCTCTTTTCCATTAAGCATAATCGAAATATTCGTGCAGCTTGTCAAACTCTAAGGTAAACACCAGAATCATGAATATCTGTGATCTAACAGAGATCAAACATTACACATATATCATACATATATTATAGTTAAATAAAGAAAATTCCCGGAATGGAAACTTTATACATTAATTGTAGGAAAGATTTCATCTTATCTGGCTTACAGTGTACTAACAAGTAAATTTGGTATATGATAATGTTGGCGTAGTGCGAGTTTAACATTAACTTAAAGGAGTTCCCAGCGTTACATAAAAATTATGTGCACATCCAGCTCAGGTCATAAAACAAAATTTTCTTTTTTGCCAACCTTGCAGTTCCTTTGTGCGTCATGCACGACACAGCCGGCAAACCGTCCCCCATAACCACACCCACACAGTCGCCAATGGCAGCGACGGAGCCCGGAACTGGGCCAGCTGACGATGAGGATGAGACCGATGTGATTGGCGATCTAATGGGTCACTATGGCAAATGGCAGCTGCTGATGACAGTGCTGCTGTCGCTTTTCCAGGTGCCAAACACGTTTCACATATCCTCATCTGTCTACCAGGCGGCCAACAAGGACTTCTGGTGCCAGCGTCCAACACATCTGCAGCAATTGCCCGTGGATGCTTGGCGAAATCTGAGCAGCTCCCAGGACAATTGTCATATGCGCGCTGGCATCGATTGGAGCCAGCTGAGCAATGAAACGCTGCCCTCACAAATGGAGGTAAGTAAGGAGTGTTCATGCATGAAATCCCATTTAAATCCACAACCAGCCACGGGTAACTAAAGCGTTTATCGCCGCTTGCAGCAACAGGCGGCGGTGGTGGCAGCAGCAGCTACGGCTGCCAACGACGGGAAGCTGGTTGCCTGCAACAGCTGGGAGTATGCGACAAACGACAATGTCGGTAACACTTGGACCTCGCAGTGGGATCTGGTGTGCGACAAGGAGCATTTGAAAAATGTGGCCGAGATGTTCTTTCTGCTGGGCGTTGCAACAGGTGGCATTATTTCCGGCTACCTCTCCGACAAGTTTGGTCGCAAAACAATGCTCTTCATATCGGCCGTGCTACAGACCATATTCGGTAAGTGGACCACATAGCACCCACAACCCTATACTATCACCATCATCACCATCATCATCATCATCATCATCATCATCATCATCATCATCGTTAGCTGACACATAATTATCCTACCGCAGTGACCTTTACTGCCAGCTCTCAATACACCCACACTCACTCAGAGACATACACACGGAAGTGACATTGGCAAATGCCGCCAGTGTCCCCTTTTGACTTTGAACTTGGCATTGGCGACGGGGTCAACGTTAGGTGGTTGCTACAGCTTCAACTGCAGCATCTGCGGCATTTGCCTGCTTGTGTTGACCTTGTTGATTAAATCACGTTCAATGTAATTGGAATTTGCATACAAAAGGACATTCCTAATAAGCTATCGGCATGAATTGGCCAGCAACGTGCAGCCCCACAATTAATTGTGTGCACTTTGGCTATTCATTTTCGAGGTACATATCTTAAATTTGTTTAAAATTGGTTTAGTTAGGGCAGTAAACACATACGAAAGACAGAAAGACGCTGCATATGTATTCAGCAGTATTCATTAGGTATTTATTAAGAGAGAGAGAGAGAGTGTGTCCATTGGTTGCTTATAGTTCGACTGCAATCATTCCTACCAAGCTAACGAAGGTGGAATTCTTGACGCAGCAGAGAGCGCTCCTATTGGTTGCTTGAAGCTGGAGAGCAACGATCCCTATGAAGCTAGAGTATGTAGAATGCTTGACGCAGCAGAGAGCACTCCCATTGGTTACATAAAGCTCGACGGCAACGATTCCTACAACATTTGAGTGCGATCAAGGGTTTGAGAGAAACTTGTCCTATATATAGGGCAGCAGCCACAGCATTTCTTCAGTCGCCCAAGCTCGGTCGTGCAGTGCAGTAAAGTGAAGTGAAGTGTGTGATCATGCAGCTACGCGTTAAAGACTTGAAGGAAACACTTCGAATAAAAACATAGAAGAAAAGATTAGAGGAAGCATTTATAAGCGTTTAGAAAAAATACTTAGAGGGAATCATTAGAGGAAATACTTAATACTTAGTCTTTTTTGCTTACGGAATCGCCCCCTTCTGCTTGTTATATACATTTAACTAACTATTATACCCCGATTCTTATTTTCAATGCATATATATATATGCATAAATATATATGTAAATTAAAATTTAATCATATTATTACTAATATTTTCCCTTTTCATTCCTTTAGGTCTCTGGCTGTACTTTTGCAGTTCCTTTGAGCTATATTTGACGCTGCGTGCTCTGTTGGGGCTCGTCTCCGTCTCTGTGACCTATTCGGGCCTCATTCTGGCAATCGAATATGTGGATGGCAAGTGGCGAACAATAGCCGGCATGTATAACCTATTCCCACTGCCAATATCGTATATGATTATATCTGGATTGGCCTATTTGACGCAAGACTATCAACGTTTGCAGCTGTGCATTGGTCTCCCAGGCATTTTCCTCTGTTTTCTCTGGTAAGGTCAATTAATTTCATCATATTTCCAGCTGAATCAAAAGCTGTTCGCAAAGGTAAACAAAAGTTGGCGCGTGAAAGGTGTTAATTACCAATAAAATATCGTGTACACATAAACAATAAGTAAACTACTATGCCTGCCTATGTGTGTGTACCGCATTGATCATTGAGTCGGCTGAGCAATAAATGGCAAATAAAGAACAAACTGCGCGTGGGTGTCCCAATTATAAACATACACACACACACACACACACACATTTATACATGCGAGACGTCTCTGACCAGACGAGGAGGTGTCTAATTTATGAGCGTGAGACTGATTCTGTATGGGGTGTGCTTCTCTTTGGCAGGTTTGTGGTGCCGGAATCACCGCGTTGGCTGCTGGTCAAGGGTCGCATTGAGGAAGTGAAACGCATCATTGAAGCTGCGGCCGTTTTCAATGGACGCCAGCTGCCCCCGGACTACCAGCTAACACCGCCTACGCAAGAGAGCAGCTCACAAGACGTTACGTATCTGTTTCGGTCCAGCTACTTGAGGCGCATCTCCATCTGTTTTCTGTGCATTTGGTTCACCATGAACCTGGTCTACTACGGCATTATCTTGAATATGAGCTCGTTCGGTGGCAATGTCTACTTGAATTCGGTAAGTTGTCAACATTTTACATGAACGTTAAGTAACATTTAGGGCATCGAAGGACCGCTTGATTTCCCTTGATTTAAGCGCATTACGGAATTCTGTTCCAGGTCCGAAATTTCCTCTGTAACTTACTTAATTCAAATTGTTTCCATCAAACATCAAGTCTCAATTTTCTAGTGACAAGTGCGTTGCGAACACATTTAAAATTTAACAAGTGCTAAGTGCCCGCCCAGTCCAGAGCTGTCCGCTAATTGGATCTGTCAGAATATTTACTATGCCTATGTGTATGTATGTATGTGTATGTGTGTGTTTGAGTGCCATGTCAGCGTGCCACGACCAAGGCAGACAGTCGGACAGTCGGTCAAAAGGACAGGCAAATGTGTTTACTATCAAATTATGATGTTGCTTACAACAGCTTCAAATAAATGATGCTTGGGGATGTTGCTGCTGCTGCCGATGCTGCCCAAAATGCCCCCGTCTATCCCCTCATGCCAACTCTTAAGAATCATGTGCGGAATTTGGCGAGGTGCCAAAGGCAAATGCTGCATGAAAAAGATTTTTGAAAAACTTAAACAAAACTTTTAAAGCTGTCTGCTGTTTGTGAAATTAATAAATTATAATTTCGAATATTCTATAAAATGTAATAAATTTAAATGTTTCAAAATTATTATTTTATACTAACTGAAAAAAACATTAAAAGATATTATTACCAAATTCTAAGCATTCCAACTTTTATAACTGAGTCTTTTTGGCAGCTCTATAAATTATAATATATTCTTTACGCACTAAAAATATGTTTATTAAATTTTTTAAGTACAAGCCAAGATATTGAAATTACAAAACATAATATAGAGTTTGTGTGCGCGACCAGAATAGACTACTAGAGTAACTATAATGTGGAAGAAACATAATAACATAATCTAGCTTATATTGCGCTAAGTGAACATCACTTGCTACAACATAATATCCAAAGTATTTTTTCCGTAGAAAATTTATTAGATAATTTATTTTGACATGGCATAGCGCACCTTTGATGCCGCTTTGATTTAGTGTGGTCCGTCGACATTCGAGTAGATCTGTTTCTCTGATGTGATGTCTCTGTCTTTTCTTGCAGGCGCTAGCTGGCCTAGTCGAAATACCTGCCATTGCGGTGGCCATGTACATTATCACCAAGGTGGGCAAAAAATGGCTCTTTTGCGCCACCCTGTTCTGTGCCGGCGTCGCTTGTTGCTGTGCTGCGATCACTGAGGGACGCGAGGACATGCTTTGGCTGAAGATCACATTCCTGATGATGGGCAAGTTTACGATCAGCGCTGGCAATACCATCATGCCCGTTTACACCGCCGAACTATATCCCACGGCCATACGCAATGTGGGAGTGGGCGCCTGCAACGTTGCCGCTGGATTGGCGCTCATATTAACGCCCTACTTATCGCTTCTGGTATGAAATATAATTGGATATTAAAAAAAACAACATATATTAAATTTGTATTCTCTTTTATACAGAACAAAATCGAAGGCCACCTGCTGATGACTCTGCTCACCGCTTGGAGTATTTTTGGCGGCTTTGTGGTGCTCTTCCTGCCTGAGACGGCGGTGCGGAAAAATGCACCGTCCGCAACAAATCGCCAGAACGCAGCTAAGCAGGTGTAATAAATTATAGAGACGTTACTCTAATACGCCTCACCGCACTCCCAATACTCCTGTCACCTAAGAAATATTTTGGCTGGTCCAAAGTATGTAAATGAGCACACAGGCTACCAGAGAACTACTTAATATCAAGCAGTACCCACTTGAATCGCTGCCCAGCCCCGATTTGACATATCCACCGCCTCAGCCACCGCCACCTTCTAATAACCAAGAACTCAAGTAAATAGCGCAATTAATCGAATGTCCATGGAATGCCATAAGTCTAAAAGTCAGGCAGGACCTTATTTGCGTAGCAAGTAGTGAGTATTTAAAAATGAAATAATATATTAAAACAAAACTGTTATTCGTAATGTAATAATGGCTTTTAGCTTATAATAGTGTAAGAATAAACAAATGAATATTGTTAACGAAGTCACAATTCGGAGTAGGCAAATCTCTTCGGTATCATCGAAGATTACAAATTTCACATAAATATAATACAACAGGAATTTTAATGCATAAATAATTTCAAAAATCATTTTTCTGATTTAGAAATTCTTAAATTTCCTTTTTTTTTTGTATTTTTAGGGCCTTTTATAAAGGCATTCCTGTTTAATAAAAAATTGTATCTAAAGCAATTTTTTTCCTGTCTCTCTATTTAAAATTTGTAAAGATAATTTCTCAAAATTTATTTAAATTCTTTGATAAAAATAGACATGTATCCTGTTCATATTTATGTGAGACTTTCGTAGGGTAGCCGAATAACTAGAAATGAATATATTTAAAAAGTATTGCTCAATTATTTACTCTATCAGCAACGGAATGAACAGCCACAATATATTTAAGTAAAAAATTCTTGTCAATATGTCTTGTCAATATGTCAACGTATGTATACATAATCTCGTTGTTGTTGCCGTCTTCGATGTGCTCGTCTATTACCATATTAACATACATACATATATAGAACATGCGAAACAAATTAAAGTAATTATTGAATTGAAGTGAGAAATGTTATCTCTGGTAAATGTAGTCAATTATTCGCTTACTAAATATCGGTCAATTATGCATATTAATTATGTATACATATTTACATACATATATATATATTTAGGTGTATATGTATTTGTATATAGGCACGTACATGCATATGGAGAGCAGGTAATGCTGCTTGTTGATTGTTCTCACACCTCATATTGCAAATTTGTTTCTAACGAAATATCATCAACAATAATTTACAAATTTCCCACAATAATGCATTTAAATATATGAATATATGTAGTTGAATATTAATAAATAAAACGCGTAAGCAATTGGCTAGAAATTGAAATATAAATGTTAAGAATTACTTGCTTGTTGTACTTACAAACGATATTATAATATTATAGTTCTTTTCTGTATGTAGGCTTTTGTGTTTGCTTATGATTTATTTGGAATTGTACTTACGAGCCAAGTGGAATCTTATATTATGTTCATTTCAAGTAAATACTGCTTATATTGAAATGCAAGTTTTTTATTTACAAATACAATCAAAAAATCACATGTAAGTTTAAGATAAAAAAAAAAATATATGAAAGATGAATTTGTAATGTTAAAGTATGGATAATGCGAGAGCTATCAAGTTACGTTTTTAAATGTTAATGAAAAGAAAGTAAGAATCTATGTTAACTTTTCGATATTCCATCTTAAATCGTCTTTGAAACTGATGTTAAATGCTCAATGCGCAACTGGATTTTAGGAAAGAACAAAATAATAATGTTAATTATGACATATACATATATGAATTTGTTGTAAATCAAAATTACCAAAGCAACGTAAATCAATTAGTGTCAAAACAAATATGCTTAAAATAATAAATAAATAAATAAACAAATAAATATGTGGAAACGTTTACTGCTAGCAGCATATGGCTCTAGGCGGAAAGCTTTCAACCTACGTCAACTTTCGAGTCGTTGACTTAGGCGAAGTTTAGCAATTAGATTTGACGCAGTTGGCAATGCTGCCATTTAGAGCTTTTGAGCTTTTTGCCATTTATAATAGCTTGACTGAACTTTTAACGGATTTAGATCGTCGCGAAAAGCAAAGCAAACAATCAACGGCGCGACTTCGAGCAGTACGATTGATCAGCACAGAAAGGAAATAATATATGTACACTAGCGGAAACAATTTGAAGAAGTGTTACACTTAGCCTCTTAAACAATTTTTGTTCCCTTGAGTGCGCTATGAGTGGTGTCTTGCGTCGCGGTTCCCTGAAATTCGATTGCGTTGGCAGCTCACGGGGCAGCCTTGATTCAAACCTTTATGGCGGCTACCGCGAAACAAAGCCAGCACCAGGCACACCGGAAATAAAAGTAATTGCAATGGATTTTCGTCGCCACTCCGATGACCTAAAGAAGGTCGGCCTCATGGCTGTTGCCGTGCCAGTCGCGAGCCCTGTCAAGGATCTTAGCCAGGATGTTGATAGCGATGTTCTATCCAATTTTCTGGGCCATTATCGCAAATGGAGCTTTATGTGGACCTTTCTGCTCTGCCTCTGCCAGTTGCCCACCACATTTCATTTGTTTATGTTTGTGTTTCAGGTGAGTTTCAGTTTGTGGACTGGCAAATATTTGCACAGTTGATTGCGTCGCACACTCAAAGCCAAATTATAAATTGCCTGCGGTGTTTTGTTGTTTAGTGTTTTGTGTGGTAAGACAGATCGAGGGCAATTATGTATGGCAACAGGTTTAATAATTGATTTGCATCGGTGATGGGAAGAGAAAGTTTTACCTAATGTGATCAATCGATTGGGTGAAGTTCGTTTGATCTTTTTCATTATGAAAACATATCAAGAAATGTGTGACAAAAGATTCTTTAATACATAAGACGTAAATGAGTCCAATTAAAATACTACAATCGTATCGATCCTCAGCAGTGGACACTTCAGTAGGTCGTTAATGAGTAAGTGTAAAAAGAACTATAAAAAATATCAAGTCTCACATTCGACGCTCGCTAGTAGTCTGTTATCTTGATGAAATAGAAAACATGTGATAACATAAAAGCCCCGGGCATCATAAGTATGCGGCCCGCCGTCACTTGATAATGTTCTGGTTCTTGCTCTGTCAGCAATACGTCGAAATTAATAAATGTCAATGGGAGTGCGAATAATAATATATACTTGCAATATATAGGTATATGCTGGTATAATCTACATAAATATATACATATACATATACATGAATTATCTCAAATTTGTTAAAATTTCATGCCTTTAAGGCATTGTCGAAGTCGCGTGTGCCATGAAATCCGCTCATGATCGACCTTCGAGAAATTTGCATTGCCAGCGTTTATACCTATTTCATACGCACCCAATAGGCTTCTCAAGTTTGCAATCTGCCATCATTTGTCACAGCGAATATCTGTCAGAAACTTAGATGGATTTGCGTGCAAGTCAATTGCGAACACCGATTTGAGCACTTCGATTGTTTGATTCGGGGCACGATAATAACGATAATCGACTAGCGTGCTAATGGGCATTTCAAAAGGTAGCCAAAAACAAATATACAAATAAAAAAGAAACAAACCACAATGTACCTTGACATGAACGGTGTACGATAGAGCTTACTAAATACGAAAGAATATTGCAGCATCAAGTAGTCAAGAACTTAAGATATATGTACCTAAGTACGACTACTAACCAGTCAATAATTTCATGTTCGTAACCCCCAATCAAGGGGCCATTCTTATATGCACGGAAATAAAATTGGCTAACTAACGACCAGCTAATATTACCTAAGCTTAACTAATTAATCGATTGTATATGATGTAATATTATAAAAATTGCAATCATAAGAAACTTCATATACCTATTACTATAATTAAACTTTTATGTAAGAGAATGGTACATAAAGTACATAATTAAAAGCGGGTTACAAAAATTAGGCAGAAAAAAAATCAAAAGGGTATTTGTCAAATTCATTTTTAAGCAAGGCATTACTGTTAACCACATACATATGTCTGATATATTTGCATATTAGTAAAAACTTATGTCCATTCAGTTTGCTAACAAAATTTTGGGATCGGCATAATTTTTGATATTGTTCATTCTGACTCCGTTACCTAACCCTACCCAATCTAAATGCTACTGGGCTTTAAAATATAACTGCGATAAATATGAAACCTTACAATGTTTTAGTCACGAGCTAAGATGAGCTGACAATGCTCACACGTGCATGTCAAAGTAAAAATGTTACAATCTTACAAATGTTCTAATTATTGAAACAAATAAGAATAGAATTTGTGTGAGAATTTAAAAATATGTATATATTATTGTTCTCATATAAGTAAATATTATAAAAATTGTTAACTTAAAAATAGACATATCAAACTGAAAACACTCAGAAAGTGGTAGAAATGGCTTCACTCTTTTGCTCCAATCCCCCTTGAGATTAATGACTTGAGAGCTTAACTAAATTCAACGCTCAACTGGGTTAATTTATGCCACAGCTCGGTTCATCAGTTAAGCGCAGCTCTTTTGAGCGTCATGTCGGCTTTGTTCAATTTTATCTGAATACCCCTTTAAAAATCGTGTATGATGGCGCACCTGTGCTACAGTGACTTCCACTTCGGTTTCAACACCTGCCCGTCTAACAACTCAGTTGTAAGAGCAAAGAGCACGCTTGTGGTCCACTATAAGACCGAGGCTCTCAGCAATCACACGCATAAAAATCGAACTTTGCATATGCCTATGCTCATTGGCTGCTGTGAGTGCGTTTCTTAACTGAAAATATATATATTCGCAAACATTTTAAATCAGTTTAATTGTGTCGCAAGTGGCAGTCGGTTGACTTTGTTTTCTAATTCGATTCAAATTGAGGGCTCACAGTATGCAAACGGTCGAAATAAATACAGCTGGCGAATCGTCGCCCATGTTGCTAGCCACGCCCATGGTCGGCGACGATCAGTTGGAACTTCTCCAAATGAAGACGTTGCAACGATTGTTGGGCTCTGCAAGCCGCTGGCAGCGCATGTGGTGCGCTCTGCTATCGATCCACCAGGCCATTTGTACGTTCCACATATTCGTCTATGTGTTTCAGGTGAGTGATCCCCAGAGCCAAGACCTTACAATGGCCATATAAGTTACTTAACTGCAGTTGCACTCGCAGTCGCAATCGCAATCGCTGTCGCTGTCGCTGCGAGCGCCGTTGCACTTCAACGCCTCAATAGAGACACGAACAAGCCCCAACAACTTGTAACCTGCTTTGATGTTCTGCGAGCAATCACATAAAAACTTTAATCATGGCGTTCTGTTTGAATTGCCTCGTGTCTTGTGATAATAAATAGTCGTAGTGTAGATAAAAATTGAGCGAATGTAGCATACGAAATGTTGTTTAAAACAGCATACAACACCTTTAAAGTGTACAAAATGGTTATTATATACTGATCAAAATGAGAAATTTTCTAAATATAATCTAAAGCGCATTTAAATAAAGATATACTAATTCAATTTGTTATTCACCTTTTAATAAGAAACACATTTGTTTAAATACTCCACAAATCTCAGCAATTTCATTCGAGTCTGGTTAGACCAGCTGTCTCAATCGAACTGCGCTGAACTGGCAGAGTTCTTAAATGCCTGATATTTAACATGTATTGATAACTAACTCACCTTAACTGAAAAGTTCGATTTTCGAGCACCTTAAACTTGGCTGTGAGTTGCTGCGACTACAAAAGTTTTCAATTAATTTCCACACCCACTGATCTATATCAGGTGCTGGCTAGAGGTTGCGCTAACCAAGGTTAACTTCGAAAGGTTACTCTCGCGCCTCCAGCCAATGGTGACCGCTAAATGTGTCTAAATATATTAATTAACTAAGAATAATAAAAATAATACGCAAATATTTCTGGGCCAGTCTGTCTGCCAACGAGTTAGGTACACTGGTTACACTTCTCTTTGGAAATTTACACTTATATAAAAAGCAACCGATCTCCATTATATCAGAATATATTTGATCCATAAGTATATACCATTGCAGTAGGTTAGTAATCAAACAATGACCCTACACAATGAAGCACAATTAATAATAGGTTATCATACGTACATATAAGAAACAGACAACAGGTTTGCGAGCTCCATTGGGGAATGCTGGGGTATTTTCATCTTTCGGTATCAGTCATCTTTCATTATTCGCCTCTAAAAATATAGATGTATACATACTAAATATTAATTTAAACTTGTATGCATCAAATTCGTGATTATCAAAATCAAATCGTAAGAAAATTCTATTTTGTCTCTGAGTAGCAATATGATTTCTTAAAATAAATAATAACTTTCATTTTAATATGAGCCTATATATGATGAGCCTATATATACTTAGTGAAACTATAGTTCCTTTAAGTTTAGGAAACTTAAAATACGTAATGATCTTCACTTATTTCGCTAATCATATGAAGAGGAATTGTCGGTTGGAATTTCAAGTGTAATTGGAATCAATTAATTGTTTATTTTCAACAAAGGCTTTAAACAGTTAAGCAAACTTCAATCCAGCATTGTCTGACTACTGACCAGTGTGCCCGATGTCGTCATGATATTAAATTGCAATCAGGTGGAAAAAAAAAAAAACAAATATTAAATAAGACAAAAAAAACACACACATACTCGCAGACAACAATCGGCTCGAGCTCGTGCAAATGTATCTGCAAACCCATTCATCAAAACGACACAACTTATAAGCGGTGGTTCAGTGGGGTGGTGTGGCTTGCTGGCTGCAGCCTGGTGGAGATCATGCGGCTGAGTCCACGCTATTAAATTCTATGTTGGTTTTGTATGCAAATGCCTGAAACGTGACAAGTATGCGCCGCAACAGTTCAAACCACAAACAACGGCTAAACGGACTCACAGTTTATGGCGTGAGAGCACGGCATAGACGGATAGATAACAGCTATGTTATATGTCCACATATATAGCTCGTTAATCAAGGAAAAAGACCAACCGGCAGTTTCGCCGAGCATTAGCTTTTACTTGTGCTGTCATTAAATCGACTAATTTACTTTCCACGTGCGTCGCCATTGGTGTCGCTGCTGTTGTTAATGTTTTTGTGTTGTTTTAGTACGAACTTCAACTTGAACTTGAAACCATTTGCTTACACACAATAACAACAACACCAACTCCTAATGGAAGCACGTACGAAGCGGAGTCGAATCAACCTGTTGAACACTTGCATAGCGTATACGCTCCATGCGCCGTAGCTCAAGCCCGAATACTCATGTCCGGTGAATGACCTCCCATCTACCCCTGTTTTTCTACTCTCCTATGCCACGATATTGATGACTGTCTGTTCCACATTAAAGTCACCACATCAACATCAATCAGCCTCGCTGGCAATCCCAACCAACCAGGCAGCCGTATGTTTTCCAATTTCCCGTCTGCTATATAATAGCCATGTTCAATACTCATGAGGAGTCATTGGCCTGCATTTTATTATTTTTACATGCAATCGCTTTTTTTTACTGCCAACAGCTACATAAACTTCGCCATTGACCAGAGTGAAATTCAAATGCATGCAGCGTTAATTAATCCAATAATTCCAAGTGCCATCATAAACGCCAGTCGCCATTAGCTAATTGCATAGCCTAACATCGACTTATCGATTGCATACAAAACAAAATTATATACTCTGATATATAAGATATATAAATAATAAAAAGCAGGTATAGTTCAGACAATTCAACTTAAAGTTTCTTTATTTCAATTGCGAATTGTTTCGGTTGCAATACGTATTTTTAATTAGTTTCTTATCATTACTTCAATCTAATTCAATGAAACTAAATCCACGTGCTGTCTAAGTATTACTTAAATACATTATTACACATACAAAAAAATATCCATTCATATCTAGCTCTAAAACTACTCTAGTTGTTGCCGTTGTTCTATTAGGAACCTAAGCATATGACAAACAAATTCAATTTGAAAATAATGTTCTCAATTATAGCTATTAACGGAGTTTTCTGTATTACTATATGACCTCAAATATACCGTTTGTTATTTATGTGCAATTAAAAAATAAATTATTATTTTTGTATTTGCTGTTTTTGTTTAGGAAAAGGCTAGCATACATTTGAAATGCTTTATAAAAAATAATTATCGTAACCGACGAATTCAACTGCACTAATAGAATGAAGCTCAGTAAAGCAATGAAGCTCAGCTCTAAAGAGAGAACCTATTTAAGCGGTTATCACTTGTGGACAAAATCTAAGGAAACTGAAATCAATAAAAATTATATTACGTATAAGGAAAAGTTAAATAATATATATCATTAGGTGCGACTCGTTTCACTTGAATCTAAAAATATAAATCGATTATCTCTAATAATTATTCGAGAATACAAAAGCAAAATTTAAGCATTTTTTTAAAGTTAAGAGTATCTTCTAGTCAAATGCATTCATTTAAGCAACAAAAAGAGATGACATGAAAAATGAAATCATTAAATGAAAATAAAAAAAAAATCTTTTGTTTGTTTTTGAATGCATAATGTAGTTAATTATCCAAAAGCCAAATCGAAATAAATAAAATCAACCCGAATTAAACCCGTTTAGTATTGTATTAAAAACCTAACATTTTTATAATCAATTAATTTGGAGATTCATCGTAGATTTAGATTTAGAAAGGTGATCTCACGGCATAGAAAGCGTTTGACCAATTATTTTTATTTTTTTATTTAACTCTAAATTCTAGACTGCGCCAAAGGATTATTGGTGTGCCAGGCCAGCAAACCTTCAGAACCTGAGCATCACGGAATGGCGGAATCTCAGTCAAACCCCCAATGGCTGCCAACTGCTTGACATTGACTATAGTCAGGTGATCTTGGACAATGGACAACTAATTAATTGGCCGAGCAATACCTCTGCTATGGGATACAGAAAGTGTCAACAATTCGAGTTCTCTGACGTCGATGGCGATGCCAAGACCCTGGTGCAGGATTTCGGCTTAGTTTGTGGCAACAATATTACAAACTATGTGGAGATGTGTTTTCTGATGGGCGCAGCCGCTGGAGCCGTGCTGTCCGGCTGGATCTCGGACCGCTTTGGTCGGCGACACACATTGATGAGCTTTGTGCTTATACAAACCGTTTTCGGTAAGTCCACTAAATAGTTTATAGGGCAATCTCTGAGCAAATTGCATGTGCTGGTCTGGACCAGCAGTCCAGCCATGGCGTCTATCTTCTAAATGTCATTTAAATTAAACTTTTCAGACCACGTGTTCATGTAGGTGTGGGTGTCTGTAAAGTGCGGTATGGACTCGCAACACATGCATTTGCATTTGTCCGCAGCACAGATTTTAATTGAGTTTACATTCTTATTTACGTGCCTGGCCTTGCACCTGGCATTCCCACCTGACACCCTTATGCCCTCTCTCACTGTCTGCCTCACGTGTTTTTGCTCTCTTTCTATCCCACTGTGGCACAGGTGGTATTTTGGCCTTCTCGACATCGGTGGCCATGTTCATGTCGCTACGTGTTATAATTGGATTCGCATCAATGACCGTGACTGTTGTTAGCTTCGTGCTAGTCGTCGAGCTGGTATCCGGCAAATGGCGCACAATAATCGGCATATTAAACATTTTGCCAGTGGCCGTCTCCTATGTCCTGTCCTCTGGCATTGCCTATATGATCCGAGACTGGCGCACACTGCAGCTGGTCATATCCTGGCCATGGCTAGTCATGTTATCAATTTGGTAAGTAACCAGACTTTATTAAATATTTAAATTTCAATTGATCGATTAGGTTAAAGAATCCTGAAAATTAACTAATTTTAAATAAGTTTAAAATTCATCATTTTATTTATTTATATATAGATTTCCAACATTGGATGAGAAACAAATTTTACTTAATTTTCTGCATATATATTTAATAATAAATTTATTTAATATATATTAATATATCGTATGCCACTGTATGTTTACACACTCGTTATGTTTCTAAAAGTCAATTACTTAAACAGACTACAACTGTTTTCATACAAATCATCATTTGATTGTTCGCTGCTTTGGCTAATTATTAAATGAGTAATTAGTAAATCTTGCTAACATCTTAAACGTTCTAATCTCGATTAAAAACTGTGTTTACAGCTTGCGTTATTTATGATAAAGCTTCATTTATACATTTGTGTGCGAAGATAATATCATTTTTGATACGAAATGAAATATTTGTTTATAATTCTTTTAAAGCACGCTCAACAGGGTTTCGCAGTTAAGCGAATTATTATTAAGGTTTTTTTTTCATGTTTATTTCGAATGTCAAAGCTAAGCAAATTTTCGCTTCTGCTTTAGCTGTTAGTCTATTAATAAATCCTTAACACAACGCAATTAACTGTATAGCGCAATTTCAGACGAATTCAATCAGCTTAAAAATCTGTCCGGTTTCAAGTATAGAAATTGATATTGATATCGTTAAAACAATATTAGGAGGTTATCGAGAAATTTAAAAATAGCTCTCATATGTACTTCACTACTATTTACTGAGTATTTGCGTAGCTCTCCCATGCGGTCCCAATCAATGATCTATTTAAAATATATTAATATATTTATTTTCATATCAAGCAATTCTGAAAAAAAATGTTAGATAAGTCATATCGTTATATGTATACTAAATATTTCTTTTGTACTTACCACTCTACATATATTTATTATTATTATCAAACGAGCTTTGACAGTTTAATTCAAATTAGTATCACTATATAATATATGAGTTTTTTATTTTTAATATGGCAATCACAAAATATGGTTATATATATAAATAAACTTATATAGTTATGGATTAACTTATCACTAAGTCATTTGTCTATATGAAAGTAATGTTAAATACATAAATATCAAAATTACCTAATGGCAATTGGGACGAGTGAAACGAATCGTTAGCAACCTATTTAAGTAAACGTATTTTGTAGTTACCTGTAGCACATGTAAACAAATTCATAAATGGGTTTGCAAAGCTTTGGGTAAATATATGTAACAGATTTATATTCTGGCTTAGTGTGAGCAGCAAGTAGAACTTAATTAAAAATAATTTAGATTAATTTTGCAAATAGTCTGAAATATGTGTATATGTAAATGTAACTTTGTAGTATTGTAGGATATCTCCTAGACGTCTAATTTCCTCTCTGCGTCTTGCTTTTGTGCTTTAGTCTGTATTTGCTGAATTTATCGTTTTAAGTTCGAGCTTTCAGAATTGTTTACGAGTATGTGACTTGAAACCGCATTTAGTGCGTTAAGTCAAAAATACAAGCAAAAAGTTTAGGTAACCATTTCATTGTTATTTTCACGTTCGCATTTAACATCAAAGTGGAAACGAAATGTGTAACAAATTCCTGACAGTCACTGACCAACGATTGACAGCATTTGTTGCGTGGGATCAATTAGATTTCGAACGGACAAAGGCAACGTTCCACACATTCCTCAGTGTTTATCCCAGTTACTCAGGCAAAGCGCTCAGATTAGCCGCATTTGCAGTAGCTAAGCATTGGCATTGTTTGACTTGCTCGAAATCGAAAGAAAATGAAAAATTCCAAAGTGTCATTGGCCAGGCAATAAATACAAAGAGATGGCATTGATTCTCTATTTGCTTCAACAGGTACTGGCTGCCGGAATCTCCACGGTGGCTTCTGGCACAGGGACGCCTAGAGGAGCTGAGTCGACTGATTGAGAGCGCCGCCAAGATGAACGGCACCGTGCTGCCCAACAACTATCAAAAGATGCTGGAAGCCGCCGTACCCATAGCACTCCGACAGGACACATCCCAGACAGAAGCTGTCACCACAGTCGTTCAGGAGACAAAGATGCCCCCTGATGTACCTCACATGAATGTGCCTCACGTGCATGTAAATCCGCTTTTTGTTGTCTTTAGCAGCAAATACTGGCGCACCACTCTGCTCACTCTGATAATTTGGTTCACCCTAATTATAATCTACTTTGGCCTGACGCTGCACTTGAGCAACTTGGGTGGCAATGTCTACGTAAATAGCGCAGTAGCCGGCAGTGTGGAGTCCATTTCCATATGCATCAGCATCTTCGTAGTCATCAAAGTCGGTATCAGGCGCAGCCTGCTGGGCTACATGTTGCTGCCTGGCCTCTGCTGTCTGGCCACCAACCTGGTGCCCCAAAACGAACACAACCAGACGGGCGTCATTGCTCTCGCCACCATAGGTGAGTGTCCGATAGTGGCTAATATATATACATATTTGTATTTGTTTTTGTATGTAACCTGAATTGCCTTCCAGCCAAGTGTTTAATAGGCGCCAATAATGCCATTATACCCACCTACACGGCTATGCAGTATCCGACTATTGTTCGCAACTTTGGCGTCGGCATGGGTAACTTGGCATCAGGCATAGCTCTCATTCTGGTCCCCTCCTTGTGGCAGCTGGTAAGTTATTGAGGAACAACTATTGTTACCCTTCCAATGAATAATATCTGTTTTCTCAAACTTCTAGGAGCATTATGACGCTCTGCTTCCTCTGAATATAATGGGAGTTTGCGGTTTGATTGGCGCTGTTGCCATCATATTGATGAAGGACGTCGAATAGTTTTTATCTCTTCGTATTTGTATTTATGTTATGTACATTTCTAACTGTGATATATTGGAAATATCGGTCAATGGGCCTTCACAAAATCATTTTTCTCAGCCTTTGTCTATCATTCTCTGCTCTTTTAGTACACGTATGTTTATAAATCATTTGCATTCTAGAAGTTTTCTAATTGTTAATATTTTTGTAGACTCGGATATTTTAGATTTATTAACATTAAACGAACTTACTTTGTTCGTGATATTATGTTAATTAAAGTTCTATCTAATAACTAAGAGAAAGTGTCTTAATCATTATCATCATTGACATATATGTCTTTATCTGTCTACCTACATATATGTAGTTCATGCTCTTCTTGGTTTTTGCTTAAGATTGTGTAAATCATTTAATAAATAAGGATTAAACCCAATTAAGATTGCGAGTTCTGTTTATCTTATGTTAAGTTCCTTGAAAAATAGAATAAATAAGAATATAATTATTGGTCGATCATGATCAGATTGTGAATTCACTTCCTGGAATATAGTTTTTCTCTTAATAACTTTTTTAAAGTAAAACTACCTCAATCATAACAGAGTTTCCCAAATATCTTTCATTTATCAAGTAAATTATGTGTATAAGCTTACTGCTACATATTCGTAGCTATTTAGCCAATACTACAACCCAGTGCGCATCACTGTAAAATCACACATACGCCCTGTTGTGGTTCAAGCACAAAATGTGCTTTGTATTTCCAAAGCGCAACGCTTTTAAAAGCTGTCAAAGCTCAGAGTACAGCGCTGCCACATGTACTTATTTTTGGCTGAGAGTCGCGGTAAAATTAGTTTAAAAATTGAAGCACGTTCCCAGAGTACACATACAATTCTCAACACAAGTAATATGTATCCGAAAACCATCGTAGATTTGCAAACATTATTGCGTTCACTTTCATTTCAAGATGCGTTAACGGCTATTACTGTTTAAACGTTCACATGGCAGCGACAACACGCCTCACATAAATTTCCAGGTGTGTGTGCTGGACATGAGAGACGAAAAGCTGCGACGGGGCTATAAAACCGACTCGGCAGCTCGGGCGCCCAGCATTTTAACGTTTATCGGCTGGCCAAAAGTAACTACCTAAGCTACGACGGTCTCAAAATAAATAAAGCAGTTTAAGTTTTTCTATATCAGAAGTAGAGTCGGAGCATTGCGGAAGTGTTATACAAACGGCCACAAAATGAAACTGCAACTAGTCGCGGTAAGTTCGAAAGAGATCAACGTAAAAGCACATCGACTACAGCATTAAATACAAATGTTCACTTTGGAAAACTCACTCACTCAAAACTGCGATTGTTCGGCTGCATGTGTGCATGGGAACACCCAAGGTCGTTTGGTTTGAGGCTCGATCTCGATCTCCATCTCTGAGCACCGATTGAGACATTGGCGTTTTTATTTGCATTTAATAGAAAGTCTATGAGTGTACTTGTAGCTCAATGCAATGCAGTTCGCAATTAAATATGACCAATTGACATTTCGTTTGCCGATCATAAAAGTCAAACAGCAAACGCAACACAAATCCCTGATATCATAAATATGCGATTCAATCATTAACGATTGTCTGTTTTTATGGGTACCAAAGAATTTCAATTGAAAAAATTGGTTAACCAAGCCCTCAGGTCACAGATTTAACGAGTTTTTTCGGCTTTGTCTCCGCCCCATTGAATGACGGCAATGTGCCAACATTTTTAAAAGTGAACCAATATTGTTCAGTGGCCACAAGCGCAGTCAGCATTATCTTTGCAGCTTGCCGCTGAGGCTGTACAGATAAAGTGCTTAGTAATAAATATTTATTGGTTTATTTATGAATAGTACCATGAAACCTGTTGGGGAAAGTTAATAAAAATTCAGATATATTTGAACAATTTTCATAATTATTTTTTCTAAAAATGTTTTAACATACAAATATTATTATCAAATATATACAAATATTTCCAGACATTACATACAAATTTCTGTATAAATATAACTAGATTGCGAAAGTTTTTTAAAGTCATAAATAACCATTTCTAATTGGATTTTAATGTTACTGATTGATTGCTTGACTTGTGGGGCTTGTCCAACAATTTGGCCATAGCATTGGACTAATGGATTTTCAAATATAAAAACAACTTAATAATAGTCCAATCAGAGCAATAGTTGTCGGCAAATTGTTTGGGCATTTTAAGAGCAGTTTTATATGATTCAACAGAAAAGTGAACACGGCATATTTTATGGTGACTTGGATTATGTATCTCAAGGTCGCTTTGGCCCGGCTCACTTGCATTGGCAGAGTCCGCGAGCCACTGACCAAGTTATTTGAGATTCAGCTCAACGCACTCAAGTCGCAAGTTGCACACTTTTAATGCAAATTCTCCGCACGCACACACCCATACACACACACACACACATTTGTAGATGCAGCCACTCCAACACAACTTGAAATGCTTTTCAGATAGTCTGCTCCATAACGCAATTGGGCGTAGTGTGTTACGTAATGCACGAGTACGCTATACACTCGTAGTTACATACATATACATGTATATGTATGTGTTTATAAGCATATATTTGTATACAAGTATATATATGTATATATGGTATATGTATAAGCATAAATAAAGCGTTACATATCTGAGCTCTGAAAGTGCACTGACAACTATTTCCAGTCGAGTGAGAGATACGTTCAAGAAATCTCTGTTGAGTGCAATACAGTTTTTCGGTGTTTTCGTTCCCTTTCGGTCAATAACCCGTACAGTTGTAACCAAGGCCAAGAGTCCTTTACTTGGTTATTGTTGCTAATGAGCCATCATCCAATCAACATCGTCTTCCTCTGTCATCGCACTCGAATAAGAGCGTAGACTACGCCCACATGGCTTCATCTAGGGTTTGGCTCAAAATTAAATAAATAAGAAAAAAAATCAAGAAACATTTTGTTTTCGGTTTCCTTGAACCACGTCGTTAAGGTGCAGCCATAAAAACTAATTAAATTAAATCAAGTTCCCAAGCAGCAAAAACTACTCGCATAGTTGCAAGTGTTTGCAAAAGCGTGTAAAGCGAGCTTTATTTTCTATCTCTCTCTGTCACTCTCTTTTACTTTTGTTAATATTATAACGGCTTGCCAAATAGTTCACTTGACCAGGTAGAGTTGGGCAGCCAGCCAAGCTGCAGTTGGTCATTGGAATGCTTGGCATGAATGCCCACAAAGCAACACTAAGGAACACCCCGCTGGCCAAGAAAGCTAAGCAAATCGAACTAAGAAAATCAAAACCAAAACCAAAAACAAAAGAAAATAACAACAAACCCATTTATACAACAATATTTGTGGAGTGCATGCATAATACATATTTGCATAAGCTGAAGTCACTGTGCGTTTAATTGAGTAGCAAGAAGTGAAGTATAATTACTATACCTATATATGTATGTATGTATGAACATAGTTTACAATTTGTATACACCACTAATGTAAAGTAGATAAATGCATATTGATAAATAGATTAACCTAAATTGATCTGATATAAAAATACTTCAATATTAGTCAAATTTATATATGACAATCTATATATTTCAGAAAAAATTACTGCATGTATCCAAAGCAAAATAATCAATATAATTGATCTAATGCATTAAAAAGATTTGATAACATGTTAGCCTAAACTAAACCAGTTTTTAGAGGTCGTGTTACAGATATTATTCAACGTCAAATACTTAAAATACCTAATACTTTAAAGTACGTATATTGTTACAATATAACCATTTTGTACTATATACAGTGAGAAATTCTAAAATTACAATAGGTATCAAATCTACCATACCAAAAATTCCAATCGAAAGCAAAAGTGGTGGAGCTGCTGTGGGCATTGTTAACCTGGTGCGCTGGCCATAGCCTGATCGTAATTAAAGCGGCACCTAATTAAAAATAAACTTAATACATTGATTCAACGAGTGGTATTTTGGAAAGTATTCGAGTTCGCAATAGACGACTTCCATTGACTTGACGGCCACTTGTCCTAGACACTGACTTCTTTTTATTTTTCTGTGTACCGGAAACTCGGCGTGCTTGAGCTCAAATGGTTTCCACATGCCACGGAAAAATTCGCATAACTAACTCAATGGAGTTTTTTCTTTTGCCAGTTTGTGCCACTTTAGGTTGCCGCCAACTGCTGAGGCATGCAAATTACGCAATCCGGCCCGAGACGCCGATAACAACAACAGCAGCAACCAATATTTTCTGTTATTGTAGTTGTTGTAGGTGACGGTGGTTGGTGGTGCTGGCGCTGCTGGTTGTTGTTATGATCGATCGAACCAGCCAGGCGGGCGA
Source organism: Drosophila navojoa (assembly GCF_001654015.2). The sequence continues at coordinate 1,307,676 of NW_022045864.1, forward strand.
GCAATTTCTGCGATTTGCTTTATGTTCCACATTTATTGCTATTGCAGTTACTTACTCCTGTTGTTGCTGTTTTTGTTGTAGCTGTTGCCGCCACAGCGTTACAATTACAAATTGTTGTTGTAACACTTAAGCGGTATATAAATGTAAACCAGTTTGTTTATGGCGACAGCGGCTTAAGAAGTGCACGACAAGCGCAAAGTCAAACGTTACACCTCGTACGTTTGTGGAACGTATGTGGAGCATACGTTTCGTAAAAATACCCGTTGCTGATTAAGTACGCACAGCTAATTAGAAGCGTGGCCAAAAGAGATCAAAAGTTGGCCACGCTGGGTTAAGCAACCGCAATAGTTTCAACAGACCACGCCTTTTATAGCCCTGCCACAATTCCACTAATGACTCTTACGATTTGCAGCTGTTGTGCAGCGTCGTTGTCTTGGCACAAGCCCAAAACTATCCGCCACGGCTGAGCATACCGGGTGCCATCCCCGTGTCGGCGCCGATACCTCAGCGCCAGCAACTGCTGCGGGTGCGTCGACCTGGAGTGACGCTACGTCAGCAACAGCAGCAGCAACAGCACTTACCAGCAGTCACGCAGCGCATTCTACTGGAGGAGCGACCCGTTACAGAGCCCCCTGAGGATGAGCAGCCAGACGCATTCCTGCCCAACCTGCTGCGCGAACAGCAGCTAGCTCAAGCACAGCAATCGCAGTTTCAGCAGGCAGCCGCAGCCTTTTTGAATGGCCAGCAACCCGTGGAGACAGCCACTCCTGTGCAGCAGCTGCTCCAGCATGAGGACACCCAGCCGACAGCAATATTGCCAGCGCCACGCTTTTCGGAACGTCCCGCTGCAGCCACGCCCATCAACCGACCATCTTTCAATGATTTTGGCATTGGACGCTTCGAAAACTCTCAGCGCTTCGATTTGTCGCGCCCAACACCCACAGCTGCAGCGGCACCACCTCAACCACAACGTGTCGCCGTCATACGCACGAGACCTGCGGCTGCAGTGCGTCCCGAGCCAGCACCTGTCTCTGTACAGCGTCCAAGACCGAAGCCTATTCAGCCACGCCCTCTCATCGATCAGAATCAGATCCAGGATGAACAGAACTCACAACAGCAACGTCGCCAACGTCCCGTCGCCCAAACCATACGCAAGTGGCGTGATGAGAACGAGGATGGTTCCATTACCTGGGGCTATGAGAACGATGATGGCTCCTTTAAAGAGGAACTCATTGGCACCGACTGCATAACCAAGTGAGTGACGAATTCGAAAATAATGAAATCATACAAATTAATTTGTCTATTGCAGGGGTACCTATGGCTACATTGATCCCGATGGCAACAAACGCGAGTACAACTATGAGACGGGAATCAAATGCGATCCTAATGCGCGCAATAATGAGGAGGATCTACAGGAGAACGGCTTCATCAATTACGAGGAAAATCGCGCTGTGTTGCCCAACGGCTTGGAAATCGATATGTCACAGCTGGGAAAGAAGAAGTCCAAGCGTCCCAACAGTATCTACAGGAACTAAGCGCACGCACGCATCCAAACTCCAGTTAGCTGTTTAAGTCAATGAGCTTTTAAGTCGTCGCCTTAATTGTACTAATCTGTAATTACGTCTGTACTTTATTATTATTGTGTGTAAAGTTTAAACTTTAAAGTGAGAAATTATATGAATAGCCTGTAGAATTCGTCAACTTAATACGGGCGCTGACGTCGCGTAGGAGGCATGCGATTTGGAGGCGTTATCGATATATCCAGGAAGTCACCAATATTGAACTTTGCCTGAGCAAGCGTCTTATTGTCGTCGATGCCCTTCTGGCCTGTACAGGTCACACCGATTTCACGCATTTGAAAGTGATTGTTGCGATAATTGGGGAAGACAATAGCAAAGTCAAAGTAGGTGCCCTTTTTCCGCGTATCTGGATTCACATCTCGCACAAGTGAGGTGAGCTCATGCAGCGTCGCATCCTGCCAGGTGTAGATTTGCAGCTCGTTGGTGGGCACGTTGCCGTACATGTACTCCGAGACAGAATGATGCCGTCCCGTGGAACAGAATACTCGCAGCAGCAGCGGGCAGGTCTGCAATGATAGCGAGAAGAGGAAGCATATAAACCAAAATAGCCGGCATTCGTGTTCGCCATATGATAATTGTGACAAACCTTCTCGCGATCGATTTGCTTGACCTGCGTCTTTTCCTCCACAATCATTGACTCAACATTGGCCATGTTGTATTTGGTCTTGTTTTATTTGAATTATCTTTAAACGCTAGAGTTGAAAACAAATATGAATTAAACGCACCACCAAATAATAACAACTAGTGGTGAGACACTCTATGTAACTGTTAGCAAGTCACGGTTACATGACACATCACTAGATACTTGAAATAAATGTTGTTACATTATTTTTATATTAAAATTTTCGCATAGGTAACAATTTAAAAATTAAATTAAAGTCCAGTAGATAATTAATATAGATTTTATGACTTATCTGTTTAAGTAAATAATCAATTATCTCATCGCTAGCATACGCTGTGCGATGAAGTCGGCTGCACTGTGTCAGCTGTTAAACCAAATTGGTATTTTTTAAAAATAGTACCACTAACCAGAGAGCACATAGACCGGACACGTAGTGTAAAGTGTTTTGC
>NW_022045864.1:1310336-1598862 GCF_001654015.2 Drosophila navojoa
TTTTGTTCAACCATCGACCATCTCGGTCGAGCGCATAAAGCGAAATGATTGTGCTCTCGCATATTTTTGTAGTCCGACCCCTAAAAGTGATGAGCCGAGCAAATACGAAGTTGACTGGGAGATTACCCTCGAAAATAAGTGTGCAAAACACTTTACACTACGTGTCCGGTCTATGTGCTCTCTGGTTAGTGATAGTACCATATTTTACGTGTATTATTAGTATTTTTGGAGAGTACACTCTGGTTACACTGGAATTAACACAAATATTATTGAAGCGAAAATTGTGGGGAGCGGTTGTGTCGCGTTCTGACTGTCGAAAAGTCAAATTGTGTCAAGCAGATGCCAAAAAGCAAAACTTATTTGCTTTTGCATTATACACTACACAAGCTCGGTCACGATATCCGTTAGAATTAATATTAAGAACACACCATTTGACTGTTTCGCGTCGTTCTCAAACTTCGCTGGATAGATAACAACATAAACAACATTTGTCGGCGTTTTCGGCGTCAGTTTCCTGAAGTAGTTTACAAGCGGTAAGTAAATGCATTATTTATTTTTAATGCTGACGAACAAATTCGTGAGGATCGCAATTCCAATTTGCTTATGTAATGCATATACATACCAAGGCGGCGTCTATAGATGCAAGTTTTTTTATGTTCGGATATGTATGTATGTGTGCATAAGTGTGTATACGAATGTATGTATGTGTATGTAGAAAAATGTTTTGCTTTCGCTTTTGTTTGCTCACGTTTTGTTTATAAACATTGAAACTGTCGGCCATTGCCGCACTGCTGCAAATTCAATTTATTCGTATTACGGCATACGCGTAACATTTTCACTGCAACGTAATTAAACCCGGAGGAGCCTTCCCCTTTGCCACATATTCGCTATATGCCACTTGCCACTTGCCACAAATTCTCGCCCCTATTAAAACTGGCACATTTCGAAGGGCAGAGGAAATTTGTTGTGACGCTTCTGATAAATTGCGCGTTTTTATACCCTGAAGCCATAGATAATGGGAATTTAAGGTATAATGATTTTGTTAAAATGTATGTAACAAGCATGTATGGTCAGGGTCACGGACTGGGTCGACTTGGCTCGACTCATACAACTTTAATAGTGGTCACAAATCCACCCCATACCGTCGAAACTTACTTAAAACTAAAGGGTTTTAAAATACTGAAAAGTTCTGGTTTGGCAAGTACCTACTCGAATGTTATCATCACATTCAGAAGGTCCATCTACAAATAAATTCCCATAACATGTCCTAAAATTCAGTCCAAGCGCAATTGCGCAGTTAGAGGAGCGTGTGCGTGAGTGTGTGTGTGTTGTTGCTTGTGCAGAAAATTAACGAAGAATCATTGGAATATCAGTTCTTCAACAAGTTCAGGGAATTTCGTAGTAGTAGTAACAGAGACACTGAATTACAAATATGTACAATATATTAATATTCTTATGATTTACCCAATCGTACCTTATGGTATTATTAGTAATGCCTAATAATATATTTTGTTAAATATATACATACATATAATTCAGGAATGAAAATAATATTTACATCCGATATTAAAGCTTATTATTATTTGACTATAATACGTATAAGAATGTCCATTCGCTTTTATTTACATTTAGATATATCTCTGTATAATTGTTGTTATTGTAACAAGTGTATGGGAAGTTCAGTGTTCGACATTTCGCACTCTAAATCTGCCTTTTCCATGACACTCTTATTTGCGTGGGTGCGAATACATTAATACCCTACACACATTCACAGCATTGAGAGGTATTATGTCTCGATAGTCATTTATTTGCAACGACACACAATGACGATGTGCCTTAGAATTCTAGCAGCAGATTATTTTGTAATCCTAATGAACGAGCGCGGATATTATTTAATTCCCTGGAATTCCAATACCTTATTAGATACAAATAGCAAATATAAATATAAATATAAATATAAATATAAATATAAATATATAAATGTAAATTGGAAATATATATTATAATAATATTTTACAAATTAAAATATTATTATAATTAACAATAGGGTATTTTGCAATTAAGATCAAAGCACTGTATATTTTTTGCTAGTTGTTTGTGCACATATGTAAATTTGTTTGCTTTATTGAATTTCCTGCCCATGTCTGTTGGCCATCAGCTGGCGTGTCCATCTTGCGTATCGCATCTTTATGTTGAGGAAGGGGTTCCTTCAGCCATGACCGTGACTGGCAGCCTGTAACCCCAAACACCTATCACAATTGCCGCCCTTTGTGCTGGCTTGTGAATTCTAAACACAATGGCGTCCTTGTCTGGAGATGTGGTTCAGCTGTAGTTGTAGTTGTTGTTCTTGCTGCTGGTGCGACTGCCACTGGTTGCTTGAAAATTTTAATTGCTTTGGGCAGCGCGTACAGCGCCCATTGCCTTTCGGTCCTCGCAGTAACAAATTCCCTTAGCAGCACAGAAATCAGAAAATGAAAATTGCTGAGTCGAAACCGACCGAAAGCAGAGAAGCCAGAAGCAATAAATTCTCAAATGCAAATAAAAATCGGCTCTTGTGCAAATATTTTTATATTTTTTGTTGCCTTACTCTCTTTCTGTGTCTCTCTTTTGCTCTCCTTCGCGATTGCTGTGGGCGTTGCCGTAGACATTGCCTCCAAGCAACACACACACACACGCACACGCACACCTAAATCACACACGCACTGTAACAGCACATCTTGCCAAGCTCGACCTTGGTTTCTATAGCGACCTTTGTCTGGCCACGGGACAGTGCCCGTTTGGAAGCCTTTGACTGTCACCAATTTAACTCCCAGACATCGCCTTAACAACTTGTCTTGGCTATCATAAAAATTAGCACAAAATAAAAAAAGCTCTGGCCCTTACGTAAATACTTTTACTTAATTACTTTAAATTCAGTTATTGGTATTCGTCTAGAATCTATGCAAGTACGCCCTCCTTAATTTATTAACTCATTTTCTATCAAAATTATAAAAATATTTTATTCACGTCATAATTACATTATCAACTTTTAGGACTTAGAGATAAATAGGATGAAAAGCGCGTTCAATAGCTTTTCGCGCAGTTGATTAATCAGAGGATGAGCTATTGACATCCTTTGCGCTGCTTTAAAACTCAAAGAAAAAGGTTAGTTCAATTCAGTCAATCAGTCAGCTCAGCAATTTCAGATTCCGAGTTTTATTTTCAAATGCTATTTATATTTATTATAGATTTCATTTTTCACTCGCTGATGTATTACTGATGTATATATATTTTGCTATTAAATTGGCCACGATTCGTATGCCGAATGACACAGATACTATAATTTTGTAATACCAATTTGGTAAAATGAGGGGAAATCGAAAGTTTTGGTAAAGGCGGTCAATGGGCGTATCTCCATGTCTGCATATGTATTCGTACATATGCATATATGTACACAGAGCCTACGTAGTATTTGCATAGTTTGCGTCGATGCTGACGCAAAAAATATGAAGAGTTTTAAAATAAATCAACTCATTGTTCTTGTTTTCATATCAGTTGGGCATTTGAACGCGTCTTTGGCTATTTTTAAATTGCGTTCACTTTGCTCTTACGCTATTTTAAAATACCCTGTAGACATTAATCTTTATACTTATATAGTTGATTCAGTTATTTTATATGTCATTAGCTTGCTATCTAAATCGAAAGTTAATAGAGTTCTAAAAAAATATATTAGATATATTTGTCACGTTTTTAATAGCATTTTGAATGCCCCATACAGAGTATCTGTCAGTCACTCACTCACAACTCGAGTCTTTCGCCATACACTGCTCTTGGCACTTGACGAACTGAGCATGGGCTGGCTCTTTCGTCAATCGGTTAGTTTCGAGACTAAGACTGGGCGACTGCGTTGCAATTGAACAGACGTCAGAGCGAGCGAGTGGAATGGCTCGCTGAGCACAATGGAATCAGTGTGCTGATTGGCATTGTCGACGCCTTGACTTGAGTTGAAGCATACCTAGTTGGGGCATAAATATACTGGCAACACAATGCCTCTTTATGTGTGTACGTCTCAATTAACGATAATAACAACTGTTAATTGTTATCAGTTTAGTCGGTAACTGGGGACAACTTGTCGACATCAGCTGCAACCGGGTTCATTTGGTGCGTCAACGCCGGGCTATCAATGATAAGCGCCGGGCAATGACGACCACTACGGCAATGAATTACGATTTAGCAGAACAGAACGTGCTTAACAAGCGATCCCCAAATTAACCCCTACGCTAATACCCTTGCAGATGGCAAAAATGATGTTTTTTAAGAATGTATAGGCACCTACAAAAAAAAATGTATATATAAATGGTAATTAGAGGAAGTCTATAATTTGAACCGAAAGCAATTCTCTGCTAAATCAAATTTACGATAGACGACTAAACCGTAAAGTTTCTATAATATCAATTATAGAAATGAAAATTGAATGCGCTTATAATGGCGATCCTACTGTGTACCTAAACTAGTTTATGTATTTTAGCTTAACCTCCATGATTTACGATTTCATATATTAAATAAGTTCAAGTTGTTGTTTCGTTATATCATTATAATTTGATATCTATTAATTAAATAAATATCTATCTAAAGGGGCTGATGATTAATTACATTATTAATATCGTGCTTTGTATGCAGAATTATTTTATATTAAATAGTTGACAGTATTCCTTCTACTCCATATTTGTGATAACTCCCTATTCGAATTTGGCAACACATGCCAAATTTGGCTACATTTTGCATAAGTTGATGAAACTATTTTAGCGGCTGCTTTGGCATGTCATCAGTTGTTCCTGACAGCCAGCAACAAAAGGGCCTGTCTGCAAAAATGTGTCAGAAACCCAAGGCTATGCTCGATAACCATCGAAACTTGTGAGCATATCTAGTTGTTAGATGGGGTAGTGGGTGGACGGCTGTCATTTGTGTGGGTCCCGAAATATTCCCCCGAAGCCAGCGCTCAATGTCGGGAGCGTTGAGTCCGATAAAAATTCAATTTTTCAACAAGCGTCTGCTTTCATGTTAAAGATGTTGAATGGAGCAATGACGTATTTACAGGCTATTAATAAATGGTTAAAGCTTCTTCAGAATTATTCTATTTCTTTATTAATTTCCGGAAATCATTAAAAGTACTTTCAGAGTAACTGTACGCTTTGCATTCTTGAAAAGAAACTTCTCTTGTTACTTAACGAAAATCTACGTTGGGATTTTAACAAAATTTGTATAATTTGCGCAGAGACAGCTTTGAATTTGGATTAAAATATGCTTGGCTTTGAGCGGTGCTTTATAATCCCAAAGAGTTTACAGCTTCCTTTTCATACTCGAATAAAATAGTCGAACTGAAGTGATTTTAAATTTTATGCGCTCTTTCCCTCAAATTTATTAAATTTGTTGATAGCAATGCCTTAACCATACGTGAGTTATGACCGCCAGCAGTTGCTGCTTTTGATATGCCGCAATTTTCAATTAATAATTCTCCTACATGCCACTGCTCAGATGCTAAAAGTATATATGCCGTAGTTGCCTTCTATTTACCAACAATCTGAAACCCAGACTGTTGCTGAGAGCGCCAGAGTAAGCTCTCATAACTGTCAAATGTCACATACTCAACTCAAAGGTTGCTTGGCGCATTTAACCCCACAGGTTGTGTCTATTAAAGCTTTGCGCTAAAATATTCTAGGCAGCAAATAAATTGATCATATAACAAATCAAATTATGCGAATCCAATCAATTTAATCAAATTCCCATGTATCAAACTCTGAATTTATAAAGGCTTGAATGCAAAAACTATGAAATTTTAAAATATCATGATTTTGCCTATAACACGTTATCTATATAAATTTTTCAATCAAATTTCATTCCTAACAATAGTTGATCTTATGATTTTAGAATTACAATTATTATAATTACATACTAGGTTTCTATTATTAGGTAATTAATTTGAATAATGTTCATCTATTTGAATACATGGAATGCAGCAATTTTGTTGGATTGCCTGCTTATCGGCGTGTAAACGATTTTATTAACAGCTTGTGCCTGAATGTGTCGGGTAATTACAAAAGCTGCCATTGTCATGACGGGCAAAAGCATTGAGCCAGCAGAAATTGAAGCTGTGCGATTCTGAGGCAGCTCTGAAGCAGCCAATGTTAAAGGTCACAATGCCGCAACAATCCATGCAGCGGAGGCTATTCTATTACACCCGGAGCCACCCAGTCGACCACACACGCTCGATTTACTCGCATGCGGGCGTCATACATAGATACAAATATTGTTTCGTAGGGATGATTGTTAACGTTATATACGTGTAATATATAAATATATACGAGTGTATACATCTTAATGAGTGGGCAGCGTGGGGCCGAACTCGCGATAACTGACGATGCGGGAGGCAACTGTCAAATGGATTAAGGGATTACCTTCAATTAGTCAACCAAATGCGAAAAAGTGTACAACAAAAAAACAACGAAAATATTCTTCAATGAATTAACAACGGGATAGGGTTAAAACTGTGTCTGCTAATTCAGCTGAATGCTTGAATGCAGTGAAAGCATTCCACTGATAAGGAATCTTTGGCATTTGTTGCATGCGACATGCCCACACGGCAATCCACAAGCGGAAGCCTTCCACCCTATTGCGGCTCCGTAGTACATAAAGAAAATTGTGCATACGCAGTGTATACATACGCATGTCTGTGTGCGGGCACACATCCACTTATATGTATTGTGTACATGGTGCATTATGACACAGTGTTCGGTTCACCTTTATAAACAATTACCAAACCGGCTGCCGCCGACAGTTGCAACCAGCTGGGTGGCTGCCTGGCAAGCTGCACGCGTCATATGATGCTCAATTAAATTATATATAGAAGAGTGTTATAAAAAGCATTGCAGACTTTTAGGTGGGCGTTTCGCATACTAGATACATAAATAGCTCGAGCTGTGGGTGTTGCTTGCTTTTGCTGCTGCTTTTGCTTGAAAAGCTTAAGGCTTTACATGAATCATGCATACGCAGGAAGGGAATGTTGTTAATAAAAATAATCTGCCGTCTTGATACATCATTTAAAGCATATTCCATATAATACTGCAACAATTGTGAGTCTAATATAAATAAAATAGATATAACTAATAACTGCATATTTCATCAATTCTTTGCATCTACATCAACTGCAGACAGCTATAAATGTGAGAACATGGATCAGACGCATTGAATGCAGCATAATCCACTTTCAGAAACTTTTAATTAAATATTGAACTGTGCATGCTTCAATAGCAAAAACAAGCCCCCACATGAAACATATATCGAATAAATGTGCGTGGCAAGCGTACGAGCATTCGTGGCACATATGAATACCGTATGCAGGTTCAGTCTCAAATTGGTTGGTTGAAATCAAATTAGATTATCCCACGCATTGGCATTGAAACATGTTCTGTTTTTCTCCTGAAGGTCAGACGAAGGGCAACGGAAATGAGAGACTACTGTGCACTTTCAGTTGCAATTGCACTCATTCTGATTAACTATTAGCAGACACGCTCTCATCAGGACTTGATTGTATTTTCAAGTGAAATCCAATTAAATTAGTTTATAGTCTTATTTAAAGTTCTACGCATTTGCCATAGTTGCAAGAACTTATATACAAAAAAAACAAAAATAGTGATAAAGTTATGCTCTAAACGTGGGCAAAGAATTTATTTAGCTTCGGTAAAGTGCAAAGGTCAAGTGTGACCGAGCTCCTTAGCTCTCACCTGTTGTTGCATTGTCTGCACGGCCATGTTTGATCTATTTTTGTACAATCAGAATATATATATTTTTTTATTTTACAGAAATTCTTTGTATTTGTGTGCCAACGCTTTAGCATACCAAGCTCTGCTAGGTTAACGCCCACTATGCAAACTAGGCGGAGGCTTCTTATAATTTGCTAGGGACCCACTTGATATAATAATGACAGCAATTATGAATGAGTGAAGGTCGCAGGATAACGAGCGTCGGCTAATTCATCATCATGTTGAGTCGCGCTGGACGTTGTTTTGTCTTTATTCGTTTAAATATTTTAAGCCCGGCTTTTTATAGGTATTGCGCCTTTTATAAGAGAACTTTGCGATTATTTTGGCATGCAAACAAATGATGACGTCATCCAGGCAGCCACACAATTTGCATGCAAGCCGCTCGTTTACTAGAGATTCCGCCCATTACCTCCCTTAGTTACTTGCATTTTCTGGTTTCCATTTACCTACCAGTACGCTTACCTTCAGACTACAGTTCAAGCGTATTTCCAGCAGACCCATTCAGTAAAAGGCTCACTGAACGAAACTCAACATAATAATGCATACGTCATGCGAACACAGAGCTTAACTTCCGCACGAGTAAGAAATGTACGTATATGTTTTTATGTGTGTTTGTATATGTTTTTTTAAGCAAATCAATCATCCAGAAATAGATCAACTCGTCGTAGTCGCCAGTGCCATCGACGTTGTCCTCGTTCTTGTGGACACGTTCAGGTCTGTTGCGTCGCTGTCGTCATTTGGGGCTACTGTTTGAATTTGGCCATTGTTTTTATTGTACTTCCTATCGCGCTCGTACTTTGCATCTGTGCGCCACGCTAAGCCAACGAAACGTGGCAACAACAAAAAAACAAAAAAACAAAACAAAACAAAACGCGAAAACAACAACCAGAGCTTTTCACTACGGGCGGTCACCGTGTCTTGTCCAGTGACAAGGATATTAGTACGCTGAGCGTCCTAGAGGCCCGAGTCGCGCACTTTAAAGCCTGCGCTTGACAGTTGCCTTCGCCCTCAACCACGGGAATGTGTCAATTTGGCATAATAGCCCTGTCAATAGCTAGATAGCACATTGCCCATGTTCGTAATTGCATTTAAATTTAATGAAAAACAAACCACAAAAGTGCCAATCTCCAGCACATTTTCAATTAAATTATCCATTTGCAATTGTAGAGAATGAGTTAATGGCAGCTTAGATATGTTAATGGAAGCAAGTCTTAAAAAAGTACGCGACTTCTATACTAAATTTGGCTCAGTAGAAATAAAAGTTTAAATTATTTATAAATAAACAAAAATAGTGATTGAAATCCAATTATCTCTTCTTTTTGCTATGTTTTTCTCTACCGATTGATTGATGACGCACAAACGAGCGAGTTATACAGAATTTAGGTAACTAAAGTCAGTCGATGTGCCGTGATAGATGCTGGTTTGCGATTCGATATTTTATTTTTGTTGACCTTTAAATGTTGGACTTTTTGAAGTGTGTCTGAAAGTGAAGAGAATTTCCTTCATAATTGCAATAAATAAAATAAAATAAAAAAGGTAAAGCAATGGATTTCTTTTTAAATACTAGTAAGACTATATTTTGCCCTGTTTGATATTGTATCATTTTCAAACTCTGAACCCATTAAAAATGGGAATTCTGAATTTAATGCTTTTGCAAAAGTGTGTTTGAGATTTTACTGTGAATTTTAAGTAATTGCGTGATAATTTCATGGTAATTGTGAATATCAAAATGTGGGAAAACACTTTGACTGCCTTGCTGTGAAGAAAACAATAAAATAAAAGTAAGCTAATATTAAGCAAATATATAATCAAGCCACTGTGTAGACGCCTAGATACTTGTTCACTGTCGCTAGACGCTATATAAATAGACGGGCGCTCAGTCTGCAAGGAAGTAAGCATTTTATAGCATACAATTGAGCGCTAATCTAAAACTATGCTCGGCCCAAAATAGTAATCATCATAATAAAAGTGGGTAAAAGTTTCTTGGTTTCGTGTCGGCAAATTGAACCCAGTCGCAGGTGCTGCCGTAAACAACAACAACAATCCCAATAACAGCAGCGCCTATGGCAGGGACGACGTCAAAGGCGACGACAACGAGGACGTCATTGCCCCCATGCCGTAGCTTTGTCGCGCCGACTTTGCTCATTTTCATTCATTCACAAAAATTCGCCAATGCTATTAATCACCCAGCCCCTCATTTAACCTATATTTAGGGTATATAGTATATATAGGATATATATATATATATATATAACAATAAAATCAAGAGCAGTTGTGAATCAACAGTGCGTCACCAAAGCGAGCTCACAGCAGTCGCTATTGATTGCCTTCACGTGGCGATACTTAAGTTTACTTCACTGCCCCAATCCACATTTCCCCTTCTTTGAGTTCTATTTTTTTTTTTTTTTTTTTTTTTTTTTTTTTTCTTTTTTTTTTTTTTTTTTTTTTTTTTTTTTTTTTCACTATTTTTCTTGTATTCTAAATATCTGTAGACACGTCTGTAGCTTTTTGGTCGTAAATATTTTGAGGCACTTGCTCCAACGGTGTTACGTCAATGAGTTTTAGTAGTTAGCAATTAGGCAAATATGGCAATTAATACGTTGCTTAAAAGGATCTGTTTTATTCCTTAAGAGAATTTTTTGTGTGTGGGCAAGCATAACCAAAAAGAGTATCACTAGATAAATTAACATTAGCCCGCAATTATAAAATAAAGGTGCTAATGTTATCCGCTGGCTATAGCCCACAGAAACCTTTATAATGCAAAACGTATTTAGGCAATGATGAAAGGCTAATTGCTGTCCTTAATTTCACTGACTTGGGAAAAAAGAGTCAGGTTTGTTTCTTGGTTAACTTGTCTATTTTCCTTTAAGAGCAGAATATATTTAATTGTTTTAGCAAAAGGCAAATCCTCATTCCACAAGTGAGCAGCGTAATGTGGATATGGATTTTTTCCACTTGCCTTAACATACAGACTTCCGCTTTACTCTGACCTTGAGCAACGGAGATGCCTTTCTCCTCGCACGCATAGTTGGAAATAGTTTGTCGAAACATCTTGCTCCACACTTTACAACTCGTATGCGTACAAGCTTTGTAAATAGTTGAAATACTCACACTGACTTCATTTTCTCTCTCGCTCTCTCTCTATATATTACAGCCCAGCCATGTCCGACACGTCCAAGTCGAATAACAACGCAGCCAGCTCGGCGAGCGCTGATGGGGATGCCGGCAATGTCACACCAACGACGACACTACCACGCAGCAACCATAATAACAATAATAGCAGCAAATTAAAGTCAACGCAGAACAGCAGCGGCGGTGGAAGCATAGACAAACTGTCACCGGATCAGGATATTTATATAAACGCCGCCGACGGTCTGCCCAGTCAGCACCCGACGTTGCCGCCTGAAGCAGACGTGGACACCGATACAGAGCCGGAGGTGGATCCCGATTCGTTTGATGATCTGCCCACGTCGATCATCGTGACCAACATACACTCGGAGGTGTTTGCTAATCCCGAGCTTAAGCACGCCATGGAGGAACTGTTCCGTACCTTCAGCGAGTCGGCCACTTTCCAGTGGCTGCGCAGCTTTCGCCGGCTGCGGGTGAACTATGACAATGCCGTCGCAGCGGCCAATGCGCGCATTAAACTGCACCAATACGAGTTTAACAAAAAGACAGTGATCACCTGCTACTTTGCTCAGCCGGTGACACCTGTTAACAACAAGAATCTACAGCCACCGGCGCCGGTCAAACAGTTCCTTATCTCTCCGCCCGCCTCACCACCAGCCGGCTGGGAGCCGCGCGAGGAAGGTGAGCCGTTGGTAAACCACGATCTGCTCGCTGCATTGGCCAGCTTGACGCCCGGCGAATCCCACGAGCTGCACCCACAGAGTGAGGATCAGCCAGCAATTATTGTGCACACCGCTGTGCTGCCCGAGACCGGCAGCGTAGGCACTGCACTCCAGCCCAAAGCACCGATTGTACAAACCAAATGTCCGGAGCGCGCATAAGCGCCAAACTAAGAGCTTAAAACGGAATGTTTGGCGGCATATGCAAGAGCCAGAGCCAGCGCCAGCGTACCACAACCAATACTGAGCATCTATAGAGAACGAATGAGGACTATGGCAAGCCAGATGACTGGACATTTGGCCATTGAGAATGGGCAGCAGTGTGGGCAGCCTGGCGGTTGAGAGAATTTGTTGTAAATAATTTCTTAAAACAAAATTCGATTGTGATTAATTTACACGTAGCTATGTTTTATATTAAGTACTTGTACTCTCACGTTTGGAGCGTTTCAAGTTTCGGTTTCCCGTTTCCTTATGATTTGCCTCGAGCGTTGCCGTCGAGCATTTACAAACATTAGCTTATCTTAATGTACGCCAAGTGGAGCTGTTAACTCCAATTGATTCTAGATGTGTTTGTTGTTTGCATACGAAATCGCGTTGTCTCTCTCTTGGTGTCTGTTTCTATTTGTATCGATGTGGCTATCCACAATATCTAAATGTACCTTCATGCTAAAAAAGAAATATGTATAACAAAATATGTTTGCAAGTAGCTGCAAAAAATGAACTTTTGCACTCAAGATGACGAAGAAATCGCAAACGGAAATTCGGATATGAATCTATATATCTGTGTATATGTAAATGTTAATCTAATTGTAAGCCACAGAGAACTCGGATATCTATATCTGATATTGAAATACGTATATATGTATACACATTAGCTACAATTCAAAAACAAGTAAATGAAAAATGAAGTTATATTCAAATTCAAAATGAATGTTCTCAATTGTACCTAGTAACCAAATCAAAAACCATTTTAAACAAAAAACAATACAAAGTCCTTTAATTGACGTGAGAAAATGTGAAATATTTGCAATGCGGTCGCCATATTTTTGCCACTTTTGCAGCAATTCGTGAATCCCATCCCAGGCTTTCGTACATGTACTCCTTGTGCGTTTTCTATTGTCCCGAAATGGTTCTGAAGACGGCGACAACCAAATAATTTAATCACACTGAGATATGATTTCTAATTGTTAGTCATTTTAACATAAAACCAAAGAAAAATCGAGTAGGTTCCTTTAAATGTGTGCCCAAAATATAGAATTTACAAATAGCCGTATTTTTAAAAGGATGCAGTACTCCCAGATATTTAATTATAATTATATTTTAGCTGAGAACTGATATACCTGTAACAATACTAACGCATACTTTTAAGCTTGATCCGAATGTCGTTATGGTTAATGAATTTGCTAACCTGGCATTTTCGATCAAATCCCTGTCTGAGAGCTATATTTCTCATGGAATACATTTTCCATCTGATTATCTTACAAGCTTCTTTAGTGCAACTTTTCGGTTCAAATGTAATATGAAAACAGCTTAAAGCACATATTTGAAATAGCAGTGGGATACTGCATCCATTGGCTTGCATGTCTTTGGTCAATAGCTCCAAACAGATGTATTTTATGTAATTTATTAACATGATGAAAGCTAACTAAACAGCGCAAAAGCAGCTGATAGTGGGAGTGCATGTGTGTGTGGGTGTGTGTCAGTATAGATGTGTCTTAGGCTTAACAAAACAAAACAAAAAACAAAACTTTGGCATATCTTATTTACTTTCGATGGTCTTGAGCGGCACCATTTGCTCAGGATCGTCGGGATAAATACTATCCTGGCGTGGCTTCCGGCCAGCACATTGGCTGAACCAGGTATCACCCTTGCCAAAGCGCTCGCCATCCTCAATGGACTCTGGCATTGGCTTGTTCATTGTTTCCGGCAGGAACATAACCCAGAAGCCGGACACTAAGGCAACCACGCCGAACAGCACAGCCGGAATCTTCGGATCAAATGAATCGCCGAGTAGAGTAATCAGGGGTGTCAGAGCGCCAGAGAGACGGGCACACATTGAGCCCAATCCCATGGCTGAGTTGCGCACCACAGTGGGAAACAGCTCCGCCGAGTAGTTGTAGATGACGGCAAAGGATCCAGCAATAAGCAGCTTACCCAGCATCACAATACTCGTGGACAGTGTGGTACCCTGAGCTATGAAGGCGGCCACGATGCAACAGAAGCCGCCACCAAGCATCAGAGTGGAGGTGATG
The DNA here is from genome assembly GCF_001654015.2 of Drosophila navojoa. The sequence goes on from NW_022045864.1 coordinate 1,324,236, forward strand.
GAGCGACGTCCCAGGCGATCCAGGACAAAAACAATGGTTATATAGCTAGGGAACTCCACCAGACCCATAAGGAACAGTATCAGATAGGGATTGCCATAAAGCTTGCCAGCACTCAGCGATAGGCCATAGTAGACAATTGAGTTAGCGAACCAACAGAGGCACACGTTCAGGGTCTTCATCCGCAAGTTGGGCGTGCGGAAGAGATCCGCGAGACCAGCACTCGACTTCTCCTCAACAGCAGCCTGTTGCTTGGCCTTCTGCACATAGTAGTCCTTGCCTATGGGTATGCCAGAGCCGTTAATGCGTACTCCCTTTGCCACAATGTCCACTGCCTCGGCGGCACGCCCCTGCATCCACAGCCAGCGCGGCGACTCATCCATCAGCCACCAATGGGCCAGAAACAGGCAACCGTGCAAGCCATACACCACCTGCAGCATTTGACGATCCTTGATAATGGCACCCCAGCCGGCAACGAGCATTATGCCACCAGCAAAGACAGCCTGGAAAAAGAAATAATTTGATTTCAAAAATAATTTCTCTGTAGAGTTCAAATCTATTCAATTGTCTTGCAAATTTCACGGTCTAAGCTTTAATTTAATTAGAAGTTTTTGAAACGTATTAATTGGTTTTTTTTTTTTTTGTTTTTTGCCTTGACCTATATTGTCTCAAAGCTGTGAATTGATTGAGAAATCGGGTTTTTAGATTCAGAATATCTATCTAGAAGATTCATATAGCCAAGTCATTCAATATGATTAGCAAAATTTTGTGCTCACCTGGAAGGTAATGCCGCATACTGTCCGTTTGGTAGCGCCCACCAGCTCCATGGTCAGTACAAAGCCGCATATATAGGCACCAGCGGAGCCCACTATACCTAGGATAAAACGCGCCACCATGACCGAAAAGTATTCCGGGATGAAAGCCACGCCTACGCCGACAAATAGTTGCAGTAGCGCCGACCAGCAAAAGACGGTCTTGCGACCGACCTTATCTGCCAGGCCACCCAACGTAACGGCGCCCGTGAATGTACCCAACATAAAGACTGTTTGAATGATGGCACCCATCCAGCGACGATCGCAAACGAAGTCCCAGTCGATGGTGCGGGATGTCTTATAATACGTTGTATCGTACACATACTTCTCACAGGGTATCTGGCTGTGATCCCCAGCGCTCGCATTGTACATATGACAGGAGTCCAGCTCGCCGGATGGCTTTAATGGAATGGCGTCAAGGATGGCGGTAGAGTTCCATGGCAACTGGGACAGGGTACTGTTATCTACGCCGGCTATAAAGCATCGATGCTCGGGCACTGATGCAACAGTCACCAGGGACAGCATGTGCATACCCGCTGTCAAAGCGGACAGCACTTGCAGGAAAAATTGAGCGAATTGGTATTTGCCGAATTCACCTTAAAGAACAAAAATATAATCAGTCAATATGCGAATCTTAATTAAATAAAATAATAAATACTGTCTAGGACGGAAGTTGATAATGCAATACCATTCTTCCGAATGGCTTATCAGAATATTATTTATCAGAGTAAAAATAAATAGATTATCGACGTACTGATTTGGCCACAATGGAATTCGCTTTTTATCATATAATAATAATGAAACCAAGATACTAGGAAAAAGTAGCCAAAAATCAGTAAAAACTTTCTAAATTATTTTCTTTCTTTTCTGAAACGCAAAGGATATTAAATGTAGAAAATTTCCTTATATTTGCCACTGACTGTTGGGCTCATAATAGAAAGCACTTGTGTTTGCTTTATTTAATTAAACAGATTTCAACAATATTGCAAATAAACACGAAATGAATGAGCTAAGATAAGCAAAGAAGGCGTCTGCCACTTATTTGTTTAATTGAATGCCGATTCAACATGGATTACAATTGCAAATTAGTATTTTATTTGCATGCCATATATTTTTCTTCAGATAAATGCTTTTAAAATGATTGGATTATCCACTTTCATATGTCGTGCATGATATGATATAATCAGCTATGACAACAGAGTTCTTTTTGTTGTCAAATTGGGTTATCAGATATTTTTCGTTGGGCGTAACTGAACGCGTTTAACGGCGCCGATAGAATTGTCGTCACTCGGCAGACTTTGCAATTAAATCAAGTGGAATTTATTCAATTCGATTTCAATTGAATGGCATACAAATGCGCGGTAAACTGTTTGCCAACAGTTGGTTTTGCTTTTCTCTGTTTACTCTTCTCTTTTATGTTTTATGGGAACTATTGGCGTTGATATATTTTTTGCATGCACTGTACTGTGCTGTGCTGTGATCTGGCTTCTCGAGGTCAGGCACTTTGTAAATTTCTTTGGACGTAGCCTAGATATTTGTCACTTGATCGGTCCAATGTTCAATCGACAATAAATTACAATTGATTTGCGGTACCAACTATTCTAGCAATATCAATATTGATGTGTTCAACCAGTTGAGTGGACAAAAAGACAAACAACAGACGAATGCCAGTAAAGTTACAGACAATTCCCAGACGTGATACCATTGTCTAAGAATTTGTAAAACTGCTCAAATGATCGCACTATAAGTGTGAAATTATGTCACAGATCTCGGGCACAAAAAAGTAGTTTTTAATTAATACCAATTCCACACTCCGGCGATCTTTAATTAAATTCAATTGCATAATCAGAAAAACTGCCGACCGTCCGATCGATACGTAATGAAATTGAAAATGAATATGAAATCAAACGGTAGAATGCGAAATCATAACGGATTATCAGAAAATCAGTCCACAGAGCTTTTCATCAGTTTATGGCCGCATTGTGGGCTGTTTCGCCCAGTTTAGTGGAGCCCTGCCCTTAGGCACAATAACGAACACGAATTGTTTATTTTGGTAATCAAACATGACATAAACCATGTATTTGCAATATACTGTCATCATAAATGGAGCAAGGAAATTGTTATTATTGAATAGATAAAAGACCAATACTATTTTGCTCTTTGACTCGCAGTGAAAAAAAAAAGAAACAAAAAACTGTCAACAGAATAAACGAGTTAAAAGCTTATCATCTTCAAATACCCATCAAACATATGCTGATTGACGTATTAATACTTTACTCGACTCTACATTGATGTTAGCTATGCTGTGTGAAAAAATGATAGAAACATTATATTATGTTTCATATAGAGATCAATTGTATTTCTAGTGCGTGCTCACATCATTCAACTAACAAAAAAAAATTGAAATGCCCCTTAGAATTGCTATTGCATTTTAATTTCGTTCTCCATTCTCTTCGGTAACATTTAAAACTTTTTGACATTGATTTAGAACTTATGTTTGCTTTTAATTACACACACTATAACTAAGCCATTGCACAACTGTGAGCCACAAAATGAACAATGCCAAATGTTGCACAAACGAATCGAGTGCATCAACTGTGGTTGGCCCCACTGCAATGTGCGGTTGTATGGATTGTATATGGTTTTCAGTTTGCTGATGGATTTTTCCTCAATCATATGCATATTTAAAAGTTTGTTTAATAATTGCGAGTGTGTTACAGCAAGTAATTGGTATAATCTGTGTGTTGTTGTACATATTCGCTCTAGGTCAGTAGCCACATTATCGAACAAGCGAATCAAAATAAATGTAAATATAAACAAAAGAACATTCTATATATACAAAAATTCAATATACATATATGGAGCCGATGTATGTAAACTTGACCTAGACTACGCCCTGATTCAATTTGGACAGGGAGAACATGTAAATCGCAACAGGTTGCACTGCATTATCATAACAAAGCCCTTTACTATTCATTTTGAATAGTTCGACTAACACTTATATAATTATAATTTACACACCTACATATATAACTCATACAGCACGCTTTCTTAATGTATATATGGGCATATATGTTAAATATAAATGAATTCTATACAGAGCGTTGAGACCTTTGCCCCTCAGAGTCCAACAGAGTTCTTATCAGCGCAAATATGTTTATATACATATTTATATATATAACAAAAGAACTTTTTTTTTTTTTTAGTAAAAGTGAAGGTCATTCAGAATTGCCCAACACATTTGGTAAATATAATATTTTGTATATATATTTCACTACGTTTGAGTCATGTTTTGAATGACAGAGCTAAAAGAAGAACTAGAAAGTCACGGAACGTAGAAACAATTCAGATCTCACCTTCACTAAGAGGTAGAGCTGAGCAAAACAAAAAACAAAATAAATAAATGAAACAATAAGTAAATAATTAAAAGTATAAATATTAGAAGAACATAAATTGAATAACCTGTTTTTGGACTTTCGAATCTTTTGCCGTCATATGTACTTACAATATATGTAGATACAAGATATTAACATATACTTTGACGCGAGGAAAAAGTGGCTAATGCGGTCATTAGTCTCTTACCGGTTGGCATCGAATGATAAAAACTTGTTTTCTACAGACCGGCGTGGGCCGCCTTAAAATTCATATGTTACGATTTGAAGAATTTGCCAAATGCAGTTTACGAACTCTTGCTATTCAATTAACCAATAAATTCATCAATAACAAAAATATAAAACTGATTGAATTCTGTCATTGATAAGCCTTGCCATTTATGGTTATAGGGCTTACACAATGCTTATTAAAGGTTATGTAAGCTTAGAGTAAATTTGAAGCGTAGTTCGCGCGTATTTATAAAAAAAAAAATAATAATAATCTTAATAAATTTGCATTAGTTTACAATGCAATATTTATAATGACTTTTCAACTGCTCGCATTTATCTATAAACGTGTGAATTACCTGAATAAACCGCATCCCATTCTAAAACTTAATAAGCAGCTCATCTGCAACCGCGTGACGATGCGGTCTGAGTACGTTCCCAAAGATATATTTGTAAAGTCTATTTCATATGTATATGTCCAACTGGAAACGATCGATTACTGACGATCGACAATTTTGACTGAGTTGCGTTCTCTATATAGGAAGTTGTAACTAAATGTCAGTCAGTCATATACGACTCTTAACCTTGAGATGATTATTAAATTAGCAAACAGGGGCAATTAAAAGTGTATTAAACTTGACTGGCCGACAATGATAATAAAAAATATGAAAGATTATATGTTTGTACATATATGTATGTATGTAGGTATGCACACAATCGCATGCATATACGAAATCAAAGGGACGAGCAAAATGCGGACATATATCAAAGAGATAACAATATCTCGCATCTGATAATTAAAAGTGACAGCCGGATAACTGAATCTAACATTAATGCATTTTCGACTTGGATAAACGGAAACAACGCGGTCGCCATGCCGGGCACAAGATAAGCGAACGCATTGCTGATATGCGCCCATGATAAGGACGCCACACACTTTGTAACGTTGGCGGAGTGATTGACCTATCTACTCACCCAGTTTGCCCATTAAGTCCTCTAAAACGTAATCCACAGCCATTTTTGCTTAGATTAATAGTGCTATTGTTCAACAATAAATATCGTTCCAGGTAAGAAATAGATTCCCTCTGAATTCAACTCGATAAATCAAGTGGTAGCAATTTGCATCTTCTGTTGGCTTATACTTGATTGCAATACACTTGATGTAAATAAGTTGGGATTTCGATTATCAGAGCCACGAGAGGCGGGACTGAGACCCCAAGCCGTTTGTAACGTGCGCTGGAGATTGGCAAGCGCCGCCGTGCTGGCAAAAAGCTAAATGCGAACTGAATGGGCTTTGAGTACGCGAAATGAGTTTCGAGTCGTGACTGAATAACACTCACATACATATACATGAACATATCATATAAACCCAACAAATACTCGCACACACACAGATAACGAAACGCTCCCGCCGATATGTGTGGAAGAGCTCGACGATTGAGAGTGTGGATCGCGGTATTTGAGTGTTTGCTAAATTTGTTGTGGCCCCCTTTGTTGTTGCTATTCAATTCTGTGACATAATTCTAGATCGATAAGCTTACAAATCAACAGCAGAAGAGGAAGAATGTGTGTGTGTGTGTTATAATTCAGCATCATTTGTTTCCAAGCAGCGTGTGGATCGCAAGATTAGATGTAATTGCAGCTAGTTGCCAAGTCGCTCAGAGCCAAATTTTACATTATAAAAGCTTGAAGGCTCGTCTAAATGAGTATTAGATATGGATTAAGTTACATTTCACGCGACCGAAAAAATAATAACAAAATACATATGTATATACATGATATAATTATATTCTTATTTTTTGCACTTTCGGCATAAATTCCGGTTATTATAATATATTTACAAAATAAAAAGAAAAAGTAAAGTACCTGTAACTTAAGGAATATATTTAATCTTATTTTTATTTTAACTGTTTTCACATGATCATAATGTTAAATGATATTAGGGATCCTTAGCAATTTCAAATGACTCTTTAACATAAACGCTAATTTGAAGTCATATATTTTTTATGCCATGCAAGTAAAAATTGTATTTAAACATTATTTATGTTTATTTCCCAATAACCTTTACATAGCAACCTATTATAAATCAATTCCCATCTAGCAACATTCCTATTTATTTTCAAACATACATATGTATTATATATTTTTATAGCCTTACTAAATTTAATCTTTGATTTTATCAATTTTTAAAGTATTAAATTTTAGCAATGAGTGACCCATCGATATCGGACCCAATGTCCTTTTTATATTTGGACATGCTATCCAGAGTTTTATTAGATGAGGCTGAAGAGGCGGCGAAAGAATTTGATCTAAAAATGGATTTTATACGTGAACAGGAAAGAAATTGCTTGGAGATTGGGAAAGAAGTGAGATATTGACACTGTTGCAAACGAAATCATATTCAGATTTTCGCCAATAATCAATCGTTTTCAGCGTGTTACAGTGGATCTGCTTATTAACAAAATGCAGGAGTGTATCTTTCAAACGGAGCTCGAATTACAGGAGAACGAAGTGCAGTTGGATGAAATGGATAAACTCCTTTCACGATATCAGGCCAACTACATAGATTTCTCAAAGGGTCCCGAGCAGATACCCCTGAGACCTAGCAGTTATCGTACATTCCTGAAGCTACTTATATCGGCGGACCAATCGACTGCGCAATGTAACGACCTAAAAGAGGAACTCAAGGCTTATAACGAAGAAGCCATCGTGCGTTTAGAATCCCCAAATTTGGTGAGAGTATAGAAAACCCATATCTACGAGACAAGATTTAACGTATTTCTATAGGTAACCAGGATAATGGACTACCATTTATCAGCAATAACTGGACTGGAAAAAAAACTGGATAAGCTGCACAAATTGACCAACCAGGTCATTAAAAGCTATAATAAAATATGCAGAAAAGTAAAGATCAATAGCTTAAGTACCAAGTGCACCCGCCACAGAGCCAAGATAATGAAAGACAAACGCTACAATGGACCCCGCCCAACTACAGCTCGTTATAAATTTTGAAAATTAATATTCAATATAACGGTTTATATGATACATATGTATGAATTAGTAGGCAATTAAATGCATTCAAGTTCAACTTTGTTCTTAACATGACGAAGATTATGAAGATATTTGGTTTGTTAATTGTTAGTTCTTAGTTCGAGTCACGGAAGAAGAGCACATCGTCGGCTATAATGCTGGTGCTTGTCTTTTGGTTGCCCTGCTGGTCGGTTATCTCGCCATATGTAATCTTGCCCTGCACCATTGTGCGTTGCCCCTTCTTGAGGTACTCCAGCACAGTTTCACGCAGATTGGGTTTGAAGACAACCACTCGATGCCAGTCGGTGCGTTGCGCCCAGTCTCCATTCTCATATCTGGCGAAAGAAATATTTGTGTTACAGTTACATTATATGTATGTTTATGGGTATGTTACATTTCCACTCACTTGTAATTGGTGTGAGTAGCTACTGAGAAGGTGACCACCGGATGCTCCAGCGAGCCGCGGAGTTGTGGATCTGCACCGACACGCCCCAATATAGTTACCGTGTTGACAGCTATATATTTGAAATTTATAATAGGACCTGTTAATAGATTTATGCAGACCTAGAAATGATTTTCCATATACTTTTTTCAATTTTGGCGGGCGCTGCGGCCGTCGTGCTTGCGGCACCTCGTGCCGGCAGACTCCGAAATCCATTTAGCACTGGCTTAAGCTGTTAATTCATAAATATATGACAATTTACGAACATTTCTTTGTTTAAAGTATTACAGCATTTAACTTACAATGTGTTTAGCTTGTTGCATCATTTTTATGCGTGCTTTATTAACCGGCAATGCGTTTTAATTTTTGCAAACAGCTGTTTGGAAAGGACGCAGCTAACTTAACTCAATTTACTACTGCTTGTGGCGCACTCTGTTGGAAATTTTATGCAACATATCGATATGTCGAAAAGTCTTTTATAAACCCGAGGATTGGTCGTGATATAGTTTTGAATATATTTCAAATGCTAGAATAAAAATGTTAGCTGAAAAAATAATATATAATAAACAATATCATCTCAAGTGATAGTATGCAATAAGTTAATCTACTCTGGTTAATGTCAATGTATTGTTTACTATTTTAGCATACCCAAATATTTTTGCCACCAGTATTCCAATTGGATTGATTTTTCCACTGATGGGATCATAGGCTTACTCTATCGGTTAATTTGGGAACGACTACATGCTCGCTGTACCCAGCTCATTGCTCCAACACCCCGTAAAGGCGCGCTCTGTTGGGCAATTTTTTTAAACAAGCCATAGTACAAAAAACAGTCGACAGTGGCGCTTTGGTTATTTATATTTTTTACAAACTTGATTGTTTTGGTTTTTCTGCCTCAAATAATAGACACCAGAGGCAAAAAGATCTTTTTTGAAAACCTTGAGCACTCATGTAGTTAAAATGCATAGTTATGGTAGCCTGCCTTTAAATTTAAACTTACTAATTTTTTACTTAACAAGTAGTTTATCTAGCAAATTGAAAAAAGGCATATGTGGGTACATATATACATATATGTATGTATATATATTTTTTATACATATATTGTACAAACAATCCATAATTGGATAATAGAATAAGATAATAAACATTTTAATAAACAAAGACATATATTTTACTTTTAGCATATTGCATAGTATAGACTAAAAGTATGTATACAGATGGAAATTCTTGGGTCCATTTGTAGATATGCATACGATCGCAGCGAAGCATTGCTTGACCATTGAACAGGATGTACGATCGCCGATTGACTTCGTTTTACTGCCGAAGCGACATTTACGAGTCGCCATTTTGTGGATCCATTTTGTTTTTGGAAGAGCCGATTAGCCACCAAAGCCCACGGGAGGCCGGCATTGATTTCCACTGAGCAATTCAAGGCATTGCATCCAGCTGAGGTGAATGTGAAACAAAACGGAAGAGCAAATTCGCTATTTTATATATTTTCGTAACGTTTGTCTGTTGTGTGCTGCTGCAGCAGCAGCTTCAGCCTGCTATGCGCAGCAAGAGCAATAGCAATAACAACAACCTAAGCGACAACAACAAAACCAACAACTCTTCGACTTTGCATTCAAATTCAGGCGATGACGACAGCCAACCGACAAAGACGAACAGTCGGGCGGGCGTGCAGATGGGCAGGCGGCAAAGTTGATGTCGATGTCGATATCGGCGTCGGCGTCGGCGTCGGCGTTACTCTTGGTACTGGTGCCGGGCTGCTGCCCAAAGAATATTGCCAACCCGAGCCGCAGCATGAGTCTTGGCGTTATTTGATTTGTGCGTCAGAACAGCCGCTTCGTAGGGTACTACGACAGCTGTAGATAGTCCGTCCCAGATGGGTTTGAGTGTTGGAAATGCTTCAAATTCTGTTTTTCAAGTAGGTCATGTGAATAGACTGCTATATAATGTGCTGAATTTAATGATTAGAAATTGTCATATAATTGTTCTTTAAATATAAATATTTGCAATCATAAAGAGTTAAAAAATCATAAAATGATTTCATTTTTAACAATAATAAAATTATATGATTTAGTATTTAGTTAAAGACAAATGAAATATAAAATATGGTCAGTATACATATATTTAATTCCATGTAGTAAATTTCTTTGAATATTCTAACTATATCGATCGTGTATAGTTAATTAATTAATCAGTTCTTTAATACAACTGACTGAATGATCTTTAACCAATACTTAGTTTGTGGAACCGACTTTTACAGTCATATAAAATTATATTTTTCATTATATAAGAAAAGTTTTTTCCATTTCTTCCTATATATTGTAGCGCATAGCTATCCCCAGTGTAGCCCCAATCTAAGGCATTATTCATGCTGTCGTTTTCGAGTGCTGCCATCGTCGTCGTCGTCGGTCGGTCGGACGGTCGCTTCGACTCACCTCTCCACTCTTCTCTTCGTTATATTTCGTTTCGTCTCTCTTCGCTATCGTCTGCTGGCGTTGTTTCCAGCGCGCGTGTAGCTGGGCATATGTGTGTATGTGTGTATACATATAAGTGTGTGTATCTGTATGTGTGTGGGCTGTATATCTGTATCTGCTGTGTATATGAGGCTATGGCTATGGCTGTGACTCCGGCTGCTCGCTGTTGCGATACTAACGAACGAACGTCCCAAATGTCGACGTTGCCGTTGCCGTTGCTGTTGCTGTTGCTGTTGCTGTTGTTGCTTTTTGTATATTTTCAGTTTGTATAGCGAATGGCACGGTACGACGCTTGAAGAGGGAGCTGGCTGGTTGCTGTTGCTGTTGCTGTTGCTGAAGTGGTTGCTGTTGGCTGGGCTTCTCGAGGACGTCCGTTCGTTCATTTCGTATCGTTTCGTAGCGTTTCGTTTCGTCTGTTGGTTCGTTTGTGCGTTTGCGTGCAAAAGCAACGAAAACTCATATTCATTTTATAGTGAAACTCAACTCAACGCAGCTTAAGCTTAATGTACAGCAGTAGCAGCAGCAGCAGCAGCAGCCGCAGCAACATTCCAACTGGCAGCTTAAATGTTGTTGCTGTTACGGCTTGGTTTGTTCGTTGCTTGGCTGCCTTCGCCTGCGCGAAGGTTTTTGAAAAACGCGCGCAGCTGTTACAGCAATTGGGTAACATTAGCCTCAGGAACCCATTTAAAGCAAATCAGTATTTGTTCGCCTGCTAGACGCTCAATTTAATAGAACTTAAAGAGTAATTTAGTTGCGAATGAAAAATAATCTTCATCTATCGAAACTTCCTAGTCCTAATTGACTAATATAGAGCCCTTAGAATCTATATTCTATATACATTTTAGTTTATATTCTATATACTAAATAAAATCATAAACAATTGCGCCTGCATTTGCATCTAAAGCTGACTGCGCACAATTTTACCAAAACTTAACAGAGCAACAGAAACTTAACCAAACGAATGTTCGCATTAAAGTTTATTTCGAAACCAACTCACTGGCAGCAGCAGCAGCAGCAACAGCAACGGCAACAGAGCCAGCAGCAGCAGTGGCAGCAAAAAAAGCCCCAACAGCAACGCAAATGAAAAACGCCAACGAACAACGAACGAGCGCACAGAAAGCAGCACACAGCAACAACAACAATAATAAAAAAAAAAAAAAGAGAAAAAATCAAGTAAAATTACGACAAGCAAAGAGGCAGCAGCGAGGGCAGCGGCAGCAACGTTGAAAGAAAACAAGAAACTTCATCGCAGCAGCAACGAATGTGGGGAGCAGGGCGTCCACATGGCAGAGAGAGAGAGAGAGAGAGAGAGACAGTGCGAGCTAGATAGGGATGTAGAAGCGGGAAGAGTGGAACAGGGGAAAGCAGCCGCACAAAGTGTGTGACTGTTTGAGTGCCTCTGTGTATGTGTGTGTGTGTGTGTGTATACGTGTGTGAGTGTGTGTGTGCGGTGGGGCGAAGGTGAAGCATGCGATGGCGTTGGCTGCTATAACGTCAGGCAAGACTGAGGCGAAAACGACGACAGCGATGAAAAAACCCAGCACCGAACGAACCAACAGTGCCAGCAAAAATTTATAATAAAAGCAGCAGCAGCAGCAGCGACAACAGCAACAACAACGACAACGACAGCGGCAAACGTTGAAGGCAACAACGATGGCGTTGCTTGCAACTCTGAACAGTGCCAGGCCAACCAGCCCGTCAACTATCCAACGAGCAGCACAGCTTTAGTTGCCTCTTCAAAAAGAAGAGAAGATAGACATACCCTGCTAAGATGGTTAACGAAGTTTATAGAAATTCCGTATAAATAATTATTTAAATATGTATTTAATTGGGCTCGATCTGATAAAACCTAAATAAGAACTAGAGAAACAAGAATTTATTTAAATGAATAATAATATATTATTAGATTCCAAATATTGCAAACATTTCTCGTTTATAAACATTTCATTAATTGCTTTCTCTTCGATTTAAATTCTAGCTTAATACGGTTGCTTTGTAGCTTTTCTTACTTTTACATACTCTACTGTTATCTCAAGTAGTCACAGTATTTTCAATCTACTCGGCTCTAAGAAATTTTCATGGTAGTTTGAGGCATTAAAATATTATTGAGCAAATGATTTATTATTTTTCGTAACTCTTAGGTTCTAGTTACTGTCTTGAAGTCATCTTAATTACTCTATTGAATCGACTCTACCGCAAGAGTATACCAAATGAAAGAGCGAACATAGTTAGAGTTAAAGTCGTCGTGTTCGTTCTCGAATTCATCGTCGTCTTCGCCGTTGCCGTTGCCATCGCCGACTTCGTCACTGCGAGCTCTGAGCTGAGCTGAGCTGAGAACAGAGCACCGACAGTGACCGAACATTAAAGTTGAAGTAAAGTTGGAATTTGTGCCTGGGCCCCCCGTTCTGCCATAGCCTCCCATGCCCGCCTTTTGTAATCAGAATAAACGAATATTCGCTTAAGCTCTGCACATTGGAGCAAAGTACAATTGCAAAGAAACATCTGGATTAACGAATAACCAGAACTTTCCTTAACACTTTCGATTCTGTATTATTTATTAATAATATAATATTAATATAATATTAATATTATTGTTCTTACAAATTATAGGTTAAACAAGGAATTATAATAGGTTTTCTTTTTGAAAATTAGTATTGCATGTAGCAATGTATAGCATGAGTTTAAAATTAGTTATCTTGCACTTATTATTCTTAAATGAATTTAAGAAAATTCCTTCTAAGTCTTTACTACTATATTAACTGCTTTCCCAATTAATGAGACTTAATATAAATTAATATTTATATAAAAGTACTATAGTATATACTTGGTTTATGCCAAATGTTTAGGGGGTATATTGTTATTCCTAATATGAGTTTATTATATAGTATATATTTTTATCGTTTGCTCCATTCTAATCACGTAGATCCACTGTTCGCTCCAATCATTCAACCTTACCAAGCGGCAGGGCAAAACGCAAATGTCAAGACGAACGAGCGAACCCAACGAACGCAGTTCTGTCGACAACAACAACAACAATGACGACAACGACGACGACGGCGACGATGAAAACGCCAAGGAGTGGGCGGCAGCCCAAGTGTTGGAACGCTAGTGCTGGTTTTGGCTGCCAGGAGCTGAGTGCGAGGCCTAAAATATTCCCGCCAGCTCTCCCCAGAGCGCCTCACACCACATTTCAGTACGATAAAGGAAATGCCACACCACTGTGACAATACATTTGCTAGAGCTGGCCCCCAAAGCCAGAGCATACCGTAGCCTGAATAGTCGTCCTCGGTGCTCGGTGCTCGGTCCTCATCGACGTCGTCGTCTTCGTTGTCGTTGCCGTTGTCGTTGTCGTTCTCGTTGTAGTTGTTGTTTTCGTTCTAAGCGACGCACATGGCCGCATACCACAGAGCGGAGCGCACTCTGCTCGAGCCCTGAGTCAGAACCTGCAGTCGACAACAGCAACAACAACAACAATGTCGACTGTCGGTCCGCTCTTATACGATGGCTGCTTCATGTGCTTTAGTGTCGAGCCAACACTGGCTCCAGCACAGGCTACATCAGCACCGCCGACACCGTCACCGCCAACAACTCTGGGCTCTGGCTCCGCTGCTTGAATTTTGTTGCCGCTGCCTTTGCCTCTGCCTTATTCCCATTTACAGCGTCAGGTCTGAAACTCTGAAACGTAGGGCTTGGGACTTTAGTTCTGACTCTGGCTCTGACTCTGTCTCTGTCTCGGGCTCGAGCCGTCGAGCTACGACCAGGGCCGTCTGCTGCTGGCTGGTTTGTAGGTTCTGGTTCTCAACCAAGCACATGGCTAACAGCCACAAAAGCGACGTTGACGACGACGTCGACCAGTTGCCACTTGCGCAACGCAAAAAAAAAAAAATAATAATAAAAATCGAAAAGAAAAGAAAACCCAACGGCAACATCGATCGATGTATGTGTATAAAAATAGAGGGAGCCTTACTCTTATATGGGTGGGTGGGAAATAATTAGCATATTTGGGGTAAATATATATATCTAGAGCACATGAAGGGTATAAGTACAAATATATATTATATTATTGAAAGCATTCAAATAGAGGTAAGCTCAGACGAATGTATTAGCTATAAATAACATAGTTAGCGGTTGATCAGATTAGGGACTTAGATTAATTTAGCCATAACATTCACTAACAATAAAATAATGTTGTAAATTATAAATAAATAGACTTTAATTTAAAAGAACATATGTTTTACTTGGTTGCCTTTAACGAGCGCTATGTAACTTAGATTATGCACGGAGCATATAAAGGATCCTCTTTTAGCTCTGGCTTTAGAAAATTCGTATTATATTACTTTAACTGATATGAGATATGAAAGATATTTTAAAACAACAAACAAAATTATCATCAAATTAATTATAACAGAAAGTGACCTATCATATAAGGCAAACTTAACCAAAATCAAATCTGAAATGTTTGCCATTAATACAACATTTCGAGAAGTGAGTTTGAAAAGGATCGATAATTGCAAAAATATATTTATTTAAAATTCAACCTAGCTTATAAAGTAAAACTATAAAATAAAAAAAGTCAATCAAACTGATTATAGACTTAAAAAAGATACCAATTGATCAAGCCCATATCAATTTGAGATTCCTGCTGTATATGGTAAATCTATTGCAACTTAATCCCGCTTTTAGTCAATTTGATTCCCACAGTTTTTGAATACTCTTCAGGCGTACGTGCGTCCCATTTAGCAGTTGGGTTAAATGGGGCTCACTCGATTTCTGTTGAAATAATGCCAAGTCAATGGCGCACAACAATTTGGGACCTTCCAGCGACTTCAGCTTCAGCTTTATTCGCTGTGTGTCATCAAAACAAACAGCAGCGGCGAGTAAGAAACAACTGATAAAACCTGAAAAGCGAATGCGTCATGCGCCCCCAAAAACTGAACTTGTGCTGATTGTGTTTTGCATTTATGTTTGTTGGGTTTTTTTTTTTTTTTTTTGCGAATAATGGCGTGGGCAAAAAGTTATCGATGGCGCTCAAAGCAACGCTGCCAGCAGCTTGTTTTGAAAGCACCGCCACATTTCAAGGATACCGTTCGTAACGGGTTAGCTATTTACGTCTCGCCTGGCGAACTCTAGCAGAACCCATGCGCCGCTGCTATCCTTCAGCTAGAGTCAGAGCGAACAGCTGGGCATGATTTCTAGCCATTCGCGCCTGCAGCTAGGTTTGCCAATACGACGCACACACACACGCACACACCGTCGCACACCCACACATGCTAAAAACCTCATTCATTTAGTTTTCGCAGAGCGACAGCAACAATAGTTTGTTTCAAGAGTTCGGGGGGAGCTCTTTACCGGCTGTCCTGGCTGTTAGGCAGCCTCAACTCATGGCCCAATGCATAAAAATCCAAGGGAAGCGACTGCCGCATAGAGGGTGTCTCAGCCAGCTTGGAGCTGTCCACTATGCTGGCGCTGCAACGGAACACCCTCTATAACGGCACACATTTCAGGCCATGCTCGCCTGTCAGCCGGTCCCTCGGTCGGACGGTCGCTCACTTTGCTATTCAACGAGCCCAACGTGAAGCACGGCGCGAACGCTGGCGCGGGTTACATTCGTTTAGGGTGAATGCCGCACTCCCAGCCGCTTGTACGGACGACCGCCCGCCCGCTCGTTTGCCCGTTTGCCCGTTTGCCCGTTTGCCTGTCAGCCAGCAACCACCCACTCGGGCCGCAACCCATCCACCCACCCAGTCGTTCGTCCTCGTCCTCGGCGTCGCTGGCGTTGTCGTTGTCGTTTGTTTGTCACAATAGGGCAAAAGTTTCACAGTAACCGTTATGCGACCCACAGACACCACCGCCCCAGCTCAACGTGGAACCCAAATGTCTGCCAGCCAAGCCAGCTACCACCCAACCACCCAGCCACCCACCACACGATCTGCCTGCCAACCAGCCAACCAGTCAGCCATCCAGCAACGTTGTCCGCATCGGCACAGCGACAACCAAACACAGCAAAAAACAAACTGCTGCACTAGAAAACAGCAGACACACAAATACTCTGAGATCTATTGAGAATAAGCTTACAGCTAAAACTGTACTGTCTTTTTTTCCGATCATATACATATGTAGGTATAAGGTTTCTAATCCATATTTTTTCTTGAATATCTGTAAGCAGCCCCATAACGATAAAAATAAGAAATATTTTAGTTGAAAATTAATCTCTGCAAATAATTATAAATTACTTATATTTGATAATTGACTTAGAGAAATATGTTTTATATGAATGGTGGAGTTTGTTAGGGAAATACAATATAATTTTAAATACGAAAAATATGCCGATGATCAGTAATTGATAAAAATTTATAAGCGACTTGATTATGGCTGAATGAATTGGTATCCTTATTCACGGCTCGATACGGTTCTTAGAACTGGAGTTAGATTTTCATACGACACTTATTCATTGAGTATCAGAGTTTAAAATGAAAAAATATGTATATATTGCAGATTAATTTAATTTATAAATAAATAAATAAAATAAATACTAAAGTATATAAATACAAAAGTATATTTAAATGTATATGTTTTTACATTTTTAATAAATAGATATAATCTTAACTTATTGATTGTATAATTGGCCTTAGATATATTTTTTATATTTTATATTAAACAATTCGTAATATATGTATATATTCATTAATTCATGAATTACTTTACTATTATTCGGCATTCCATGCCAAACGCAGCAAACGCATTGATTATTCGTCTATGACTGTTTTACTCGTTTCATTTTTATAGGGTATAAAACTTGCTCTGAAATACGATGGACTATACATACAGCTATAATACACACACACACACACACATACAGCCATATGCATATACACATACATATAAATACATATATCTATATACACATCTACATATACATATATATACACTGAAAGCATTAAGCTTTCATGCGCATGTGTTTGTGTGTATGTAGGAAACTTTTATTGTCAGCACAAACAGACACACGCACACGTACACACACACGCTCAATGTTGCCTCCATGCTCGAGCGAAGGATAAAATGCTGCAAATTCACGGCAACAACAATAAAAACAACAACAACGACAACAACAACAAGAACGGCGGCAACAACAGATATAACAAAAACAACAACGACAACGGAGCACACGGTACGTATACGTATCCATCAGATAGAAAAGGCATCGGGCAGCATGCTGAAATAATGAAGCAGCAAGGACTCGACTCGAGTCGAGTCGAGCAAGGCAGCCAGGATAGCTGGCAAGCCTTGGCAGACAGGCAGGCAGCCAGTCGACTTGGCTTTGGCTTTAGCTTGGCTCTGGCTCTGGCTCGGTCTCTGTCTATGTCTCTGGCCCGGTCTCTGGGCCAAAATGAAAACGAAAATGGAAAATGTGTTTGGCTGTGGATGGGCAGGATAACAGGCGGGACAGGCAGCAGCAGCAGGGACGAAGCCAGTATGCTGTTTGGGGCTGAAAGGACCGTCTCCGACAAGGATATTGCGCACGAGGACAGGATGGCTGCCTGGCTGACTCGTGGTGTTGATGATGATTACAGAGATGCGCAGATAGAAGCTGAAGTCAGGCAGCTAGAGCTATCCAAACAGGCGAATGCGAATCGAGCAAAAAGCGTTTGCTTGCTTCGTTCCTTTCCATATGAAAATGCCATGTTTTTGTTGTTGCTGTTGTTGTGGCCATTGTTGTTGTTATTATTATTATTGTTTTTGTTGTTGTAGAAAGTCTAACACGCCAAGAATGTACAACGTTGTTCTTGTTGCTATTGCCACTGCCGTTGCTATTGCTGTTGCCATTGCTTTTGCTCTTGCTCCTCCTCTTGCTCTTCTTCTTGCTCTTCTTCTTGCTGTTGCTCTTGCTGTTGTAATGTGATTCGCCCTACCAAGCGCCGCCTCTCCGCCTTGCTTTTCTACAAACAGCAATGAAGGACCACCAGAACAGCAGAGCAGCACAGCACAGCACAGCAGAGCAGCATCAGCATCAGCATCAGCGGCTCCTAGTCAAGTCTCAGTGCACGAGTAGCTGAAAGGTCTGCTTGAGCCTTGGCTCGGCTTGTGGATGTGGGCCGGACTGGGCTGGTTTCGGTGCGGCATTAGATTGAATGGAATTGGGAGGGCGCATTGTGGGCTAACGCAGAACCAAAGAACCCGAAAATATATTCCACTAGAAATGTTTATTAAATTTCTTGCATTTAAGCCTTGAGATGTGTTCGAGCTGAAATTAGAAATCGACTTGGCCAAAAACAAAGGATTCCAGTTTGCCAGCCCAATGTAAGATGTTTCACAATTAAAGATGTTTCGACATTAATTATTGAATGCCTTCGAACTGTTATGCCTAAACGCCTGGCAGGCTAATGTCTTTTGAGCTAGCTCGAATTTAAATCATGTCCTGTAATCTTTGAGCTGCAATTAAAACAAAGAAAATTCGTTGTGGCTCAGACTTTTGTATTTGACTGAATTGCATTTGCATCAGTTGCTAGATAGCTAGGTAGCTCCATAACTAATTAGAAGTTGTTTCAAGGAAATTTATGAAAATATTCTACAATAATAAAGCATATTCAGGCACGATTGAGTCCGAAAAGAATAAATAGCAAGCAGGTCAGAGCAAGTTAAGTGTGCAGATAATATTTAACATTAACAAATTAAAACTCGATCTTTGAATTGTATTATTATTTAATACCATAATTACATAAGTAAATCTTGATTTAGTGTAATTAATTTATATATTATAAAATATGTTGATATTGTTAAATGAATATCACATAATCTAAACTGTTTTCCCATCATTCATAATCAAATAATGAATCGTTTCATTCATATAAACATTAATATGATTAGATAAGTAAGTTAGTAAAATGGATAGTCTTTGACTATACAATTTCGTAGTTAGCATTAAGTTGAGTTCTTGGTTCTTAAGACTGATATGATATTATAAGACCTAATTATATTTAACGTTTTATATTCAACTTAATATTATTGAATAACCTGAGCAACATCATTATAGACTACTCAAAAATCAATGTGTAATGCAATAGCCAATTTTTTAAGATAAGCCACAACTCTAATGAGTGTCCTTCCCGCCCATTCGCCACGCCTGCTTCGTTATCAATGCCCGCTTTGCGCATTGTTGCTGGAGTACGTAACATGACCCACTAATTGGTTATGCATTGCACAGCGATGGGGCGACACCTCAGCCTTATAAGCCGAGCCCATGCAGTGCCATGCCCCATGGGCGCTGCCCGCTGTGTAAGGTCAGCTCGGCTAACCGCAGGCCGTGTGCGCCAATTTTGGTGAGTGGCCGCTGTGAGGATGTGAAAATGCAGATGTGGATAGACATGGAGAAGGAGATTGAGATGGAGGTAGAGTTGGAGATGGAGTTGGAGATGCGGGACTTGTAGATGTCGTAGTCTGGCGCAAAGCGAGTGCGTGTGTGACCCAAATACACACACACACACACACACACACACATCGAATGGCTCTGTTCATTCAGACAAACCAACACACTCGGCTCCAAATATCAGCAGCCACATGTCAAAGTGCGTGCAGGAGTTATGCAAATGTGAGAGCTGTCGGAGAACTAACAGGCGTGGGCAACAGGATAGGTGTTGTTGTTGCTATTGTTGCTTTTGCTGACTGTGCTGCTGTTGCTATTGTTGTCTGGGGTGTCGCGTCTGACAATGAAACCGCACTCACCAGGGCAGCACACAGACTATAGGTGTGTGTGTCTGTGTGTGTGTGTGGCAACTGTTGGTGGGGACGCTTAATAAGCGCAAAGGCAACTGGGCAGCAAGGCGTGAATCCTTCAGGACGTCGGAGTGTTGTTGCCGCGAAGCGAAAGTTTTTCTTTGCCAGCAAATTTGATTTTATGTTGTGTGTGTGTGTGTGTGTGTGTGTGTGTGTGTGTGTGAGGGTCTTTTTTTGTGTTGCTCTCCGTGAAAAGTGAAAAACTTTGCAACCCCTTCGACTGCGACGCGAACAGCGCAGATGGCATCGCTGTCAACGTCGGCAGTGGCGCAACGTCGACGCTGACGTCGCGCTCGCTGTCAGCCTTAGCGTCGTCGTTGGCATCGGCTTCGTATTTTCAATTTATGGTTTTGTATGCACAGAGCAAGAGACGTGGCACACACATGGAGCAGGAGCAGGAGCAGCAGACGGAGCCATTGCCGCAGTCGCATAGTAATAGCAGGAGTCGTAGACAGAGCCCAATGCCAATGCACCCCGTTGTGGATTGTGTTTAGAGGGATGAGGTGCATGCAGCTGCACAGGGGTGGCAGTTAGGCGTGGGAGGGTTGAAAGCCTGTGCTGGCTGAGTGACTAGATGTCTGGTGGCTGCTGCTGCTGCTACTGCGGCTGTTGCTGCGGCTGTTGCTGCTGCTGCTGCTGCTGTTGCGTCGTCTGTTGCTTCGTGCGTTTGCTTTTAATACATTTTCGCCAGCTGCTAAACTTAAATTTCCACAGCTGCGCCCCGACTAGACGCCCCCCACACACACACAACTCCCAGCTCGCATCTGTGCGCTGTGAATTCGCATCGCATGTGAATTATGACAGAACTTTGTTGGGGCCGCAGCAACCGCGAATGCTGACGCTGACGTAGACGTAGACGTTGACGTCGCCGTCGCCGTCGCAGTCACAGTCGACGTTTGTTTTGCATTTTTCATGCTGCCAGCGAAGGCAGCAGACAAGCGGCGACCTTGAACAATTTATTGTTGTTGCCTTTGCCTTTGCCGTTGTTGTTGTTGTTGTTGTTAACTGCTTTTTATTTATTTATGGTATTTTGCTGTTGGTGCTGGCAGTGGCGCTTGTGGACCCTTGTAATATATGCATGCCAGGCAGGCGGACAGGCAGAGCGCCGGCAACCTGCCATTCAAAGCCATCAACAACATGAAGCATCCACCGAAAGGCAGTCAGTCAGCCGCACACCAATACAACAATCCATCTATCATTAGTCAATGCTACTCTCCTCCTCCTCGGCATTGACGTCGGCGTCGCCAGCGAAAGTGTTACGTTCAATGCTCCCGTCGCGACGTCGTTTTGGCGTTGGCGCTATCCCAAAAGAGTCGCCGCTTGGTAACAAGTGGTTCTCCCTCTTTTTGGAAAGCCCGATCCTGACTCCCCTTACCTCAGCAACCTCATTACCCAACCCTATGCCCATTGGCTTGCGGTTAATCTGTTTATACATTACATTACAACAATGCCAACAACAGCAAAACGAAAGGAAAAAGAAGAAAAGAAAAAAATCAGCTCACAGCTGTTTGGGAACTGTCGTTTTTATTGCCGTTGTTGGGCTGTTCTTTTAATTAGGCGTGAAAAACTCTCAATGAACGTTGCTGCCGCCCCAAGTGATTGTTGTAGGTGTGCGTGAGTGTGTGTGTGTGTGTGTGTGTGTGTGTATGTGTGTGTGTATATGTGAATGAAACTGAATGAAGTTATGAGTAGATACGCTAATGAGTGAGAGGACAGCGAAGGTCAGTTTAATGTGCTGGAGAAACGAAAGACTAAATCACCGGGAGCAGGAGCAGGAGCGGGAGCGGAGCAGGAGCAGCAACATCGCGGACAGCTTTATAGCCAGCAACTTGTTGAATGAATGTTACTTCGAGAGCGTATCTTAAGCCCGACTGTCAACAGTTAGTCGACAGTTGTGAGTGGCGGCGTCCTTCGCTAAATTTGCTGTGCCGTTGTCTTGGGATTGTCAGCAGGTACATCACTTAATTGGATGCTGCATCAAATATTCGAGGCTTTCAGAATGTTGAGCATGCTGCTATTACTAGCAATTAGCATATTCATTTTTATCACATTATATTTTACTATTCGATTGAGTTTATTATGTTATTTTGAACCAAACTTTTATTATCCTAAATATTTAGTGTCTTATCATATATAAAGTTAATCATAAATAATGTTCAATGCTCTAACATGTTCGTGATTCAGAAAAGCATATTTTAATGCTTTCATTTATTCAAAATTAGTACAAGATAATATTGTATTGATAATAAATATTAAGAGCCAAAACAATTTAAGTCTATTTACGAATACTTGCTTATATGTATGTGCAAACGTCGCTTCATAAAATTCATAACTTCATTATCTTTGTGTGATATAATAATAAACTAAAAATTGTTTACTTATATTATTGCATCAATATTAAGTCGTATATTTAGTATACTATTATAATGTAGAGCTAGTCACACTTTAAATGAATGAAAATTTATACCTTAATGTATCATCCTTATCTTAAAAGGATCTAAACTGATATGCATTCGCTAAAATTATATTTTTTGAACAGTCTTCTATAACAGAAATTACTAATCAGCATATGGCCTGTATAAGGAATATTTAATACAAGTTAAGATAAATTTTTATATTTCAATTAATTTTTAAAGAAAGTAAAAAGACATTGTCCTGCTCTTAAAGTTAGAAAAACGTATAGACTTTTCATTTTCTTTGTATTTCATTTATTTTATTCTTTACTACATAGTAAATGAAAAGAAAAGTTAGCCACATATCATTTCGTAATTTTATATTAAATTTATTAATATTCATAATTTGTTATTAATATTAAGAACATGTAAATGTCAGTCAGAAACAAATATTATATATTTACGTCATTTAACACAGCATTCAGAAGCATTCCAGCAAATATTCACTTTGTTGTAGACTAAGCCTGGTTGCTTTGCAGTTACATGCCTTGTTCTCAGACCACTGAAAGATTGACAGCCGTCTAACCATATCTAGTTATATGCGTAAGTCCCCCAAAGTCTGCTTAGTTGAGACCGACACCACAAACTGGGCTCCGAATTCTCCAATGCAACGCCATGCAGCGGTCAATATTTCATATGCACATGTACATGCGCCTGTTTATAGCTAGATCTGTTTTATGTGAGTCGGTGTGTGTGAGTGAGTGGCCATGCGTGTGTGTGTATTTGTGGGTATATGTATTTGCATTTGTGTCAACACACGTTAGTGCTAGCCATCGTAGTACTACGCTACGTATACGTAACATGCAACTATTTAGTTTCATCGAGAGACGCCACAACGACTGTTGTCCCCCATTGGCTTGGACTCCACCCTGTCGCCCGCTAATCCCTCACCCCACGCACTAACTGGCCCCAACTAGCAACGAAATCCTGCTGCACTTGTCCCCCTTTCACTGCTGGCCAGTGGATAAACTACACAACACATGGCATTCTACTTAGTTGGCGCCGAGCTGAGTTCAAAGCACAGACGATGATGACGACGGCGACGCTACTAATGTAGCTGAGTTTCGTCGTAGTGCCCACCATTTCCCAACTCCTCCAACTCACGCCAATCAGTGATAACCAGCGCCTTGACACTAGCTGCCAGTCGAATCGGGGACCCTGGATCAAGAATCTGGATTGTAAATTATCTAGATAACTCAAAGCTGCCAGCAGTCCTAGCATGTGAAATGTAATAGCACTGAAGTGCTTTATTGCCAACTCATTGTCCGCTTCAGATGCAGCGAAAACTGCACCACGAACAGGTGTATCTAAATCTGAGAGGAATTCTGAAGGTATATCAAACCAAATCATCCCAATGAAATTGTGTAGTATTTCTTATATATTGTCTTCCCTGATTTCTTGATCATAGATAATAATTGTTTGTGTTGTAATTTGTGTTTAAAATACCTAATACGAATTATAGAATAGAATGATAGCTGTAAAGTCGTTAAAGTCCTTAGTGCTGACGTTTCTTTATTTTTATTACACGTGAATATCTCCTATTTGTCTATATCTAATTCACTTCACTTAGTCAGAGATCGCCAGCTCGTCTGCATATTAATAATCAATATTATTAAAGTTCGCCCTTCTATTAAAATCTCACAAAATAATTGGAAGCTTAAAGCTAATTGAAGCTTAATTAATTGTTATGAGCTGTATCCAAGAGGAAAGGCATAAGTTGCTGAGGATGATGATTATGATGCAGAGCAAAAGCATCATTATCAAAGTCACTCTTGATCCCCAACTTACATAAATCAGATCCACAATCAAAGATTACTCTGAAATACTAACTGGGATTAGAGTCCTTCAGCTTGCTTAAGCTGGACATAGAAATTGAGATTGAAAGGAGCCTTTCCTTCTTGGTTTTTTGAGTCTTCATAAATATTAAGTGTTGTTTAACGTCTAGCCAACAGGTTCATAGAACATTTGTGATTCACAAATTTAGGTCCAAAAACTAACATCTAAAACTATTTATTTCGGGTTTCACCTTAAGCTCTTTATTCCGCACATATTCCCTGTCATTTTCCAACACTATTCGAATACTTATTACGTAGCACGGGCTACAATGGGACTACCTCGATTCTATTGCCAGTCCCGTGCCCGATCCCAATCCTGGTCCCCCAGCTCCCAGATTACTGACAGTTCAATTGTGGCGCCGTTGACGTCGCCGGGCGCACACACACACAGCACGGCAGGGCACACACAATGGCACACACAGGCATTTAAACTAGACGAACGAGACGAGACGAGAAATTTATGCGGCTCCAACTCAACCCAAAAACGCCCGTCCACACGGCACAAGCTGAACCCAGCCCAAACTCGAACCCAAACCCAAACCCAAAACTCAAACCAAGCCGGAGCCAAAAGCAATGTGAACTAAAACCAACCAGGCCCAAAGCCAGAGCCAGCACCAGCGCCAGTGCCAGAGCTAGCTAGCGCCAGGGCGAGAGCGAGAGCGAGAGCGAGAGCCACTTCCACAACGAGCATCATGCCACCGAGCAGCTACCACCCAGTCAAAGTGGCAGGGCACAGGCCCATCGTACACCCCATTGCCATTTCGTTATTTGTATGGACCGATGTTGCCGAACCGTCGAAACAGCAAACGAAGCGGCGAACCGACGAAACGACGAAGCGACTGCCCAACTGTCAGACGGTTGCCTCCACTGAACGTATTGTGGGGTGGGTTTTTGTGTTGTAGCTGCTGTGTGTATATACATGTATACGTGGGTATGTGTGTGTGTGTGTGATGTCGTAGTCAGATAGATTAAATCGATGGAAATGTAGGACTGTATACACATACACACACACATACAAGATACACACAGCCAGTCATCTAACGAACGAATGCGCCTTGTTGTTGCTGTTGCTGTTGCTGTTGCTGCGGCAAAATACAACAACAGACAACCAACGCATCACAGCAGCAGCAGCAGCAGCAACAACAGCAACAGCACCAGAGATCTCACAGCCAAGGGGGGTTAATAGACATATAAATAGTGAACAAAGAGATCATAGTTTAATATCAACTTTAAATATATTTAAAAGAAATACGCATGAATTAAATATAAATATTTCTATAATCAATTTAATTTTTAGTATGTATATTTTATTTATTATAATATTACTAATGCTCCAAATAATAAAATAACAAAGCATAAATTATGGAGTAAAATTATTATAGTATTTAAATAAATACATATATACTATAATAATACAACAAATAATTTTTATAATTAATATTTAATTTGAGTAAAAATCTTTTATTGCTCACAACATAATGAATCCCCGTTTCAGCTTTTACTACGCCACTGCCTTACCGCATTTTCAGCTTTGTTTGCTTTCATATGCTTACTTATAGATGTGTGTGTCTGTATGTGTTTGTATGTGGTGATTGTGATTGTGTGTGTATGCGAGTGTTCATATAAATGTGCATGTACTTGAGTATATCATATAGTGTATATACAGTGAAAGCTCTCATTAAAGCCAGCCATATTGCTATGTTGAAATCCTTCTTGCCGATTGTTGATCGTACACCTGACTGCAAAAACTGAAGCGAGCTTCACGCCGTAAGCATTGGGAGGCATCAAATAATGACGAACTCTTTCAGGGAGTGTTCACTGTGATTGTGGGGTTGATAAGCCTTCAAATCGAAATTATCAAAGCGAATACTCAAACCGAGCAAGTGTCCAACACGTCAGCCTCAGTGTGGTATGAGAAGCGCATAGAAGGCCTACGGCAGAGAAAATATCAATAAATTGTAAACATTTCTGTCCACAGGTAAGAGTTGGCCCAGAAATCAAAAATAAACATGCTAATGGAAAATATAATATTGAAGTTATTATAATGAATTAATGAAAATAATTGTATTAAATGTCCTAAAGATGTTAAAATAGACTTGAAATGAAATGCTTTTAATATAGCAAATAAAACGTAGGTTAAGAATCAGTAACGTATATTATTATTATGAATATTTAAAGACCTAACCGATCTTAGTTTGATTGATTAAAAACCTATCAATACCCCGTTTTATGTCGACAATAAATGAAGTTCTTAGTTTATTCTTAAAATATGGTGACCTCTTTAATAGTCAATCTTAAAATCTATTGCTCTGTGCCCAGACAGAAAGGAGCAGGTGTCATTCGCAGCAATGACAATCCCCATGAGCGGCATCGGACAATTTGCAACATGCACTCAGTTCAAAACGTTCCCGCCCAAAAACTCGAAATAGCGCACATTTGAACTATTTGCGAAACGGCGGCTTAGCCCCGCTTAGAGGCATGAATGGGAACTGGAATAGAAACAGAGAGCAGACCACAGACTCCGGCTTCAACCTTTCATAGGCAAGCCAGAGTCCAAACTGGCAACAACAAGCACGATGATGATGCTGCTGTTGCTGTTGCTGTTGCAGCTTTTTCTCGTTAATGTTGCTGATACCGTTGTTGCTATTGCTGCTGTTGCTGTTGCTGTTGCTGCTGATGCTGATGCTGCTGATGCTACTCTCGGTTCACTGCGGCGATGTTGTAAAAGTTTTGCGCACAAATCAGCAACGAGCACACACACACACACACACACACAGTACATCTGTGTGTATGAAAGGATACGCAAAGTGTATGAAATAAAAATACGACAGCAGCAATAGCAACAGCAACAGCAACGGCAGCAACAGCAACGGCAGCATCAGCAACAACGGAGCAACAGCAACAACAAATGGCATTTTCAGAGCTCGAAGGCGAACAATGAATGCCAGAGAGCCAACATCGTTAGGGCTTAAACCAGCAGCTACCCTAAATTCCCCCTATAGCTACATAGCAAAGCCCCCCACATACGCCCCCAGCCCTGCCCTGTCCTGCTCCGCTTCTATCTATGGTCGATGGTGCCCAAACATTGACGCTGCGCTGCGTCGCACATTTTCAATGCGCTCGCCTCGAAACGGTGGAAAATGCGCGTCCGTTGTTAGTCGGAAAACGTCGTCATCCGTCGACGGTTGTTTGGCTGGCTTGGACCAGGTCTGGCTCGGCCTGCTGGCTACAACTCTGCCTTGGCTTGGCGTTCGTTATGCGCTAACTGCAAATAACACAGCAGCCGCAGCAGCGGCAATAGCAACAGCAACAACATGAACAGCAGCGATGGCAGCAGCAGCACCAGCAGCAACAGCAGTGGCAGCAGCACCAGCAGCAGCAACAGCAATTCTCAATTTATATTAAAGCGAACGAGGCGAATCGCACGAATGCGCTCGGCAGTTGCTCGGCTAAAGTACGAGCTCCGCTTTTGGGGGACGTGGAGCGTGTGCAAAACAAAGAGCCACCCAGTTACCAGCAACAACAACAGCAATAGTAACAACAACAGCAACAGCAACAGCAATTTCCCTCTCTGTCTATGCATGTGGCTGCTCGCACTCACCATGTATATATAATGATGTGTATGTGTGTGTGTGTGTCTATGTTTCTATATATATGTGTGTCTGTGTGTGTCTCTGTGCAATGCCATCACGTCAGCCAAGCAACCAAGCAAGCAAAGCAATCAGCAGTCAGTCGGGTCAGGGAATGGGGAATTGCTGTTGTTGTGCATGAGTTTATATATATAAAATATATATATATGTATATATGTATATGTACATAGATTTATGTGAATGTGTGCAGCTAAGCCGCTGCCAGCCAGCAGCCGCAGGGGCCCCCAAACCAACGACAGCAACCACCCACTTTTATCAGTCAGCAAAAGGTCGTTCGGCTATGTGGTCGACTCTGCTGTGGAACAACAGAGAATAACGATATGAATGTTGATAATGATTGTCGAGTGGATGACGATGATCGTGATGATGAAGCGCCTGAGCACCTGACTTGCAAATGCTGTTTGTCAAGATCAGTTGACGCAGATCTGAGCATGTGAAACGATTATTTTTCCGATTATGCGAGCAACAACTTTGAGCTTTATTTAAATACGAAAGTATTGAATATATTTTACAAATATTATCTCACAATTTTACTTTCTTGTTTATGTCGTTTTTCGATTTTCATGTTATTTACTTTCATGTTTTATTTACTTTAACTGTAAATGATTTTTGAAGAGTATTATCATTATTATGTTGATCATTTTGTTTTTTCAAAATTTATTATTTATTTTCAAAATTTTGTAAATTTTATTCCTAGAAAACAAACCTCAATTATTTATTGTATCTACTATTTTTTATTTATTCTGTCCATTCGAATTGATTGTTGTAATATTGATATAATGTTTTTTGGAATTATTTATTTATAAACAAAACATTTTGTTTTCTTTTTTCGAATCGAAAAAATTGTCTGATAATTCAATAGAAAATAGCTCGTATGTATAAATATTATTTTTTTTTATAATTTTATTATACTTAGGATTGTTCTATATATATAACTTTTTTTTCAGGTATAATCGCGTATAAATAAATTTATCAATTTTACTTTCTAGCATTTGTATATCAATGTGGATGCTCCCTAAAGTGATAGATCGATATCTATCTAGATCTAACAATATCCATCTAATATATCAAATAAAATAAAAAGCTAGTGATCCTGTAGATCGTCTATAAGTGTAGACTTTAACAGCCCAACGATCATTTATCGATAGGTCTCAATATGTTTATCGATAACTTTTATATTAGTGCCAAGTATGTCGCGTCGATTAAAGCCGTTACGCAGCATTCAGAATTATCGACCTTATAAAAGGAGCCAACAACATAACCATGCTAACGCCGCCTTTGTTTGCCATGCACTGAAATAGTTAAACTGTCAATGTGTGTAGGGATGGGTGGGAAAGGGGAGGCGCTATCGACTCATAATATACGAGCCAGAGCCACACTCAGAGTCATAGCCATTGCCAGAGCCAGAGTCATGCCTGCTCTGCGTTCCATGCTCCATGTGATGTTTTGGGTCTGGGTTTGGGTTTGAGTTCGAGCTTGGGTTTGGGTTTAGTGGCTACGTTGCCGCACGCACGCTCCCTGGCAGCTGGTGTGGCCCGCCTGGCAGCTTTCCACGGAGCAACTGAAAAGGCGAATCGGAAAATTCACAGGCAGAGAAGGCAACAACAATAATCACAGCAACAGCAGCAGCAGCAACAACTAATGTGCGCATGTGACAGGGTTGCCGACGAGTTTGAGGCTCGTCGCTCGCTGCTCGCTATTTGATTCGGCTCGGCACGAGGGCAACACTGGCTGACTAGTTGGCTGGCTGACTTGCCTGCTTTGCCTGACTGCTTGTTGGCCTGGTCCAAAGCAATTCAGTACGAACTCTGCACTTCGCACAAGAAGACAACACAGCGACACCGACAACGACAACTACGACGACTACAGCGCGGCCAACGACAAAAAATACGTAAAATTCTGATAAAGCGCCAAAGCCAAAGCGAATCACTTCAATTTCATTTACGCGCCTAGTGCGAAATTTCATAGAACATTTTTGATATCGAGCGTTGTTCGGTTAGTTGTGCATTCAAAATGTGGAACTGTTACTACCAACTGCAGCAGCAGAGGCCGCACTAGAGGGACCTGCTGCACCTGCTGCCCCAATCAGCTAATCTGCCAACAACAACAACACCGTTAACAACTGGAGAAGCAGCTACAAAATAAAAGGCGCCAAAAATCAAAAGAATTATTATAGCCAAGGAATTCCCCCAATTACCTGCAATGAAAACAATGAAAATGTGGACTGAAGCGAGCAACGTGAGTAACCTGATCCTTAGTCAATGATCACACACACACACACACACACACACACACACTCATGCACGCATACACACAGCAACCCTGGAAGGAGTAGCTTTTGCCTCACTGATGATAATGATGCGATAGTTTAGTTCTTTTGTTTTGATTATTGAGCTTCAGCAGCGTTTACGCTTTGTCTGCGCTTCTTCGTTGGTGTGCGTTTACCGGTCGAGGCAATTGAAAAGCCATTTGGGGAATGCCAATGGGCACAGCTGCTCGGCCAGGGTGATGGAGGAGGGGAGAGGGCAACGTGGAAGAGGAAAAGACGTTGGCACGCATCACGTAGCCACTCAGCAGGCAGACACGCATAGCATGCGTCGCTGCTGACGTCGCTGTTGCCGTCGCAGTCAACATCACTATCAATTCGCATGCTCATTCCTCCATTCGTTCGCCATTCACCATTCACCCATGCTTCTTCATTCCCATGTCGAGGCACAATCGAAGCAATGTAAACAAAAGCCAACGGCAAATATTTTTTTCTTTTCTTTCAACTTGTTTTTGCTTGTTCTTCTCAGCAATTAAATGAAAGTTTTCGATGAGGTGCGACCGTGGAATGTTCAGGGGCTGTGCGGGGCCAGCGAGCCAGCGCCAACTGGGGGTGGCACCGCATTGCCGAAGCCGGCGAGCAAAACAAAAACTGCAAAAATGTCATACGTCGCCCATTGTGTGCGTGCTATGCACTGCACTGAACGAGGTGGTGCGCTGCGGGGCGGTGTGGTGCGCTGCGGGGCCGTGGGCCGTGGGCTGTGTGGAACGGCAAATGGAGGATGGCCAATGTATGTGTGTGTGTAGGCCGTAAATCGGGTCGGGGTCAGGGGGTGTAGGCACTGTCTACACACACACACACACACACACACACACACACGCACACCCACACGCGTATACCACACATACATTGGCATTTAAATGTCAGCATCTGCAACTTTGCCATGTGCGGCATCTGAGTCTTAAGTACGCAATATTATATCTTGACTCTATATGCATATGTGGTATTAGGAACTTATACTTAATAGCAGCTCAATGAGTTAGGATTGCGACTTTTATATTTTGGTTACCTACCAATTTTCATTAACCAAATCTATCTTATAATGGCATTTTTTGGTTCTTCACCTCCCTAGATATTCGATTGGTTATGGACACATTTTGTAGTAGTCAACCTTACACACAAGCCTGCTTAGGATTCTAGACTTACTAGACATACTTAGAATGGGAATATAAGCATATGGATAGATGTATTCACACTTATAGTATACTGAAAATACCATTCCATTCACCCTAGATTCACAGAAATATTACGTATACAAATTAGAATATGTGGTATATGTATTATATATTGTTAAATATTACATATTCATACATATATTATAGTAATACAGTAAAGCAATTTCTTTCTGATAATGATAATTTACAGTTATTTGGAATTATCCAAATACCTAGGATAACATACTCATGATTTCCAAATTAATTCACTTCGTATAACTTTTTGAGCTACAAAATGCCATTTAATAATTTCCCATTTTACCCACATACATTTCGCTATATTTCTCAGTTCACGATAGCCCAAAAGTGGGTTTAAAGATCTTTGTAGACTCCCAACTTGTCGAAAATAAACACAAATAAAACAGAAAACTCCATCAACTGTAGCTAAAGTCAAGCATAGTTGTGATCCAATGCGAATATGGGTACGTACACATGTATGTATGTACATACATACATACTTATGCATATTACTCAGACATAGTTAAGTAAACTACACCGTTAAGGATCAAACATACTCCGATGTTTGACTGATGTAATTAAGTCCACTAATTTCGTTTGAGGGTAAATCGATAACAATGGTGACACTTATGATAAATCGCTCAATATGTGTTATAGATTCGAATCCGACAATGCTTATCTTGATTTGTATCAAATATAAGAACTAGGTATTTTGTTTATAATCACATACATAGATAAGCACATACATACATCTATATGTATGTACATATGTACATAAGTATCTTTAAGCATATGCCACAAGTTGAATGAACTTCGGCTGGAATAAAGCGAACAAAGTTGATTAGGGAAGTTGGCTTGGCTGATTTCTAAAGTGGTCATAAACAAAGATGCCACTTGTCCTTGACACAGTGACAGGCAACCACAACAAAGTGCACACACACACATATACACACTCATAAGCACATACATATGCTCGCTTAAATATGTATATGTATATTGTAACAAGCATGACTTGCGCTTGGGCATTGAACAGCAACAGCAACAGCGACGGCGACGCCGACGCCGACGCCGACGGCGGGAGACGACGCGCCGTCAGCTCTCACACCCCAATGGAGATGGAGCACATTTCATTATCGGTGCCTGTGGCCGGGTCGCTCATGCAAATGCCTCCCGCTTTTGCATAGCTTAGGTCAGTTTCCGTGCCATAAAAAACCAAACAGCTGCAGCCGCAGCAGAACCCTTCTTTCTTTTTTTTTTAGCCAGCCGCACAAATACGCACATAAAAAAGTATACATGTACATATAAGGGCATTTAACGGTTTTATGTGTATTTACCATTAGGCTTTCAATGGGCAATAATAATGGGGGGCTGCTCTTTGCGGCCGGCCATAATTTATTGGCCACTTGTTTCTAAGCAGTGACAGCGTCAGGCGTAGCAACCTGCCGCAACAGCAACACACTCACACACACACACACACACATACAGGAAGGCGCACGTATGTTTGTATGTGTTTACATACATAGCAGTACTATGAATGAGCGAGTGAGCAAACGGAGTGAGGAGTGAGAATTGAATGGCACTCGCTAATAAGCATCAAGAGCAGACACAAAAGGGCAAAAGCAAAACGAACAGCCACAGCAGCGACAGCAATAACAACAGCAACGGCAACAGCTGAGACTAGAGAGGCCGGTCAGGCAGCACGTGCTAAACACATTTAACGGCGACGACAACTACAGCAACAGCAACAGCAACAACAACAACAATAACAAGAGCAATAACGATAGCGTTGACAATGGGACGCGGTGCGGGGGGTACAAAAACGATTAAATTAAAAACCAAAACAAACTAAAGAAACGAGCAGCGCCACGCGAGACGATGACAACAACAAGGAGAGATACTCGCACAACATGTTGAGTACACCAAAAAAAGAAAAAAAAAAACACAAGCAGCAGCTACAACAATAAATGCGCATAATAAACGTCAATTTAAAATGCTAAAAGCTCAACAGCGACGTCAGCGCAAGCAGCGCAGTTAGCGACGGCGCAGTCGGCGACAATAATAAAAAAAAAGGCGAATCGCCAAAAGTTAAGAAGAAAATACAGCACACATACAGACGCACACAAACACACACACAGTGGGAGACATGGTGACGGCAGCGTCGAACGATGGAGGCCAAAGTAAGCAATAAAAAATAACCCTTTTTCCGGTTTTTTGTTTTGCTTTGCAGTTTCTAATCAAGAGAAAATACATAAAAGCAAAATTGCCGTTGCGGCGACAGCGACGGCGGCAGAGGCAGAGGCAGCAGCTGACTGACTGACTGACTGAATGACTCTGAATGACTTTGTTGTCAGGCCGCTTCGGCACTCGCTAATTCTTTTGGCATTTGCCACACGCTCTAATATACATACATACGCGCAAGTGTATGTGCTGTGTATGAGTGTGTGTGGGTACTTGAGTACATAATTCATAGCAGCTAAAAGGGATTCCCCAATCTTTGATTGCTTACGCCGCTCGAATCCTTTTCACTCTGTAAACTCATTGAAAAGGTAAAGAACAGATTAAATAAAGCTGAAATGAAAGAGTTTCTTTGCTTAGTTGGACCAATTAGCGTGCGCAATCCGACACATACATTTGTACATACATCGGTCTAATTGAGAGTGGGCTTTAGAATAATCGTTTTATATAATATTTATATAAAGTCAAATCAAGCTACTCTGAATGCAAGCATTTTAAAGCCAAACGCAAGCTACATAGAATAACTCCTGTAAAATTCGAAACTGACATCTAATTGGATTCACTGTGCTGAACAGACTCATTGAATGGGTGTCCCCGAATCAACAATTGGCACTGCTCGAATTTCACAGTCGTCGTAGCCATCGCAGTCAATGAAATATTCCCTCCCTGATAGCTTACTACTAATACTACGACTACATCAACAACAACAACAACAACCAATAATAGCAGTGAGCTGCCCAGCTAAATGCCAAGAGCAATAAAACAATAAAAATCATCTCACAGCCATTTACATAGCGATCAAAACAGAAAAAAAAAAAAGAATAATGATAATAATAATAAAATAAATAAAAAATTCAAGCACATACAGATGGCTTGGCCCTCGTTCCGTGACCGGGTCGCCGACGCTAACAGCAACGGCGATGTCAGCGTCGACGTCGACGTCGATTGCGATGCCGGTATCATAAATAATTTCGATTTGACTTATATTATTAGCTAAATAAATAAATATGAATGAAAAGCACACAAACAAACAAACGAGTGAACAACGAGAGGCCGAGGCATGAATGAATAAAAGACAAGCCGGCGCCACAGACGTCGTCGTCGACGTCGCTGCCACTGCCGCTATCGCTGTCTCAGTCGCTGTCAACGCCAGCCGCGCTGCTTAGCGTGAGAAAAACCATTCAAATTGTCAAACGAAATCGAATCGAACGAACCGCCGGCCCATACGTAATTTTGTTTCTCTATTAAATGACAAATCAAACCCGCCAAGTTATTGACTCGATACGAACAGCTTTAAAATGATTGAGCTGAAAAGACCATGGTCAACAATCCCATTTTATTGATATTAGACAATTTTTCAATCATTCCTGTTGATAAATATTATAGCTCTAGTATGCTAAGACATAAACAGATCTTTTAAGGACTAAGGAAAATAAACATTCTATTTAGAGATTGGCGATGATATGGAACTGAAGTTTACCTATAGAGGAGAACTTATAGAGTGAAGACTTCCTCTACACATATCTGACTATTTGACTTGCGGATGGAGCAAAGTTTAGCGAACCACTAAGATCTAAGACCTTGAATTTTAAATATATTAGTTATTTGCTTTACTCTCTGTCGTGCTGCTACTGAGGTCAATAGAGTTTTTTGACATTATATTTATATTATTTAATACACAGCAAGCTTCAAGCAAAGGCGCCGCTGTTGCATGTTGCATTAATCATGATTTGGCCACTATGCAAACATAACCTCATTTGCCAGCCTTCATGTTGTGGCAGTGCGATACTTAACAGCTGTTCCATTGTTGCTGATACTGTTGTTGTTGTTGTTGTTGCTGCTGCTGTTGCCCCTGTAAGGAGCTAGCTGTTAAGAGGCGGCATCGCAACTGCAACTGCAACTCGTTTCCAGGCCCGCGCCCACCTCCTTAACCACTTGCCATTCATACGCCGTGGCGCACGAAATCGCGTATCAAAACAAAAAAGGCAACGACAGCAGCAGCAGCAGCCGCGGCAGAGGTAACGGCATCGGCAACGACGCCGCAGTCACTGTCGACGTCGACGTCGTCGTCGCTGTTCTGAGCACAATTAATAAATTATAGACGGCGTTGGCAGACATTGTCCAAAAGGCAAAGCAAAGCACAAGCACAACCAGCCACCCAACATAGCGTCACGTGTAGCGAGAGAGTGAGAGAGAGATAGGTAGAGAGAGACGGCAAGTGTGGGCGAAGGGGCGTGAGCAGAGGAGAAGCAATGCTGTAGTGGCGGCACGCGAAACCAGTGATCAAAACAAAAACCGAAAAAACGAATTTATCATTACAATTACAACAAGGCAAAGGCAATAAAATTAATCAGCAATTCAAAAACTGCAAGTGGCTGTCGCAGTTGTTGTTGTTGTTGTTGCTTTGGCTGCTGTTGCTGTTGTGGTTGGTTTAATAACCCGAAATAATCGCAGCCAACGCTCAGAGGAGCAAAGGCTGGCGCGACTCATGTGCTAGACAGAGATGCACATACGCGTAGAGCAGACGAGAAGTAGAGCAGAGACGGACGTTGCCGTCGTCATCATTAAAACAACATAAAAAGTAATAAATAAATATGAGTGTGAGCGTGTTTTGTATGTTGGAGTGCTGTGTGTATGTGTGTGTGTGTTTGTGTGCGTATGTATATGTTTGTCTGAGAACGAACGACCTTCAACTTCCTACCCCTGCTGAGCCGATGACGGTGGCTACCTGTCTGTCAGCGTCAATGCTTGCGTCGCTGTCGCCGTCAGCGTCTCTGCCTGTTGACATTGATAGCTTCAACTGTAAACTTATACAAAAGCCATAAAGAGGTCTAGCAAAAATGCGAATGTGAGTGCGCGAGTGTGAGTGCGAGCGGGAGAGCGAGAGCAAGAGCTAGCATGTGCAAGTGCAGAGCAATCAGCATAAATTAAAGTCGAATGCAACATGTGACTCTGTCTGAGATTTTTCGGCTGATGCTGCGCGACTTTGCAGTCGCCGTTGTCGTCTGCGTCAGCGTCAACGGCAGCGTCAGCATCGGCATCCCTGTTGCCACACTAAATATTTTGCATATGCAAATGCAAGCGTGCACACACACACACACACACACACTCACATAATCGGATTGGTAATGCACCTTGCACGATGACGACGACGACGACGACAACGTCGCGAATTCGAACTTGTTTGAAGTATTTTTTGGCCCACAAAGAGAGAGAGGCAAGGCAAGGCGAGCGCGACAAGAGCACTCGCGCACTCGTGAGTTCGCCGCAACAACAGCAACAGCAACTCGACAGCATGTTGCATGCAATAAGGAGTTAAGCAAAACAACAACAAGCTGAATGGAGCTCGCTGCCAGCAGCCAGCAGCCAGCATCCGCATCCCGTTGCAGGCCACTGAGACAGCAACAGCGGCGTAAACAAATTAAACTAATAAGCGCAAAAAGGAACAACGAACGTACCCATAAAGTAAAATGCAAGAAACTGCGGTGCATTGCCAGCTGCAGCGAGCTGAGGCAGAGGCAGCGACGTCGCCGTCGTCGTCGCCGTTACTGGCACAGCTTGGACTGTCGAAATCCATTATAACCTCAATCGGCAATCGCATTTCTTCGTTCGAGTGGAGCGCAACATAATACGCTGCTGCTGCTGTTGCTGCTGCTGGTGGACATAAACCACGACCAGAGCCAAAGACAGAGAGAGAGAGAGAGTGAGTGGGAGAGAGAGAGCAGCTGGAGTGGGTGGTCGGTCATATGTGTAAGAGTGCATCAAAGGAGCGTAATTGGCAACTGGTATGGCAACTGTAAAATCATCAAAGCTACTGCTGCAGCTGCTGCTGCTGTTGCTGTTGCTGCTCACAACTGCAGAATAAAGTTGTTGCTGGTCACAAGCTTTTGCTGTTGGCCAACACTAATCCGCCTGGGATATGCAGGACAGGCAATCAGAATGGGAATAGAACAGTAGCTGGCTTGAGTATTGGAAATTAAAATCGAGACACAAAACAAGGATACACACCAAAGAGGATCTGTGTGCTCCATTCAGGGCTTAAAATACGAGGGGGTTAAGTAACTTAGCCTTAGGTTCTCCTGACTGTCATTAGCTTGCTGAAGTAGATGAGAATTCTTAATACTTCCATTCCATTCTCTATTATATTTTTTATTAACTTATATATAGAGTTAATTCCTAATTGGTATTTTATTTGAATATATGTATCTAAATTAATTGTTATTCCAGAAACCATTGTAAATTGAAAATTTATTGTTTTCAAAATTTTAGGTAAATTAGATTATGGGACATATGAACTTTTCGGTTAACTATAGAATTATATGTAAGTTTATCCTTTCGTATATCAGTTCGACTAAATACTAATTTGGCCCATTTAGCATATTCCCATAAAATTACAATGGAAACCTACCCGGCAGAGATAATAATAGATTAATGATACCGAGCTCATAAGCCCATTGTGACTAGGTCACTTCAGCAACTTTGTGTGTCATGTCATGTTTTTTTCAGACACTTAAATATAGGCCTACGTATATGCTAGTTATGAATACTTTTGGCTACATCTATGTATTTTAACATTTTAGTCAATTTTCTCAATACGATATATGTATTTGTGCACCTGATTGCACTCATCAGCGATCTGCGTTGCCGCCTCCAACTGGAATGCTATAGGTCGGGCCGATAGACAAACGCACGATCGTTTCAACAGACTGAAATATCCAAAACAGCAGAGCGAAAATAGCCAATCGCATACACATTTTGTTGTTTTGATAATTTTTAACTCGAGTGTCGAGTCGAGTTGAGTCGATTGGAATCGAGGCGAGGCGAGTCAAGCGTTGTGTCGAGTCATCCATCAGAGGGGCAGAAACAACGACAACAACAGACATCGCGCCGATGACGACGACGACGACGACGACGACGCCGACATCTCCAAAAATAATGCCAGATACAAAGGCAGCCACAGGCACAGCCACAGCTAGAGCTACAGCTATAGAGCAACTGCAAAGCATTAACAGCACAAGGCCAACAGCTGGTCTCTCTGTCCGGTCTGGTCTCTGGTTTTTCGGTCTGTTGTCTCGGGGCTCGGGTCGTCCGCGTCTGTTGGCGGCTGGCGTTCCGTTCCACATTCATCTGCGACGAACCTGCAGCATTTTAGTGATATTTTCGAATAACTAGCACACAGCAGCAGCCGAACATGTTTAAAGTTTTTCGGATGCGACGGCGAGCAACAACATCAGCAGCAGCACACACACACACGCACACACACTCAAGTAGCAAACTGTAATAGCAAAATCTGCCAAATACTTGGCCGCCACCCCCGGTGGCAGAAGCCCATTACCCGAACCGGCACTCGGCCAGCAACGTCGTCGTCGCCGCCATCGTTCACCAATTTCATTTCAACATGTTTGCAGCAGCCAGAGCTAAGAGCTAACAGATCTCGCATCCAGAGCCGCTGCTGCTGCTGCTGCTGCACATCCATTCAAACGAAAAAGTATCTTAAATTTTTGTTTGCTGTTGCCGCCGCCAACCCCTCTCATCTACCCCTATGGCAAGCACCCCCGCAGCCGGTCCAGGCCCTTGTCGTTGTGCGCTCTGCTCCGTAGTTTATAGTCTTACTTTGTTGGTTTTCTACCCACAAGTCTTTCTCTTTTTCGTTGTCGTAGCAGCAAAAGCAGCAGCACAGCAGCAGCAAAAAACCGAGAGAAAAAAGAATTTTTTATAGGTATTATTTCGTTCCCACATACGCGCCGAGGCAAGCGTCAGTCAGTCAGGCAAGCGACGGCAAGGCATGAGGCAATGGCAAAGGCACAGCACAGCACAGTACAGGCAGAGCACAGGCACAGGCAGAGTTAGTGGAAGAAGAAAAAAGCGGAGGCGGAGGTAGAGGCAGAGGCCGTGACAGCGTCAGCGCATGTACAGACATACAAAACTCGATAGTAACAGGGTTGTCAAGTATTTTGCTAACTTAAGAGATATTTTTCTATTCATTTTCTGTTAGATTTCACTCTTCACGGAAATATTAAAGTATATGTTTTCAAATATTACATACAAATGCATATATCATTATTAATAGAAATGTATTTATTACAATTTTCTGTTTTTATTTGTTACAAGTATATTTTGTTATGTAGTATCATTTACAAGCTAACAAAACTACAAAATGCGAGTATCTAAATTAATCATAAAAGAAAAATATATTCTGGTTAACATGAAATTTACAAAGTCCATATCATCGACGCCTACAATGTGAATTCAATGCCGAAGGCATTTTGAATGCTTGACAACCCTATGTACTTATTTTGCTGCGCTGCTGCTGATGTTATGCCGCCTGTCTGCCAGCCAGCCTGCTTGCCTGCCTGCCCCGGCCCCGGCCCCGTCCCCTGCTCTTAAATCCCCTTCACAACGACGAACCGCCTGACAGCGCACACGATGCGCCGCACAAATATCGTATCGCATTTACTCGCCACTCGTACCAGAGCCAGAGCCAAAGCCAGAGCCGTAGCTACATACATACATATATATTTTTGTAGGTTATGTGTATATAACAAAGGCAGCAGTGTGAGTCAATTGCGTTGCGATTGTGGGAGAGGCAGCCGAGCGAACGAACGAACGAGCGACCGAACGTCGCGTCGTTCCAACGAAACGAGCTCTGGCTCCGGCTCTCTGTATATATGCATATACATATGTGTGTGTGTGCTTGTGTGCGAGAGGGTATGAAGTCTATGTATATACAGTGAGAACTGCCTGAAAATAATGCTGTGTGTTGTATCGACGTTGTGTGCACGCTATGCACAACAACTCGAGTGCCGACTGTAGCTCACTGTACATAAAATGTTAAAACTCTGATTATGACGATGACGTTGAGCAAGAAGAGAAGAGGGACAAGAGGGCAGAGAGCATGGGCATTGGCAGCAACGACTGCGGCAGAGCGGAGCCAGTGCCAGAGCCAGAGTCGGAACACACACACACACACACACACACAAACACAAAAAAGTTTCAAATGGAAATTTTGAATTAATGAACGAAACGAAACGAAATGAACTAAACTGGTTTCATTTGTGCGCTGCAGCGCTGAGCCGCTCTGAGCTGAGCTCTGAGTTGTTTTTACCCTCCTGCCCACTGTCCGCTCTTGTATTGTTGTAGTTATTGTAGCTATTGTTGTTGTTGCTTAGCTGTCGCTGCTTTGCTCGCTGTGCCGCTTTCTTGCGTTGCTCAGTTGAAAATATTTTCGCCTCGAACGAAAGAGGCTAATTAAGCCAAAGGAATTTCTCTGCAATTTTGTGTGCCGCCGTCGCCGCCACACACAACACAAGCAATTGAGCTTTGAAAACTTGCTGTCGTCTTTGGCACAGCTGAGCGCAGCTTTTTCTAGTTGAAGTAGGAAGTGGCTGGATGCTGTATGTTGCGGCAGAGAGCAGAGAGCGACAGGCATTTATTTAGCAGCGATGTTGGCGACGCAGTTAGAACATGTTGGCTGATCGGTTTTCTGTTTGATTGCCTCAACGTCGCCGTCGCCGCAAATACGCACACACACACATTAACATGTTTATGTGGGCATGTACGTACGTTTTTCGCCGTACATTTGATTTTGCTTTGTTTTGATTTCGGTTTTTCAAGGCAATCAGGTGTAATATTTTTTCATTTTGCTCCGATGATCGCTGTGTGTTTGCGTCTCGGTTCCAATTGAGCGCCTTTTATCTTTGTTCAAATGGCAATGTTTACGAGTATCTCTCTGTTATTGTTGCCGCTTGCTGCTACTGCTGCTGCTGCTGCTGCTGCTTCTGCTGCGAAAAATAATCTAGCAAAGCGGAAATGAACGGGAAGGCGATCGATCGAGATTTTGAGATCGAGTGGTTCGCTCTCGAACAAGTGCAGCCGCTGCTTGGAACGTGTTCTCTATGGGTTCGATTGCCGTTCAAGCTGTGCCAATGTTTGTTTTCCTACTCTCGCTGATTGTTCCTGGCTCCTCTCTCTATAATACTGTGCGTTGGCAACCGCAATTGTTTCCTGTTTGACTCTGAATGCTCCTCTTATCAGTATCAGTTGGTAGTGCTTTGTTCAGCTGGTCAGGTCAGAGCTGCCTCCTCAACAGGTTGATGGGTCGCATTGTTACGTTGCACTTGGGGAAAGCCCAAAGACATAACATGCAATATAAAGATAGTATGTACATATGTATCTAGATATGTATGTGTTATGAAAGACTTGCGCCTGACTTCCGAATATTACTACATGAGTAAAAGATAGATAGTAAAAGATAGAACTTATATAATACGTTTACAATATTTCTGTTTCATATTCAGAATTCTTAGGTTCTATTCATTCTGAGAATTCGTGTGCCTTAAAAGCACAAGTTGTCTTATCATCATTTGGTTGAGATTTGCGAATTTTTCGCAAAATTTAAGATAACGAGACCTACTTTCATAATCTGAAGAAAGTCCTCTATAGAGTCAAAAAGAAATATATGTATGCATGTGTATGAGCATATATGTATGTATGTATGTATTTATGTACATATATTACAAAGAATAGATTGAATGAAAAAAAAATGGTGGAATCATTGCGAATTTTCAAAATCTTGATTCCAAAAATAGTTACAGAAGACTTTCAAATTACTATTGGAATCGAAAATTAACTAAGAATGAGCTTACATACATACATATGTACATCTATATATGTATGTATACATATGTAGATATGAATATATAGTACAAAGGTATGAGTATTTGAAACTACTTATTTAACGTTACATAAGAATACGGGCTGCCTTAGGCTGAATTTCTATGACCAATATTCTAAATTGTTGGTTTAATAGTCAAATAGTTTTTAAACTTAAGTAAAATAGTTAATGGAACTTTACATTTCAGCGGCAGAACCAAATAGTTGTAGCCTTAAAATGAATGAATTAAACTAACGAAGTCAAGGAATAATGCTTTTAAGCATTCCATCTAAATCGGTATAATAATAAATGTACACAAGTATGGTTTATATGTAAATAGTAAATAAAAATTATATATATGTATGTATATACATATTTACTTACATATGTACATACGTATATGTATGATATTCATTTAGAGTTTAATAAATTATGGTAGATTTTATTCAAAGCTAATTAGAATAATCTTATCTTGACCCCTTTTGCCTGTAATAACAGGACACATTCTGCTTTTGGAGTGATCGGATCATTTGAAAGCCTTAGCTGCCGAAGTCTGCTAATTATATGCATATTCAGTAAAATCCATGCACTGGACAGATGTGTTCTCATGGCAGTGGGTGTCCGACAACCGGAGATCATCCTGCATATTACGAAATAAGTAATGCCTAAATTTTAAGACAGTTTTAGCATAGAATTATCAGCTTATCCAATTTCCAGTACATGAGTTCCACATGTGCATACAATGCTAAGCTAAATGATATCATCTC
Organism: Drosophila navojoa; assembly: GCF_001654015.2. Next base: position 1,367,461 of record NW_022045864.1, read on the forward strand.
TCTTACATAAGAATAGTAATTAGAGATAAGAAATATATTTAAAGGCTTAATTACTACCCATAGTTTGGACAAACTTATTGCGATTTGAAGTGTGCCATGTTGTATTTGTAGCATGTTGTATTTGGACAAACTTATTGCGATTTGAAGTGTGCCATGTTGTATTTGTAGCATTCTCAAAAAGACAAAAACAATGCCTTACCACTTTCAATGGGTTTTTAGTCGCAACAAGTCCAAGTCGTGAGGTGAGCAGAAAAAATAAAAATAATATGCAGGATGGTTCCTGGTTGGACGCTGCCTTTGCCACCTGTTTTGCAACACGATCGCGCTTTTTATGCCCAAGTTTTTACTACAGTTGTTGTAGTAGTAGTTGTTGTTGTTGTTGTTGTTATTGTGACTGAAAACCCGTCTAAATCTAAAAGCGATGCAACATGTGTGTGTGCGTTTGAGAGTGCCGGCAAAACGGCTAGCACTCAATGGAGACAGATGTGGGCAAATCGCAGCGGGCACTGTGTGGGTGGGGGCGCGAGGTGGTTCGATGGGGTTGCCATTGCCTCTAAGTGGGTGCAAGTGCTGGCAAAGCAAAAATATTTGCACGTACACACACACGCACTCACACACGCCAAGAGGCGTTGGATGAACATGCGTGTGGGCGGTTGCACAACGCAGCTGCCACCATCAAACGGCAACAGCAACGGCAACGTCAACGTCAGCGCCGACGTCGACGCCAACGCCAACACCGCTTGCATTGAACTCGGAAGTAAACGCAATAGAGAATAATACGCGAGTATAGACCAAACCAGTTAGCAGCATGCAACATCATAACATATTCAAATCGCCAGCGCCGTCGGCGCCAACAGCGACGGCGACGTCGACAGCGGCTGTGGCAGTGGCTGCGACAACGCGCAGCATCTAGCGAACCGACGCCGACGACAACGTTTAGAGCGCCAGGCGACGCCGCTTTTACTCTCACGTGAAAAGTTTGCTGCTCAACGACGCCGTCACGAATTAAACTAAACAACCACCCGACACGGCTAAAAAAAAACCAAAACAAAACAAAAATTACAAAAAAAAGAAATACGAAATAAAATGGCAAGGAGCAAGGTTGCATGCCCGACGGCTAAATACCTTGCAAAGCACACCTGAAGCTAAGTGCAACATGGAGGGATACGAACATTTGGGGGCTATGCTAGTAACTATGCTATGCTAGTACCAATATGAGACATATAATGAAATTGGCATATTGGATAAGGGAGCCATAAACATATAAACGTATGTCTCTATGATGACCAGAGTCATCCTATTCAAAACTAGATGTCAAACTTTATACATATATCTTAATACGAAAGGAAAACTTACAAGAATGATAGATCAGTACTGGAATCAAATATAGAGATATACATATACATTTGTACATATTTAGTAAATTTCCATTATAAGCATTAGAAGCGAGCATAGTAATATGGTCAATGAACATAGTAATAGCATATATAATAATAATGCCAACAATAATCCGTACATTATTTCAATATTGAAACATTTCGGAACAATTGTTATTCCAACAGTGATTCTCATAGGAGATCGAGATACTTGTCGGACGCCTGACAAACATTAAGTCAGAGGTCAACATGCACTTGTCGGCTTGTGGCACAGGGTACTTTGGTAGAAAGGCTGCAAGGAGTCCCGTTTGGTTTCTGCCTTGCCAAATATAATGACATCATGTGAGCCAACGGGCGACAGCGGCGCACGCATCGGGCAACCGCAGCAGCAGTGGCGGAGGCGGAGGCGGAGGCGGAGGCGAAGGCAGAGGCAGAGGCTGATACAATGGGGAAATAAAAACAAAAGCGAAATACAAATGCCGAGAAATTGGTTCAGGTTCAGTTTCAAGCGGCACCCCGTTTAGAGTCCGCGCAGTCAGTCGTCGTTTGTCCGCAGCCTGCAGAAGAAGTCAAAGTCGATGTCGATGGCTATGGCGATATCGCACTGGATGTCAGACTGAGAGTCGAATGCTGGCGTCGCTGCTAGCGCCGCTTGCGCTGACCTTCAGTCAAAATTCGGCAAGCGAATTAGAATTGGCGCGCGATTTGCTTTCCGATTGGATAAATGCAATTTTTTGGCCAAAAGATAAACTGGCCCAACTACAAGAAGAAGCAAACAAATATCAGCGCTAGCATAGAGCAGCGCTCATGCAGTAGCAAAGCGAACGGCAAAAATGTTTCAAGGCGAAATTCGCACAGCGATAGCGTCGCTGCCACCGCTGCTGTTGCTGCTGCTGCTGCGTCATGATAACAATAACAACAACATACACCATTCGCCTGCCAGCCAGCGAGACAGTCAGTCAGTTCGACGCATAAAATAGCACAGAGCGCACACGAAGCGGGCGACGAGCTAAAAACAACAGCCAAAAAGTACCTGGCACGGCTACAGCTACAACAACGACAACGACAACAACAACAGTAACTTGGACGACGACGTGCCCAAATGCCCAAGCAGCACTCGCAGATACAGATACAAATGCAGCGAACAGAGAGATACAGCTACAGCGCTGAAATAAACAAAAATGTTGAACAAAGCAGCGACGGCAACGGCAACAGCAACGGCCTCAGTAGCAGCACCATCGTCCGCCCAACAGCCACAGCCACAGCTCGAGTTCAGTTTTAGTTTTCGCTGCGACGGCAACGGCAACTACGACGGCAGTTTTCAGTTTTGCTTCTGCTTCCACTTTGCGTTGCCTTCGCACATACCACAGCGAAACTCATGCACACAAATACACACACACACACACATGCATGCGTCAGTCTCTCCCCTGTGTGTGTGTGCGCTGTGGAAATGTACCTTTATATAAACGACGACCCAGCACAACACTACACGAAATCCCAACTGACAAGACTGCCAACACACAAACGCAATATACATGCTTATATACACACGCATGCACACATTTATATATATACATATATATAAATTTATATATTGTATGCGTGTGCGTTTGTGTGTGTAGACAGTTACTCAGCGCTGAATAGAGTTGCCATACTGTTCTGAATCGTCAAAACATGGGAATCGAAAAACTCAGACAATAGGACCGAATTTCGAGTTTAAGTTATTTTTGTAGCTGAAACCCCAATTGAATTTACATATATATTTTAGAAATGATAGCAATTGATAAAATTGTATTCAGTTGTCTAATATATCTCTTTATTATTTATTATATGCTTCATACATGTATATGTTACAGACCAGAGTTAGAAAATATAACATTTTTATCTTATTTTCATTTTCATTTCATGAAAGCAACTGAATTCCTTTATATATAATAAAACAAATAATATAATAGTAATATTTACAATAGCCTTACTTATAATAATATCTGATCTATTCATGATCTGTGCTTGGAATGTAAAACTACTTTACGTATTAACATATGGTACTTAAGTTGCTAGGTCAGCTAAAATTCGGTACTGTATCAAATGCCTTTGAGTGTTTTGGCAGATAGTTATACAATCCAATCGAAAGACTTTCAAATATTACACCTCAACGGCACACCAGATCTGGCAGCACTGGCAGCGTTTAAATAACAGCCGCTGCTGATGCCACTGCCACTCCTACGGCCGGCAGCCGGGGCCGTTTGCACAACGTTCGCAGCGATATCGCTTTGGCTTTGGGTTCGCAGCTATTGCTGTTGCTGGTTGTCTTTATTTCACTGAAATTATCATGCTGGCAATGCTGTACATTTCCCATGCAGCTGGCAATGCCAGCAGCCAGAGTGTTGCCGTCGCTACCCTCCCCGTTCGCTGACAACCGACAAACTCGTTCAATTTCAATGCTTTTTACATAAGTGCGCGTCGTTCGCTTGCCCTGGTGCGAGCAGAGCGGCTGTCATGCTCACTCGTTCGCTCGTTCGTCTGCTCGCTCGTTCGCTAGTTCGTTCGCTTGCTCGGCTCGTTCATGCTGTTGTATGAGTGTACCCTGTACAGGGGTGCATTTACTAAAAGTATCTGTAGCTAGCGTTTGTGTACGTGCGCTCGTGTATGTGTTTGCTTACATCTGTATGCGTGCGTCGTTGCTGGTTTTGCTGCCTGCTGCCTGCTTCTTTGAGCGCTGGCCAGTTTATTTGTGATTTTAGCATGGCAGACTGAGGTACACGTCGCTCTTGCAATCGTGTCGAACGCAAAACGATACGAAAAGAATTCGACGTAAATTTCTTGTCCCGTAGTTGCAGCAGCGCGCGTAATTCAAAGTTATCAAAACAAACCACAAATAATATTCCTCCAAATAACATTGCAATCTAAAAAGTGTGTGCATACAATTAATACAAAAGTAGTTCGATTGGCAATACTAAAAAATATATAAATAAATATATATTTTTCAATTAAAAAGTGAATCACAGAGAAAACAATAAGAAGTTCTACGTACTAATAGTGCCACCAAAATGTCATCTGTTCCTTGTGATGTGGTGGACCATGCGGCTGGCTCCATGCATCTACTGCTGGTTGCCCTGTAAAACTCCGCTGAAGATACATGTATATCTAGTGACTTAAATCTAACATAATATAATACAAATAAACTGGTAACAGTGACGATAATACAACGAAAAGCCAGGTGCTAGCTTTTGCAACTATATTTTAGTTATTTTCCTGCTACAGCCATTGGCTATTTGGAAAAATTGGATAAACACAGTTATCCTACATCTATTGAAACGGCTCGGCCGAAAATGTGCACAGAGGTGAGTCGTCATAGATCATAGATCAAACAGCATTTACTGACTTACCTATATGCCTATGTACTTATGTACATCAATATCAGTTATCAAAAATCAGTTTAAGATTTGGCGAACAGTTAGTTTGAAATCGAGTGCCAATTGGAGCTGCGATCTGGCGGGCTTCATTAATCAAAGAATTGTACCTGAAAACTACCTGCGCTCTCGACTAGGCTCTCGCATAAAGGTTTTCCTGTGTGCGAGCTGATCATAACAAAAGCATAGGACCTTTAATTTCGTTTGTCATTTCTGAAACATTCATAGTATTGGAGTATGATTATACGATGATAAAGGATATACTCTCCATGTATATTGTATTAAATATATTGATTTCAATCATTCAATAACTAGCAAAATATCTTATTCAAAATAACATCATTCGTAACTCTGAGTATTCTGAGAAACACCTCTACTATAGAATAAGATCTGATTTCGTCCAGTTTATTGGACAAACTACCAATTCATAATGTCAACGATGAATATCAAATAGAATAAACTTTATTACATATAGCACAGCTTTTAAGCTCAACGATCCAGCGGCTCGCGAGCTTTCAAGCTAGACATAGTTTATCTATTCACGTTGGGGTTTGCAATTAGTTTTATCGAGCCCCTGGACTGGCTTATCAGTGCAACATGAACTTGTCTCAAGTTCACTCAACGCTGATAACAGATTGTGTTGCCCGACTAAACCGAACGCAGCTGACGTTTCCATTCATAAGCATTTTACATTTTTCGGTGAATCATTCGATTCTCTCTCTCTCTGTCGCCCTCTCCCACTCTATGGTTAGCTTTCATATTTTGTGTGTGCCGCGCTGTGTGTTGCACCTTTTACTTAGAAATGCGCGTAAATGCTGACTGAAGCTTCAACATGTGGTTTCAATACGGAATTTTCTGCGCCGCCTACACTTATTGGCATTGCCAGTGTATGTTGCTCGTGCGTGGGTGGGTGGTTGGTGGTGGCGGGTTGGCTGGTTAGCTTTGGGTCTACGTCGCTCCGTGAGTATCTGTGTGTGCACACATATGCATATCCATGTGTGCAACTTGGCCTTTGTTGCAGGCAGGATAATAATAACGGGCACAGGCACAGACACCGACACAAACGTAGGGACAGTTACTCCTACAGCGTGTATCACAGCAAGCACAACAGCAACAGCAATAACAGCAACAACAACAGTTGAGCTCCTCTGACATGTAAACAATGCAAAAAGTTGCACGTGCTGGCGCTACCATCATGCAGCGCCATCTATTGGCACACATTTGCGTTAACGCAATATGCTAAATAGGTGCTGACGCCGCTGCCGGCTAAGCTGGCGTCGACGTCTTCACTGTCTAATGCAACAATTGTTTGGACGCTGACGTAGCGACGTCGCTGCCGCGTCGCAGACAGCTGACTTTGCGGCCGTTTAATTAATTACAGACACTCAGCAGTACTCGGCACACAACGTACACAAACACACACATATACAAAAGGAAACAGTAAAAAAGTAAATAAATAAATAAAGAAGAATAATAAGAGAAAAAAAAAAAAAAACAGCAACAAACTTTTAGTGGACGTCGCCGCGGACTCAGTCTCAGTCTCAATCTCTGCCGACGTCGCTGCCCATTAAGTTTTCTCTTTCGTTAGCGGCTAAAGTAGCGTGTTGTAAAACGCCAGCGTCGCTGCTGTCGTCCCAATCCCAGCCGAGGCGTCGCTGTTGCTGCCGCAGTCGACATCAGATTTGTATTAATTTCTTAGTTCGGATGCGGCAGCCGTTTGTGCACATGCTATAAGAAAAGGCATCATGAGTTCGTGAAGTAATTTACAGGAAAATAAGCTTAGGTTTTTATTAGTTGTATTTGTTTTTATTTATATCAGCTGCATAGTTTCTATTTGAAGAGTATACTGTTTTCTTGACTTTAAAATAAATAGTATAGCAACGATTATAGCAATCATATATAGGGTGGTCTGAGATACTTTTCATTACGCTTCTTACAAATCAAAAAATTATATAGTCATATATACATACATAATTAATTTCACTGAAATAGGATTGTTCTTTTGTAAGGGCATCTTAGCTTCGGCACATGTGCATAAATTTACGCAAAAAATTTGCTCTCATTATTTGCCCTGCGCCTCGTTTTTAATTGTTCTTGATAGCTGGCATAGTATGCGTGTGTGCGTGAGTGTGTAAACGTGTGTGTGTGTGTGTGCGTTGTTATTGTTTTTTAGGGTGGTGCAAATTCCGACACGAGACTTAATTCACTTAATTGAGCAAGCAGCGACAGCGACAGCGACGGCGACGACGACGCCGATGACTATGACAGCAGCGGCGACAGCGACAGCGACGTTGACAGCGCGCTGAGAGCATCGATGCGTCGGCGTCGGCGTTGACGTTGGCGTTGATATCACTGTTGCTGTTGCTGTTGTTGCGGCACAAATAGTTTTAAATTGGCGTCGGTCCGGCATGGGCCCAGACCCGGACTCGGACTCGGACCCGGACCCGGCTTCGACTCCGACACCGGAATTAGCATCGGGTCTAGCTTTGGCTCCTCTTCTTGTTGTTGTTTGATTTCACTTTCAGATACATTAACACAAGTGCGCTGCATGCGCACGCCTTTTGAGTTATTGGTAGCTGTGCCACAGCCCACAGACAGTGCAGTTCGGCAAGGCTGAACGAGAGGCATGAGGCATGAGGCATGTGGCTGTGGGGCTAGGGGTTGGGGCTGAGACCGGGGCAGTGGCAGAGCTATAGGCAGCCTCCTGTGCCATTTTCTTTGCTCTTCGATTTTATGAATGAAAACGCGAAGGCGCAACGCGACTTGGTCGTTCATTCGTTCGTTGTGGTTTACTTGCTGTGGTTGCATTGCTTTATTTGCATGCATGTGCCAGGCAGGACACACACACACACACACACGCACATACTCGTATATGTCTGCTGCCATAAAAATGCCTTTGGGGGCCCGACTTGCGACGCGTCGACGTTGTCGTTGTCGTCGTCATCGTCATTGTCCTCGTCCTCGTCCTCTCTCTCCCTCTCCCTCTCAACATGTGTGTTGCTTATGTGTTTGTGTGTGCTCCATTCCATTAATGGCATTATTATCCTTTGCGACCCATTTGGGCTGGCTGCTGGCTTTTTAATTTTGCTTGCTTCTTATACTTGTTGCTTGGCGGTCAAGTGCACCACGGAAAGCGAAAACCTCTCAATGATAAAGTTTAAATAATAATAAAACAACAAAAAAGCGAAGGGAAACAGCCGTTTAAGGGTTGCACCCTTCCGTCCCATCCCCATCCATTCGCCGCGCTGTCTGCTCCTTTTGTCCTTCACGTAAAAGTCTCTCCTCTTGCACAGCCTTGACGCAAAAATGTAAACAAAATGCCGCATGGCCATTTGGGAAACTGACACACACACACACACACATACACCCACAGAGAAAGAGGTACGCTCAGGTAGCCATTCAGCAGGTAAGCAGCTCAGAGGGCGCCCAACTTGTCGCGCATGGTTAATCGACTAAAGTCACGACTTTAAGACGGAAAAACAACTTCGTGGTCGAAGCTTTCAATGGCGAAGAGATCGACCAGTGAATTAATAAACTTCTATTAACAAGAGTTCATAATACCTTAGATATACACATATAACAGCCAATATCTAAGAACTTCTCATAATTTACTTCATTCTGTTCAGTTGTCATCAACAATATATTAGATTATTTATACATACATACAGTTAGTATTTATATTTTACTGATATTACATTCACTTATTAAAACTTCTTCATATGACGACACTTTAAATAAGGTACATATATTAAAGGGATTTTCAGTTTAGAGCTGCAATGAGATGGGGAGATATGACAAAGAGCATAAATATGTCCCATATGGAGATATATGAGATAATGATAAGATTTGTTTAATAATGTTCGAAGTTCTAAGTCTTATAAGGTCTTATAATACAACATGCAGCTTACCCGCATTTATTTATATTAATATCTCAACGAACCTATTCAGCAATAACTGTTTCTGAACTTGTAGACATTTTCGATCTTATATTTCGCATGCCACTATCCCATGGGAAATAAGTTGTTGCTTGAACTCTTCAGTTCGAATGTATCCACAATGTGTGTGTCTCATCGAGTGTTTTGGCGTCCTTGCTTGGTGTCCAACTATTGACTCGACAAATTTGTCAAACCATTCAAAACCAGCTGACAAATTGACAAGCGCAAGACATTGACCATCGCTGTGTGGCACGGACAGCACGGACAGCACGGACAGCGGCAGCAACAGCAACAGCAACAACAGCAGAGGCTCGCTTGACCGATTGACTGGGCTGCTTAACAGATTTACAAACTCGAAACGTGCCACATGCTTATATATGGTGGATTTACTACGCGCGACTCTCGAGAGTGGAGAGTCGAGCTGCGGCTAATGTATGCCCAAAGCGTGCAACAGCTCCAACAACTACAACAGCAACACGACAAACAGCTGTAGCTGCAGCCAGAGTGTTGCACAAAATCTTATCAATGAGTGCGCATCACTTGCACTTGTTTGCACTAGCTAACTAATACGCTGGGAGCTTGGGGCATGGAGTTGGGCGGGGCGAGTGGGGGATTTACCGGCGACGTAAATGGTGCGGCATTGCTGATGATGACGGCAACGATGACGTGACTCGCAGATGCAACAACAACAGCAACAACAACAATCAGCATCAGTTACATATAAAGATTCAGATACATTTATGGCTTTGGCCACAGATGCACGCACACAATTAACATTATTAAATCGCTTGCCGCAAATTTGCGGTTGCGTCACCTACTAAGCGCGCTTGCCACTCGGACAGTCGGACAATCGGACAGTTGGACACTCAGACACTCGGACGCTGTGCGCCAAAGGATAACCCAGCAACAACTACAACAACAATCAACTGAAGCGTTTCCCAGCTAAAATTTCCATTAAGCTAAATTAAAGTTATCGTGCGGCGGCAGCGCAGTAACACGAAGACCAACAGCCCCGTCTTCGCACCGTCCCCCCGTGGCCCAGCGTTGCCCTCTCTCTTGACTGTTACAAAGCTCTTCCATTTTCATTTCTCATGCGTTACGTTGCGTTGCGTAGCGTTACGCTTCCCCCGCCCGGCGTGCGCCACGTTTGACAATCAACGAGGACGTCTCTCGCTCTGCCCACGTACAACGTGCAATTCGAAAAGTGGTTTTCATGGCATCATGGCCCAAAAACCACCACCACCCTCACCAGCGCCGCTAGCAGCCCAATCACCCACCCATGGCAAGAGCCCGAGTCAGCGCCAGAGCCAGAGCCAGAGCCAGAGCCGGAGCCGGAGTCAGAGTCGGAGCGGCAGTAGTAGTGGTAGTGCCAGAGCCGAAGACCGTGCCGTAGTCCGTGCCATCCTGGCGGGCTGGTGGTAGGCTTTATTATGTCAGCCCAACGAGAGGGCGAGAGCGCATTTCACCCAATTTCATTATATTTGCCAACGTTTTTAGCTTTTATACGTCATGGCATATTTCACCACACACACTCGCATAGAATCCACCACCGAGCCACCCCAGGCCACTCCAGCGCTTGCGATTCGTTTCGATTCGGCACAGGCTCGGAGTCGGGGTCGCTTGTGGAGGTTAGTGCTCGGGCTTGGGTTCGGTTATAAAAGCCGGTTCGAGTCGCTCGCTCGATTCTAGTGCGCAGGGTCGACACACACACACACACACACGCAGACACATACATGCACACCCACATACAGATGTGTGGGTGGCGGGGTGGTTGTCTGTGGATGTGTAGGTGGTTTTTGGCTGCCAACCCATAATAATATTATTATAATGTCAGGCATAAAGTACGAGAGCAAGAGACGCAGAGGACAAACAGGATACGGCAAGCCGGGTGGTGTAGGCAAGGGGGTCGTGGCAAACCCGTGGGCGTTAGAGCTCTGGCGGCTAACATACACACACATACATACATATCTATACATACATATACATACATACATATATACTTTTATATGTATATACATATACATTTGTACGTGTTGTATGTGCGAAATAAGGTTATTTTATAAACAGTTCGGAGTGTTGGGGGTTGTCTATCTCTATCCTTCTCTCCCCTTTGCGCTCGCTCTTGATGGCTGCTCTGAACAGTGTGCGTGAGTGTGTGTGTGTGCGGACAGCTTTTGGTGTAGCGGGAGTCAACGTCGCAGTCATAGTCATGGCTGGGCGCCCTCCTAGTGGGCGGTTATGGTTAAAGCGACAGTTGTTGTTGTTGTTGTTTTTGTTGCTGTGCTTTACTTTATTGAATGTGGATTCGAACGGGGGGAAATTCGGCGCTGTATTGTAGCGTAGTACCGTTAAAGGAATGGAAACGGTCACGTTGACGATGATACGCCGATTTAAGGAACAGAAGGATTGAAAGCTTGTCTGTCAAAGTTTCGAACCTTTTTGGTGAGGATCGAGGTAGATTTATCGGGTGTATGGGTGAACCGTAATAAGCTGGGAAAATTATTATTCAAGTATATTTTTGTACAAATATGAATGCTAATGTAGAAGGTAAATATTGTTAGTATTGATCAACTGATACTTTGTATGATCTGATCACCACGTTATCTTCATATAATGTAATCACTTATTACCTACATACATTATGGCTTACAAAATAAATAGATACATATCTTAGTATAAATTTAGAAGATCGCTTTGATTCGCAAACATCTATGTACATATAGAGCAAATAACATGAAGTTAGTTTTTCTCATTCAAAAATAAGTCAATTTACGCGCGCTGCTCCTCAATAATAATCCACCACAGAGGCAACCTTTGGCAAATCAGCAAACATGCGAGGCCAGCATACGACAAGCATATGCACATACAAACAAATAACATTCACGTATACACACATGCATAGATACATGTATGTGTATATGTATGCATGATTACGAATGCCAATGCGAGTACTCGAGCTCACCAGCGATGCGAACGAGGAGCAGAGCATTCACAGCAAAGCGCACCCTCAAATAAAAGTCTGACCAACCGTTTTTGCCATTCTAAGCGAAATGCACTAGAAAACGGTGTTTGCTGCTACTGCTACGGCTGGTGCTTCTTCTTCTTCTTCTTTTGCGCTTTAAAGTGTTTTCGAAACCTAAAAGCAGCAACAACGACAATTTGAAACAAAAATCGGAACGCAACACTGCCAAGTCAGTCGCACAGGCAGTCGCCGTTGCTGTTGTCGTTGTCGTTGCTGTTGTCGTTGCCGCCATCATTTATTTTTCGTCGTTGTCGTTGTTGTTGCCTCTTTTTCTGCTACGTACTACAAAATTAAACTCGAGTCTCGGAACGAACGTTCGTTCGCTCGTTTGAACGGGCAACGTTGCGATATTACGTCCCTCGCTATCAACAGCAACAGCAGCAGTAGTATATACACACGTACACACATACAAGCGCACACACATCCACACAAACAGACACGAATACAGCGCTGTGTTGTTGTTCCATCATCATTATTTACCAGCAGCAGCAGCGTCGCTGTCGCTGCTTTGTTGTTTTTACCCTCACTCACTCGCATACAGAAACTCGCACACGCACGCATACACGCTCACTCTTCTTCTTCTGCCACTCGGCAGCTCTCCTCGCTCTCCGTTTCGACCCACACTTTATTTTTAACTGTGCGACTGTACTCGCTCGCTCGCTCTCGCTGTATGGCTGCGCATGTATGTATGTGTATGTGTTTGTGTGTATTTTTATATGGCATTCTCTCATTCCACACTGACGCCGAGTCAGCATTGCGCGGCCCGGCTGCGATGTGGAAATTGTGTGTAGAGCGACGTCAACGTTGTTGTTGCTGCTGTTGTTAGCTGACTGGCCGGGCCTGGCTGTATATTTCTGTGTGCACACATACATACAGACACACTCGCACACGCATACATATTAACAGACATTTTTTCAATAGTATTTGTTGTTGTATTTTTGTGTTTACCAAGCGGGCCGCTGCGAGCGGCTTGGTGAACGTACGCCTTGATAGCTTTGGCTGTTGCTGTTGTTGTTTGTGGCACTGGCACGGCCGCGTTTCATAGCCGCTGTGCAATTTGCGCAGTGTACGAAAATGACGATGACGATTGTTAACGGCAATTGTCGTTTTTTTCGTTCTGTGTGCCGTGCTGTTTTTTTTCGGCCAGCCCTGGTTCGCAGCGATTCGCGCACTTGGCGCTGCTCGATGTTGATTCGCATTTGTCTTATCAGCTGCTCGTGATAAGCGACAGCAGCAGCAACTACAATCGCCGTTAGCTTTTCACGCTCACACCAATTTGCATGCTGATGTACTGATACGTGATACGGTGATCATTGCGCTTAGCTGTTCGGCTATCAGTCAGGTAGTCAAGCAGGCAGTCACTCAATCAGTCAATCAGCCAGTTAGTAAAGCGAGATCCTCAGGGCTGGGGCAAATTAGCAGAGTAATGACGTAATGTGCTGTTGCTGTTGTTGTCGATTGATAAACAGTTGTCAATGGGGAAGGATAGAACAAAACAGTTGTCGGTGGATAGATAGATATTAAAGTTAGAAAGAAAGGTTAACCATTACAGAGGTACATATGTATGTATGTACATACATATATTGTATATGCTCAGACAGCCATACTTAATATATAAATAAGTATAATTTAACCATTTTCAGATACTTTATACCACGCAAAGAATTATTTTTTACTAAAATCAAACAAATAGATATTTTCCCATCAACTCTAATCCGTTTCTTATTAGGTGACCTCTACAGGTTGATTTCAATTCGATTTGATGTCCCGCAGCCCCTCAGCACAATCGATACATCTATCTTTATTCCCAACTCTCGGAAAAAGTGTCAGTTAGTTGCAGTTTTGATCGATCGTCCGCAGGTAGAGCTAGAGCTCGGTGGCCGAACCCAGAACCCTGATGCCATAGCGTGGCTAATGCGCTGCATCCTTTGTAGGGATTAGGGCTCGACTCTAGGTAGATGCGAGCGTAGCATAGCTTAGGCACTGGGTCGCAGGATTGTCGAGTGCTCAGCTCATTTTTCAAGAAATGCTCGTATGTCCTTGCCACGAATTCGGTCAAACAGCTGATTTCGTTTTCAGCTTCCGGCGCGCGTTCCTTTGTTTATACATATGCAAAAAAAAGGAGCAACGTCGGTTCATTGACCAAAAGCCGTGACTGGGGCGCCATTCTTATACAGCAGCCACCAACGCGTGCTTTATGTGTGTATGTGTGTGTGTGAATGGCCACAGCTGACTGTCAAACATATGTACTACGTGCATGGACATACTGACAGGGTAACCCGCAGTCCGTAACCCGTCCTACGCCTCGTCCATCAGCTGAGCCTTGCAAATTTTCAATGTCACCAATTGCGCGACGCCAACTTCTCTGCCTGCTGTCGCTGCTTATAAATCTTCGACACGGCACAGTAAAACACAAAAAAAAATACCCTTCGCACACACAGCCACACATTGTACATGCATATATACAAACACATACATACATATACATATCGAAAAACCAAAACCACCAAAGCGGCCGCATTGAAAATTGCTCTAAATTCGCCAAAAACAGCTGATTTCGCTTTTGTGCGGCGCTTCCTGCAGTGCCAATCGACAACGTCGACGTCGACAGCAACGACAACGACAACGACAACGGCGACGGCGACGGCGACTCCGCCATCGAGCATCCACATCGGACTCTCGCAGTCGTGTGGCGCACTTCGTGCGGCAACATGAAATGGCCGACGCAAAATATGCGCATATAACAAACTACCCAATGCCCGCTACCGCTCCACCCGCCTTGCAAGCGTATTAACCTTGCAACAGCCTCATCATCATCATCATCAACATCATCATTATCATTCTCATCAGCAACAACATCATCAAGACTGCGACGACAGCGACATCGACTGCGACTGCGGCGGCGACTGCGACTGCGATTGTTTTCGTATTTAGGCTAGTTCCATTTGAAAACTACAAAAAAGGCGGAAAAAACAAACCCTTTGCTTTCCCACAACGTCATGTGCCGCTATAAGCAAATAACTGCGTACCCAGACTACACGCCGCCCGCCCCCTCTGTTCGCTCTTTGTTCGTTGTGGGTGCACAGCCAAGTTTTCACCCAGAGTCGATGCCAACAACCAGCATGGGAAACATCAGCAACAACAGCAACAGCAACAACAACAACAGCAACGAGCAATCGTCGCACATATCAGCGCCGTCATCTTGAGCGCTACGCCCTCGCCCAGAGACCATCCACCATGGAGAGCATCTCCGCTAGCATAGCCCGTCTTCAATTCAATTCATTTTTATTATGATGAGCAGCCGCCATTCGCTGTAGCCGTCGCCAGTTCCAAGTTGAACTCGGGTCTCGGTCTCGAAAAGTTGGAGCTGGTTTTTATTATGTTGCTCCAATGTTGCTGTTGCTGTTGCTGTTGTTGCTGCTGCTTCTTCTCGTTGTCTTTTTCTTTTTCTGTCGGTTTCTTCTGCTTCTTCTTTCTCATCAGCGCTCGTTTTTATGTTTATAAAGTTTCTTCTTCCTCTTTGCGCTTTGTATATTTAAATTGCTTGTGAGATCGGCGGCTCTGAGCCGAGAGCTGGCCCGCAGTTTGGCTTTGTCGAAAGCTGAAACTTGGGTTTTTTTTTCTTTCAGTCGCCGTCGATGTTGTTGTTGTTGTTGCGTTTCGTTTCGTTTCGTATTTGCTGCTATCGCACGTTGTTTCAACTAAAGAATTCAAAGTGGCCACAAAACACAGCGCCGCAAACAGAGACATAGAGAGAGAAAGAAAGCGTGTGTGTGAGAGAGACAGAAACATAGCCAGAGCCAAAGCCCGAGTCAGAGCCAGAGTTGTGAGCTAGGCCCAGACCCCTGAACAGGCAGGCAGTCGAGCCAGCGACCGACTTTATTGCTGAAGTCGACTTTTGAGTTGGGCCAAGCAAGGCCAGCACAGTGGTACCAAAACTAATATTTCAGTTCTTAAGTACTTAATGAAAATAATTATAATAATAAATATAATTTAATGATAATCGAAATTTCTACTTGCTCATTAGCATTAGCTATAAGATAGTTGAAAATGAATGTTTTTCAATGCATTACTTAATAAATACTTTAACAGTATTTATAATTTTCCCCATGATTTTGCGCCACTGTGCATTGAAGCGGACGTTGCGACGTTTCAACTGTTGGCCTGGCTTCGAGACTCTGGGGCTCTCGGCTTGGCTTTGGCTTTCGGGCAAACATTTCGTGTTGCTGCTGCCGTTGTTGTTGTTGCTGACGATGACTGGCTCTCAGGTTGGTTGGTTGGACGGTCGTTGGGTCGTTCATTTGGTACGTTTGTTCGGCCGCCTGGTTGGCTCATAACCTGAAACTTGAATATTGTGGAATTTGAAGGTAGCGACGGACGGCGACAACGACGATGTTGTTGCTGTTGCTGTTGCTGTGCTGGCTGTTGTCGTTGCAGCAGCAACAGCAGCAGCAGCAGCAGCAGTAACAACTGCACCGCTGCGTGCGAGCTTTCGAGTCAGCCTCAGCCGTCAATTTGGAGCCAGTTGCCGTCTCCGCCATCGCCGCCGTCGCCGTCATCGTCATCGTCGTCGTCGCCAGCTGAAACGAGTTGCTGGCGAAGCGTAAAAAAGCAACGAACGCTTGACGGGGCTGCCTGACTGGCTTTTGTGAGTGCCCCGTTGTTGGTGTTGCTGTTGCTTTTGCTTTTGCTTTGGCTCTGGCTATAGCTGTAGCACTGGCTGACGGACCGACTGACTGGCTGGCTGATGTTGATGCTGATGCTGGTGTGGCAATAAAATTCAACTGCCAACAGTCGCAGTTGCAATCTCAGTGAACGCAGCTCAAATCATGTTGCTGCTCTCTTGGCTGTTTTGAAGATGACTTTCGGCCGTTGATTGTTGGCCAGCGATGTTGCTGTTGTTGCTGCTGTTGCTTATAATGATAGCAACGCTTTTTAACTCACACCAACTGCGGCAACAACAATTTCTCCGCACACTGTTGTAACAACTTTTTTCGAAGGCAAATTAGCGTAGAAAGTTATTTTTGTTTGTTGTTTTTGGGATTTTGATTTCCGTTTGCAGCTTTTCAGCTGAGCTTTTAATGCGAGAGCAGCAGCCGCAGCAGCAGCAGCAGCAGCAGCTTTTGAAAACCATTCAACTCGGCTTGCGCACGCGGCGTATGCGCAATGAGCTTTTCAAAAGCATTCCACATACGCCGTGTGGTCAGCGACAATAGCAAACAATGAGCAATGAGCAATAAGCGATGTAGATAAGCACCAGCAGTGACTCACACATACACACACGCACATACTCAACAGCTGACAAAGAACGAACAACAAACAGCGAACAGCGAACAGCGAATCGATGACAAAGATTATACATATGAGGAACTGCGATCAGCTCGGCATTTGCGAGTTCGCCTTAAGATGTGCCACAGTTGACGCAAGCTGCTCGATGTAGTTAGTCATAAGTCTAGACCGGCAGAGCCCCTATGCCGTAAATACAGCTGCAGACTGCGCGCGAGAGGGATGATGCGGCCGTCGCTGAGAAGCAGCCAAATGCAGACCCAAATGCAAAGAGCGAACCAGCTCGCAGACGGCAGGCAAACAACAACAGCAGACGGCGGCCAATCGGGGCTGGAAAAAACGGGCAAGGAAAATGTGAAACACATGCGACGACGACCTCGATGACGATAACAAAAAAAATATACATATGCACACACATACATACATATATAAAAACAAGAAACTGCAAACGAAAACGAAACGAAACGAAAACTCACCCCAATGCGTTTTGTTGCTGCGGCTGCGGCAGCGGCTCAGGCTCAGACTCGGGCTCGTGTTCCCCCTCTGAATGCAGAAATATATGAGCATATGGCAACCCTTATAAGCATGACAAAGACTCGTCCACGGCACGATACGAAACGTTCACACATCTGTGCTGTTAGCAAATTTCATGTGCTGCACTGCTGACAGAGTTGTTGAGTTGCTGTTGCAAGGGGATAGTGTTTCATAGACACTCAGCTAGGGTGGCAACACTGCTCAAAATATTCAAATTGAAATCGGCCAACAATATAATAGTACTGCAATATGAGCAGTTATAGAAGATACAAATTTTTATGAACTGAGCTGAGCTTAAAATTTAAACCAAAATCGTAGGCATTCAATAGTTTATACAATATTCAATATTCATACATAGAATACTTAAGTTATATTTCGACTTCTATTAAAACCTCATTCTATGCGTTATTAGAATCTATTAGCAAGAGTCTTAATCATCGTGCAGCTGATTAAAAGTCAATCTAATTGATAGGGCATCACATGAATTTAGAATAATTTTTTGTTCTTCCCATGGATCTAAAAGCCTGTTCACAAATGGAACGTAAATTTGAAATGAAACGAAATGGAACGGCCGCTCGTTTGCTATAGCATTGTTGTTCATTGTGGATTTTGAAAATCATGAAAACGCGGCCCCCAAAAATAGTTTCGAGAAACTCACGCAAAAGGCGGAAGTAATGAACGCAATGCAAAGACGACGACGACGACGCAGCTAAAGGCGAAGACATTGAAGCCATCAGCCTCAGCGGCTGCCAGTTCCAGTCTCAGTCCCACGCTGATGCCTCTGACCCTGCAGCGTTCCCCTCGCCGTTGCCGTTGTTTTATTTTAAGAAGATTTCGAGCAGCCACAGCCGCAGCAGCAACAGCAGCAGCAGCAGCAGCAGCACTGATGAGCAATGCCAGCCAGTTAGTGGCGAGGGTGGATGGCTGGCTAGCTGGCTGGCTGGCTGTGTGTCTGTCTCTTCGTTTTCATTATGGTGCAGTGTTGGTGGTGTTGGTGGTGCTGGTGGTGGCTGCGATGAGCTCGACTGGGCATGTTGGGTGTGAGTTCTTCTTCTTGCTGTTGTCGCTCGTTCGGCTGCCGCCTGACTTCCATTTTCTTGATAAGTTTTTTGTGCCCTTTGTCGTTGTCCTGGGCCCTAGGCACGTAGACAGGCGCCTGACATTGGCTGCGAATCGCAAAACAGAGCTGGGTGGCTATGGGTGGGTTTGGGTGGCCCAATCATTGGCTGCTGCTGCTACAGCTGCTTCTTTGTGCAGTGGTTCACAATTTATGAGACAGCATTCAGATGCTTGTTATGGGCAGATACTTGTCTGCGAGCAATGAGCTATATTGGACAGTAAGGAGGTTATATTTAACGATCTATATATGTATATCTATATCATAGTTGAGTTAGCATAATGAATTATTATTCACTCTCTGCATTTATATGCCAACTAGATTACAGGGTATTTTCAAGTCATGCCTTGCAGCTTTTCGCACTGCTAGATCCTTTTGGCGGCAAACTTTAATCGAGATAATTTCACTTTTCTGCTTGCAGGTTAATTCAGCAATGGGTCTTCAAGCAACAGCCGCTACCAAGCGGAAGCATGAGCTGACCTTTGACAGCAAGGATGCGAATACCACGTACACGGGCTGTGCGCCTCCCCCGGTGAAGGCCAACAAATGGGCCATCAACAACAACAACTACCTGGAATCGCTCGAGGAGCAGCAACCGCTTCAGCAACAACAGCAGCAACAGCAGCAAAAGACGCCCACGGAACAGCTAACGGAATCCAACAACAATAATGTGGAGCCCGCAAAGCCAGCGCATAGTATTATTAGCAACGGTGACGAAGTTACTAACAACAACGGCAGCAGCAGCAACAACAATAACAACACCACCAGCACTACCACCACCACCACCACCAACGGCAGCAGCAGCAATGTCAAGAGTCCCGCGGAGGTGCCGCTGCCACCAACAGCGAGCGCTGCGATACCCGAGGACAACATCGCCAAGCTGGAGGTGGTGGCCGCAGTGCCCTGCGAGCCCTGGTCAACGGCGGCGTCGCCTGTGGCGGCGGTCAACAGCGAGCCCGTCGACTGCATATCCAAGCTGCAGGCGGTAGCCGTGCCGAGCGATCCCTGGGGCAGCATTGCCACGCGCTCGACGCTCGCCACCACGCTGCTGAGCGCGGACGAGCTGGACGACGATGATGATGATTTTGAAGACGATTACGAGGAGGAGGAGAGTATCATACCCACCTACTGTCCCATTCGCTATCATCCTTTTGCCCAGCAACAACAGCAGCAACAGCAACAGCAGCAGCAACAACAGCAACAACAGCAACAGCAACAACAGCAGCAACAGCAGCAGCAACAGGCAGCCGCAGCTGCGGCAGCGGCAGCGCAACAGCAGCGCAGCTATCCTCCCGGCTATGGCAGCCGACCCTCCTACTACTCGGAGCCGTTCCCGCAGCAGAATTGCTCGCGCACCGGCAGCCCGCAGCATATGACGCCACGAGGATTTGCACCGCCGCAGTGGACCACGACAGGCGCTGCAGCTGGCGCTGGTTCAGCGGGAGCGGCGAGCAGTGCCGCGGCCACGCCCAGCTCTGCGCAGCAGCAGCAGTTCTATGAGAATGGCGGCGGCGTTGGCGTCGTCTATGCGCAGCCAGCGCCACAGCAAACCATTCGCTGTGCCGAGAATGGCAAATCGTACATGGATCTGGGCTGCAGCAGTGCAACGACGACGACGCCAACCACCGCGCTGCCCACCAGCAATGGAGTCGCCGCTCCGGCTCCGTTTGTGGCCGGTGGCCTGCCACTGCCGCTGCACGGGCTGCCGCTGAAGCGCTGTTGCGACGGACGTGGCGGCTGGTGCAGCGCCAATCGCAGTTGCTACAAGGACACGCGACTGAAGATTCGCAATCTGTCCATGTTCAAGCTCTCACGCTTTCGCCAGGTGTCGGAGCAGTCACTCTATCGCTCGGTGCTCATCTGCAATACGCTAAAGCGCATCGATCGAGAGATCGAGACGGAGGCCAAGGAGCTGCACCATGCGGCGCAGCAGCATCACCAGCAGGCAGCAGCCGCAGCAGCTGCTGCCGCCGCTCAGGCGGCGCAATATCATCCGGCCTATCAACAGCAGCAGCAGCAACAACAACAGCAGCAGCAACAACAGCAGCAGCAGCAACAACAACAGCAGCAATCTCCACCAGCACCGCTGCACCATCAAGACTATGCGCCTGTGCTGAATTGCGCTCGGCTGGCCAACATGGATCACTATCAGCAGCTGGCGCAGGCGCCCAGCTTCCAGCCGCAAGCGCCGCTCGGCTATCACGAGCGGCTGGAGGCGCCGCCGCCGCCGTACAGGGCTGCAGCAGCTGCAGTTACTCCCAGTGGCTTTCCAGTGGCACAGCCCGGGCATGTGGCAGCCGCCTCGGCGACCAGCAATTGTGATACGTCCTGCAGCACAACGCTGCATCCGTACGATCACTATCCCTTCCGGGAATCGCAGTCAGGCCGTGCCACGCCTTTCCCCACCTGTCAAACGACAGCGACGCCAGTGGCAGTAACCGCAGCTACAGCAGCCGCCCCTGCACCACCCGCTGCCAATGCGGTGAGCAGTGCCAGCGTCATCCCTGCCATCGTCAGCTCGAGCAGCAGTAGCAACAGCAGCAGCAGCACTAGCAGCAGTAGCAGCGTAACCGCCCCAGCTACAGCTGGCCAGGCCGCAGTCTGCTCCAGCGCCTCCTCCACCACCAGCAACAGCAGCAGCAGCAGTGGCAGTGGCAGCAGCCTCAGCAGCTCCGCGTCGAGTGCGGTCAGCGCATGCGACTCGAGCGACTCGGGCTATGCGGATGACGATTCGACGCGCTCCATTAACTGGAGCTCGGTGCTCAGCCTCAGCTCGCAGTCGGCGCTGGATCCGCTCAACAACAACGATCTGTTCAACATACTGCCGGCGGCTGCCACACCCACAGCGGTGCCCGTGTGCATAGCGAGCAGTGGCTCCACCCTCGCATTCAGTGGCAGCTTCACCACGGTACAGGCGAGCGCCAGCCAGAGCAGCAGTCACTCCTCCGCCTCAGCTTCGTCCACAACGGCTACGTTCACAACTCTGTCGACCATTTCATCTGCAACGCATTCGCTGACGTCGTCCTATGTGAGCAGCATCAGCTCGAATGTGTCGGCAGGTGCGAATACGTGGGAGTACGGATTCCTGGACATGGAGTTCGGTCTTGGATCGGAGTTCACCGAGCTGGTGCCCAGCTGCAAGCTCAGCTCTGATGATCTATTCAAGAACGGCCTAAGTGCAACCGTCGCCAGCTCAAACGAGCTGGAACAGCCTGCTCACATTATGGTCGGCAGTTAGTATCAGTTGTAGGTGTTCGATTGCGCCGGAGACGTCGGCTGTGGCAGCCGTTGGGCTTAGCGTGCTGGTCACGCCCATCCAAATGGCGCCACAGCCCAATTCCAAGCAGTATTCAATATGTGTAATTGTTGTAGCAAAAAAATGAAACAGAAACACTGTTAAAGTAATTTCGAATTATGCTCAGGTTGTGAACGTGCATGTTGCCCCGTCCCTCACCCAATACTTCCCCTAATTCAACCACCCCCACCCAATAAAAAGCGGCCCAATCCCGCTTTACCCAAAAGCCCAGCCAACAAGCAATCGCCGCCAGGGGGCGCTAGCAAATATTGCAATTGTATTGAAAATGAGAAGGAGAACTAAGAGAAGAAAATGGTATGACAAATGAAAACTATTAGCAAATTTTTTTTAAGTGTATATATTGTAAAATGTCAGATGTAATGAAGAGAACAACTTCTAGGATCTAAGTTAAAAGCAAAAACAATTATATATACATATATAGTATATATATGATAAATATATCTATATTAGCGCGTATGACATGTAACTTTAGCTTTGTTAGTTGCAATTGTTGCAGTTTTTCGATTATACACTCTCACACACAGATACACTTGCACTCACACTAACACACCAACACACCATAAGTAATTGGAAGAATAGCAATTTTGCAGAAAAAAACACAGCAAGTAAAATTTTGGTAGACAAGAACAACAAAAACATAAAACAACAACAAGCAAAATCGAAAAACGTTTACTATATTGTAGCCATAAGTATTATTATTTATATACAAATGCAAACAAAACAAAAAGATAAATCTTAAAACAAAGTTTTACAAAAAAAAGAAAAAAAAAAGATAAAAAAATACAAAAAAAAATATTTGAAAAACAAAACAAAAAATACAAGCAAATATAAAAAATTTGTTAAAAAAAATTACAGTCTTTAATTGTTTGGGCTTTTATTGGAGTTTCAAAAGACTGCGCAGCTTTCTGGAAGTTCTGTTCACCATTAATATCTATTCGTTGCCTTGCTAAGTTCAAGCCATAATATTGCGCCACCTATAGTTTCATTCAAGTTTTATGAACTATGATTGATGTCTTAGCTTATTAAATGCGACTATTTGGCGCCATCTAAAGTAAAACATATAATTCATATTGGCGTACAGTAGATGTTCGGAACCTGCTTCAGCTTAACGATAAGATTTAAATATTATGGTTGATGTATTTGCTAAGCAGAAGTTATATCACTGCGCCCTCTACTGTTAGATATTTTTGGTTTGTAGCTTCGTTAAAATTCGACGATGAAATTGCTCCAACTACAGTTGATTAATTACACTTAAAATTAGGTTTTTGCCTTTGTTGTGTGGTTTTTCTCCGAAAAATAGTTAAGTTTCGCTTTAACAATGAAAGCTCTTGGTATGGATCTTAGCTCATCAAAGCAAGGTTTTTGTATTTGGCTATTCAGCAATTTCGTATACAGACGTTTGCATAAGATAGTCAAAGTATATAATCTGTGTTATTTAACAGTAGCAAAGCAACAGGTAGTAATTTCTAAACTTTTGATTAATTTTTGTCATGTTAAAGTTTCAGTAAATATTGAACACTAATAAATGCATTGAATTAATATACACAGTATTTTTAGCAACATGGAAAGGGTCTTTCATACAGAAAATATGAATTTCAAATCAAATTCTTTTAACATAGTAATTGAATGCCAATTACATTTACAAAACAGCTGATTTTCGTAATGTTAAACTCAAAATGAACTGTTCAACAATCAAGTTGGCATCGCCATTTACATTTCTGTTCAGTTAGCAGCTTGGTCACCTGTTGAGCACCTGTTATTAGTTTGTCTTCTTCTTTGGTCGCGTGCGGGTGTGTCGCGGCCGTCGATTTAAATTGCGTCGGCGGCATTGTTTATAAAATCAGTTCACCGAACAGCACTCGCGCGTTTGTGTTTGTGTTAAAGTTCTTCAGCGTGTTGTTTATATGTGAGTTTTGAAATGCCGCCAAGTAATAGCTAATGCATATTGAGAACAACGGAAAAAAGCAAAAATATAAGAAAACAGAAAATAATTTTTTCTTGTTAAGAAAAAGAAGTTAGCAAGTCGAAGAGTTCCGTGGCGACGAACGCGGCAAACAGCAACAGCAGCAGCAGCACAGCAGGCGGTGGCGTAGGCTGTAAAAATAGTTGTCTGTCTGGTTTTTGTTTGTGCATGAGGCTGCGTATCCGTTTGCATGTGTGTGCGAGTGTGCAGCAACAATTTAATTGTGAACTAAAACAGTTCAATTACAAGCAATTACAAATATGTAATTTACTTGAAATTGCATTTGCGCCTGGGGCTGCAATTAAATATTTCAGTTGCCAATGCAATTGGCATTAAATAAATAAATAGTCAAAAGATAGGAAAATACAAATATAAACACATGCAACAAACAAATGGCAATCGCAACAATTACAAAAAATATGTGGGGAAGGGGAGAATTTGAGTGACGGGCCTCAACTTGGGAGCATAAATGGCGTAATCATAATCTTTGTGCCCTCTTTCTAATGATTCAATTAAAAGCGCAAATTGCAGGCCAGAAATTCAATTTAGCCAATGTGCGGTTGCCGACGCGTCGCGACGTCGACGTTGACATTGAGGTAGCAGAGGCCAACGCGTCGCTGCCCGTTGCTTTCTGGTTGCTGGCTGCTGCTTGCAGCAATATGTACGTGCGTCGCGTGCCTTTTATTTTGTTCGTGTTTCGCGCTATGCCGCGAAACGTCACATAAAAAATGTATTTATTCTTGCTGAATATTTATTCATTTTTATTAATTTGAAAGAAAAAAGCAAAAAAGAGAAGAAAAACAATGTTTCGGAATAAAACCTGTTTTATATGTGAATAAGTGAAAAAATTACAAAGTGTAATTGTTTGAGATATTTGCGGTGTGGTTTCTGTGTTTGCATGGCTGTGTGTGTATATGTATATTAGTGTGTGTGTGTGAGTGTTTTTGCCCTTCAGTCAAAGTAACGGTAGTTTATTGCAGCGAAAGAAAGAGCTAAACGAACGTAGGGAGAGGCGCAGAGACAACGAACGAGTGCCGTCACATTTTTTGCTCAGCAAAACAGAAACAACAATTGACGCCGGCATTGGCTTGAAAACAAACACAAAAAAAAAAGCGCAACAGCGGCCACATTCCAAGCTACAGCGAGTGGCCCCCAAAGCTCAGGTCAGCCGCCCAGCGGCTCTCTCACTCGCACAGCAGCTGCACCAGCATCAGCCTGAGTGGGTAAGTCAACTACATCAACGCCAATTTTCTGCTGCTGCCACGTCTTCTTCTCTTGAGTTGCTCGCCCCTGCCGCCCTTTGGTTTCAGTCTTTCATGTTATTATTTCTGTGCTGTGTTCTGCTGTTACGCCTGCCGACGCGTCGGCCGATGTGAAGAGATTTTTGCGTAGAAATTACATATTGTTTTATATCCACATCGTTCCCATGTATTAGATTTCTTACTGTTCATTTCATACCCTGTTCGCATTGCGTGTACCTAGAATGAATTAATTATATGTGCAGGTAAATTGCATATATATATGTACTATAATTAACCGTTTACACTTCTAAATATGCCTTTTATGAATCTATACATAAATTAGAATGTTAAAAATAGGGTATCTGTTAGTCGCAAATCTTTCCCAAACTTATTGAAGTTTTTTCCGTTCGTTTTTTATGGGTCTTCTTCTCCTACTTGCCGCTAAAGTAGCGAATCTACCAATAGGCTGCCAGTTTCAGATCATCAAAGAAACAGCAACGAGAAAAAAAAAACATATTCCATCCAACTGACTTAATTATGTTAATTAAGAATCGCTATTGCCTCTAATGTAATGTGCAGAGAGTGTTTTGTGAGGTAAATAGGCTATGGGGTTATGGGACTTTTGGGGGTACGTGAATTGGTAGCAAATTCTTGTTGTTGCTAAGGCAATTTGCACATCAGGTGCGAATGGAATATGAAGTGAGTGCACACAAAAAACTGGGTGAATTTCAAGACTAAAATAAATTGATTTCACGCTTGTGTCATGGACTAAAGTTAAAAATAAAATTTAAACTTGAAACAACAAAGATATTTAAGTTCCTTTACATCTGGAAGACACAAAACTATATATTATAACAATATATCTTGAGAGCTCCTTTCATATATATGTGCATAAATGTGTCTATAACTTGATATATGTGTATGTATATAAGTGTAAGTATGTAAAAGATTTTGTTAGATTGTGATTGTTAATTCTGAAATCACTTCATAATTGAACCAAGGCCTTTTTTATTTATTTTTTATTTTTATTTTCAATTTAAGCGCTCATTTAATTATTTTTATTTCTGATGATCTTTTAATAATCAATTAACGAAAAAAACTTGAAACATAGTGAGAGAGAGAGAGAGAGAGCAAGATGAAGAGAGTGGAAGAAAAAGAGAGCGTATGATCTATGGCATTGAACTTCGTTACTCTGTTGACCTTTCAATCATTTCGTAAGTTTATTGCTGCCATAATGATGAGAGACAAACACATAAAATAATATTATTTTGAAATTGAATGGAAACAATTGATTGTGGGAAATGTGAATAAGTATTAAAACTGAAACTTATAAAAATTGATCTATGCACCGAAAATTTCTGCCTTAAGCTAAAAATTACAATTATAATGAATAATATGATTAAATTTCTTCAAGTATATAATATTTAGTTTACTTAGTATATTTTGTTTAGAGGCAAACTTGATCCCCATTTAATTTTACGTAGCGCCAAACGAGATTTTTGTTTTTATAAATATTTACTGTTTAATTACATTTTTAACACTAAACACTTACTGTCCACTCGCAATTATCTCCTCTGCTCTCCTTATTTATAGTTTATGTAACCATTAGATCGAAACATTCAGTTATAAAAGCACTGAATCCACTATTTTTATAAAATTTATTGCGAAACTACAATAGATGCATATCTCGTACTCTTACCCTACAGCCACCTCACTGGGTTCAGCCTCGTTCACTAGAGAATTTCGTAATTTTCCAAATCACAACAAACAATGGGAAAAATGCGAACGGCGTGAAGCACAGAGGAAAAAAACAAAAAACAAGAAAAGACCAAAACAGACGGCGGCGGCGGCTTTTTGGGAAACGCCTTCTTAACAATAGAAAATCTCTGAAAGTCGTCGACGGAACTGCGTCCAAATGGCGTGCTGCACAGTTGTTGTAGTTGTTGTTTGCGTCGTTGTTGTTGGTGCTTGCCGGAAGATATTTTCGACTGGCTTGCAGCGACGCGGGCTATTGTATATACACAAGCTCATGCGAGGTTAGCCGGGGCCGAGATAGCTGGACAGTGGTTCCGAACGTGCCTCCGTGTTTGGATAGAAACAAGTTTTATAGTTTTTACGCTGACGTTGACGCTGACCAGCCAGTCAGTACATCGAGCACAAATACATCCGCACAGCTGTTGTTGTAGTTCTTTTGCCGGGACGGGCCTAAGCTGCGCCCAGCTAAAAACCAGTCCAGTTTAGGCTCCAGTCCCACACACCCAGCCAATAGTCCAGTACATTTAATGCCCTGGCCCCTACTGTAGTTTGGAACTAGTTGCGGTGTATCAAATCAAGTCTGACCACGAAACGACCCTAGCAGACACTCGCCCCACCCCCTCTGCACAGCTTGTCGCACTTTTCGGGGCTACTTTTGCACAGTTTGGAAATTAACTGGTTGTTTTGCTTGTCAGCTGCTGCTGCTGCTGCTGCCGGAGCTTGTGCATGTGGAGTCTTTGCTGTCTGAACTGCTCCGTTCCAGCACCTCGGCCACCTTAGCCGCCATTCATTTTGTATTGTTCGATGGCGCCGCGCAGACAACTTTATGTTACAGGCCGAAAATGCGCTCAAAAGTTTTCGGCTGCCCCGTCTGGGATTGCCTCAAAGTTCTGGCCCAAGCCGGGCGGCTACGCTGGATTACATTTGGCCGCCAGAAGCCACCCAGAAAGTCTGCCACCAGGCAGCCAGTCAGCCACCCAGCCAGGGAGCAAGTCTACCACTTAGCCACGGCAGGAAGAAAGCGAGGAAGGAAGTTGATTTTGTACAACTTAACGCTTTTCTTTGCGCCAGGCGTGTGTCTGGCCCCATGCCCCAAAATGAAAATGCGCCAGCAAACGGGTACAAGAAAAATAGATTTAGAGCGAGGCTAACTGCTTGAATTGAAAAGCGATTTTGTCTTTGGATAGTGGCTGAAATATCCATAATATTATAAACAGGTTTTCCCTTGAAAGTACACAAAGGGGCGAGGTTATGCTTTTTTGTTTATGTAATTAGCAGCCTTTTGAGAGGATTATTGTAGACCTGAATTGCATTCAGAGTTTTGTTTATTATAATTATTAGCAAAATTAAAGTCAACTCAGCTTTAATAAAATAAATTTCTGTACCGAATTGGGAGCCTATTAAATTCCGGCCACAAATTATTTTTCTGAAAACTGTATTGAAATTAATATATGACTTCATGAAGTAGTCGATAAACCAAGGGGTTCGCATGTCCAGGAGTATACTTTTACAATAATTTCTGGATTATTCAATATGCATTGCATAAGAATTTAAAATACGTTATTTATATAGAATGTAAATGCACATATACAATTATTGTAATTAATATCCTTTAAATAAGCGTCTGTATTAAATGCATATTAAATGCGATTTACATTGAACAGGTGCACTACTTTCTGTTTGCCTCATCTATCAATTAAAAGCACTCACGGCGCACACACCTCATCTAAACTCTGGACACAAGCTACAGAGATATTCACTTTTGTGTGCGGATTTTTTTTTTTTTTGTGGGTGTCCACAATTTTGCAATTGTTTTGAAAGATATTTGCCATCTGCCTGGATCCACTGTTTAATGGCCAAATGCGAGTCCGGGTAGAGTGGGTGGGGTATGTAGGCGAGAGGTGTGCGGCGCAAATGGCCGCCAGTGCATCAGCTGCTCACACTAAATTTTTAATCAAGCGTCTAGCAGCCCGTATCTGTATCCGTATCCAGCAAGCAGCTCCCAGCAGCTGTGAATCCGTCTGTGGAGTCTTTGTTGCCGCTGCTGCTGCTGCTGTTGCGAGCGCAAAAAATGCAATCAACGTCAAATGCGCTTCGAAACTTTGCGCAAAATAATAGAAAAGCCATTAATTTCACTTCTCGTCGAAGAAGATGCAAGAAGAAAGACGCAACGTGGGCGCACAGCTGGAGGAGCAGCGCGTTGTCTTTTCGAAAGGACCCAGCCACGGTCCAGCACAAGGGAGAGCGTGTACCCAAGTAATTTTTAATTATGCGCATAACGTGCGGAAAGCTTGGTGCCAACAATAATAATGTGATTATTGGCATCACATTCTGCACGAAAAGGCAATGCCAATTATCATTATGCAACTTTATCAAAGGACGCTGCATTCATGTTGCTTTAAGTAACGAAAAAAAAAAAATATAATAATAAATAAATAGTAACATTGTAAAGCAATGGCGAACAGCAGTAGTTGAAGGGCTATTTAAACTCGATTATAACATACCTTGTACATAATTATGGAATTTAAATTTTAGTTAAATGCTTTAAGTAACTAGTAGTTATGCTTCGCAGAAAACAAATATCGAAGTTTAAGAATGTCTAATATTTTGCAATTCTATACAGTTTTCAAAGTGAAGCTTAGACTATCTAGTATTTTCAGTACATATTTACAACTACTATTTGCATATTGAAGCTTAACTAAAGTAACTATCTGTAATGTATTGAAAGTTCTGGTTTGAAAATGTTTCAGCTTTAACTAATCCTCTTTTAGCTTTTGCGCTTTCGTAAATTTTGTTTTTCAATATAAAAATGTCGAATTTGTTTTTCGCTGGTTATTCACAATGAAGTTTTTTCACTAGAGCAAAGGGCAAGTGTAAAACGCTCCATTATCGTCGTGCTTACGCCCGAAAATTGCAAAAGTTCGTTGGCGTCCTAAAACCACTTTTCATTAGTAACAACCGCTAATTTCACTTAGTGGCATGCCAACATGTCGCATCAGTAGGGAGCCACACGTTCCCATCCATATGGGAACAACAAGTTTTTAACTTAATTTTCTGTTGACAAATTAAAAAGCCGCAAAGCTACAAACATATTGAAGTAAATATCCCCTAACAAAATGCAAATAATATAACCTGTGCAACTTGATATAATTCTAATGGATGTCAGTCATAAATTGAATGCTGTGTCAACTGGTGCATTGTCTGTAATCGAGAATGGAACATAGTAACAGTATTATGCTTCACTTGGATTCAAGTCTGCTAACATTATTACAAAGTTTGAATAGCTCGTTTTCTGCAAGTGTATTAGCTTGTGGGGGACTGCACATAGCCGCTTGGCTTGGCGATTTGTTTTACATTTATGAGTGACAGCGGGTGCGCGGGTAAACCGAAGTTGGATTTTGCTTGGCTAACTGACCCCTGGCCGCTAGCCACTGGTAACTGACCGCTGGCTTCTGTTGAAAAGTTGAAAAGTTTAGTCGGCGAGCAGCAGTAATGCAATAAACAACTTTTTTCACATTTTCAAATTGTTGTTTAACTGCATTAAACTTGTCAAATGAAGTTGCTTTTGAAGTTAGATTGCTTACAACAAGGCTGTGACATGGCCAGGGTACGAACAATACGCCTAGGGCGTATCCCTGTTTCTCTCTCTTGCCCTTCATGGCCGAGCAGCTGTAGATAAGTC
This sequence comes from Drosophila navojoa, assembly GCF_001654015.2. The sequence goes on from NW_022045864.1 coordinate 1,398,101, forward strand.
AAACACTCTGTGAAGTTTCCTCGGTAAATACTAAAAAAATTGTGTTTGTACATAATTGCACGCCGGTGGCGCATCTAAACCCGACCAGGTGTGGGGGCTGGTTAATGTTTAGAAAGTAACTTCAGAGGGTTTGAAAAGTTGACGGCAAAGAACAGCAAAATGTTAGCTAAATGATGTGCTAATGAATATCGATTGTTTTAAGCTATAAATAAATGAAAAACACTAATACTGAAACTTTTAGTCAGCCTGAAAAGTTTTAGAAGTTTATGAATAGTAAACGAGCTATATACATACAGCAGAACAACTTTTTTTTTTGTCAGTTAAATTATGAATGCTAACATGAGTTGATTTATAAAACAAACTTATGTTAAAATAAATAAATAAATTGGCATCAAACTTGGTCGGTAGTTGAAACTATTCACTTTTGGCAACAATGCAAAAGCTTTTGAGTTTTGCCAATTATTTAAAATCATTTTTTAATCGCTTGAAGCTCGCCAGAGAGATCACTGCAGCTGAAGCTTGGAGATGAAGACATATAATCACAGTCTGTGCCACTAGTGGCTAAGCTGCTACGGATCATGCCAAGAAATTGGGTCGACAGCGGCAAGTCAGAAATTACGTAATATCTACAACATCTCATGAACAGCTGTTTCATGCTTTCCATGCATTTTACACCAATTACATTTTATTATCCTCAATACAGCAGTTCTTTGAATGTATATAGACCAGCTGATTTCTATGGTTAATTTCAAATAGTTTATGACTTACAAATCGCCAGCACGAGAATTTGTAGTTTGATGCTTTAAGCTCGGAAATGGTGGACCAACTCATAGTATGACTATACCTTGAATACGTTTAGGCCACCGCCACTACGACGGCATCGTAATTTAGACCGTCGCGCCGGTGCCTAACAAAGCAATTAGATCCGTGGATATACCAACACGAACACCAACAACATTCACAACAGCAACACCAAGTTTGTTAAGTAAACACCGTTGCGCCCGGGACGTTCCCCCGGGGCAGCATATTCATTAGGCAAGCGGCACACACACACAAGCACACACATAAGCACTCACACATAGACAGATATATAAACACGCAAACATAAATGCACGAGGCATATCCTGCGTGGGCATTTGTTAACTTCTTGTTGTTGTTGCTGTTGCTGCTGTTACTGTTGCTATTGGTGTTATGCTTGTAACCAACTTATAGGTCACTTGCTCAAGAAACTTCCCAAGTTTTCGCAACAGACATCAACTTGTGTTTGTTGTTTTTTTTTTTTTGGATTTTTGTTTTTGCTTTCGAAGCTTCCTGCCTCTACAGGAGGGCTAGGGTGCGCACTTCAGTCTCAAGTGGAGGCCACTAATGAGCCCGGCGCGTCGGCGTCCTGGCACAATGCGTATAATTAAAAGCGTCCAAGGTGTAAACTAGCAAATTGTTTGATCCTATTCACCCAGCTAACCATTTGCTCATCTACAGCGAAGGATAACAGGCAGCTTCTCCCCTTTGGCGTGCCCATCAATATTTCACTTCAAAATTTGCCGTGTCCTTCTTTTTATATTCCTGCCGCTTACTCAGCATAATATTACTAAACTTTTTTTGTGCTCAGCACTTTTGGACTTTGTATTTTCCGTTTTTTTTTTTTTTTTTATGTTCATCTTGACCAGATTTGCTTGACAGGCGCTTCTCAGTCGTGGAGATGCTCTAGTTACCAGTAACCTGATAATATAAAAACTCTCAAATCCCGGATATTCTTAGCATGTCCAGTTGCAAGAAAATCAAGGCGAGTAAAATGAGAAACGTAAAAGGAAACTCGAGTATGGCTTTAAAGAAATTTTAACAAACTAATAAAGTGAAGTAAACCTTTCAATTGATGATATTTCTTATTAATTTTATTGAATTTAAATTATTGTATATATACAATTGCTTTTTTTTTTTTTTGCTAAAGAGAAAAAATATTTATACAGTTTTATAAAATGTTAAAACCAATTAATGCAATTTTTTCCCATTTATACAAGGTACTTGGGAAAAAAACGCATTTTGCTTTGCCCCATAAAAAGTAAAGAGGCTAATGCTTTAATGACATCATGGTCAAAGCGCTTTCAGACTACAGTTGACTGTTGCAGTTTGGGGTCTAATTAAAAGTTTTATCAGCATATACAAGTGGACATCAAAGTTGCAAACACCTGAGAGTCAGACACTGAGTCGGACCGGACCCCATGCCAGGCTCATTTGCGTAAACTTTCTATGGCACCACTTTCGCTGCATGTCCCAATGAATACTGTTTAGCTGTTCTTGTTCTGCATTAGCATCGCTTGAGCAACCGGTTTTGTGACTCCGGTGGCCAGTCAGCAGATCACACTCAATCGAAATCTCTGGCTCGGCTTTTTATTCGCTCATCTTGCTCTTTCTGGCCCACACTCTTGCTCATAGTATGATAATGAGTTAAGGGGCAGTGAACGAAGCAGAAGAGCCGTTTGATTATTGCTACTGCTGCTGCTTCTGCTGCTAACCACAAAGGCAAATAAACTGTTGACTGACATTGGGCCATCACTGCGTTGTCTTTTGGTGTCTCTTTTGTGCTTCGTTCGTATCAATTGACCTTATTTGTCAGGTGTCTCAATATTCTTTACCATTTCGTTTTCGTTGTTGGTCAAATCAAGTCTATAAAGCATATATATTTTCATATATTTGATATTTTTGTTTATTGCTGTTCCTTCAGTTGCCGTTTGTAGCTTAGTTTTTCCTGTTCGTTCAGCGTTGCCTTCAGCTGCAATGCAGCAAAAGTATTTCGACCCGTGTGCTTGACAGCCAAACGTGTTACATGCCATATCAATAATATATAGTTACATATATGTACATCATAAATACTAGTGTGGACAAATAGTAAAGTCAAGAGTGAGAGAACGAGAACGAGGGAAAGGGATCAAGCGAGTGCAATGCCTGCTTTTGTTTTGTTATCCTGTAAATTATATATTATATTGTATTCATTTAACTACAACTTTTTGAAAACTTAAATTTCAAATGAACAAAAACCAAGAATATCTAAGGGGCTATTTCTAATACAAATAACTAGTAGTAAAATAAAGTACAGGGTATATGTTGGCAGAGCTGCTGTATGTAATCTTTTTTTGTTGGCAGCGTTAACTTTTGCACGCATTGATGACGAATGGCAACCAAAAATGATGAATGTTTAAAGGGCCAATGGGGACATGAATATATGCTCCCGTATAAATGTTTCCGGGTAGTGGCTATAGAGCGATTGCCACATATAAAAAAGGGTTGATAGTGTATGTGCGAGCAGCTGACACAGTTTTAGGTCAACCTACATCTGAATAGTAAAATATGATTTATGTTTGACTAATTTTGTTTAGCGCTGAGAAAAATATATACAAAATGCAACTAAACTTCATTATATTAATTAAGCCTTTTTAAATATTTACTATATGTTTAACATTTACAGATTTTTTTACCAAGGCATTTATTTTAATTTTCATTTAATTTGAGCTCTTTAAACTCATTTGGATTATTATTCAATAGCCTTTTAAGTGTCTATTGGGCTTCAAGTGTCTCTTGAGAAAATTTCCCAACATATCTTTAAAAGTGTTCATTTGTTTAATAGATATCAAGAGCGCACTTCACATTTGTTGTTTATTTTTGTTGTGTACTTGAAGTATTGCAAAGCTGAAAGCCTTTTGGGGTACATTTATCAGCATCTCGAACAATGCAATCATTAGTTCTCCCATTTTCCACCAACCATATTAAAAAACGTACAAATTTAGCGGTACTTAAAATGCATATTCTCGTATGGTGATTACTGCTTTTACGAATTCACAGCCGACAGACCCATATATACGAAATATTCAACGAGTCCACCGAAAATATGCGCTCATAATTGCGGCATGCCCACATGCCCCACATGCCCCACTCTCTTCTGCAGATGCGGTATGCAAGTGCGAACTTCATTGAGCGCGTGTTAATGGTTGGGAGATGTCAAATTGGGCGGTTGGAAAAAGTGAGGGTTTTTTGCTTTCTGTTTTTTTTTTCTCATCGTAGTCGAACGCAATCTGAGGAAAAGCGACAATGTTGGCATCGTTGTCGTAGCTGTCGAATGATGTCATGTTTGCTTAATGCTTTTTTCTGTCTCTTAAGCTCCCTGCTCTGTGCTCCCATCTGTTTTGCCTATTTCTTTAACCCAGCTGTCAATGGGAGGTGGGGCAGGGTGGGACGTTTATAAATCAGTTACCCATGCGCTGATGCTGCAATAAAAGGTGCGATTCATCATAATGGCAGAATGGGAGACTGGGTTGGAGAGAGACTAAGGGCTCCCCTTCCCAGAGGACCGTATAGATAGGAGTCTGCCATTCCAATAATCATCCGATTCGCAGCAATTGCCAGCATCCCAATGTACATTTGCAATGTGTTTCGCAATACTCTCACTCGGCGTATACGCAATGTCTGCCGTGAATTCATCGAATTCATTTTTGCCATTTTCCGCATTTTTCACAAATCTGTTTCGCACACACACACACACACGCTCACACGCACACTCACACTCACTCAGACTGTGAAGATATATAGCCTCTGTGTGCAGATATCTGCGGCAGCCGCCAGTCGCCAGTTCATATTGATTACAACAAATTTTCCGTCGCCGTTTTGTCGTTGAAGTCGTCGTCTGCCTCGTAGTCGCATTCGTAGTGCAGGAGTTAGAGATGAAGCTTAAGTGGAAACTCATGCAACACGTAACCGATATATTATTTATTTACTTTTTGGATTGCTGAGATTGCGTCATATTTGATGGGAAACTGACGTACCGTTTAAGGTGCAACAAGATGTATGTATTTAACCTAGGCTAAATGTGCGGATATAGACTTCAAGAAACAAATAAATATTTAACAGTGTTCAACTTTTACATTACGTATATCTTCTTAATAATGAATGACTAGCAAATACATATACAACTTGATATGCAGAATCGGAAATCTATAAGCTTTGTAAATTGGTATTTACCGTTTCTTTTTAAGCCTAGATTAATCGGAAAACAATAGTATTATAATTTAAAGAAGGTCGAATTTGAAACAATAGTGACTCAGATACCTTCGCCATGTAGATCTAAACCAAATTTTTCAGCGCGGTGTTTTTTAATGTTGACTGGAACGTGCCTTTGTTCTAATCAACTTACTTCTACACACCATTCCTGTTATCTCTCTTTCAGTCTTCTGTTGCCTGCGCTTGCCATCACGCTGTCATCTCCAATCAGAGTTGGTCAAATCAGCTCTAGTTTTACATTTCTTATTTCTTCTAGTCTCTCAGCTTGCAGATTTCTTTGCTTTTTGCACCGCTGTACTTGGTGGGCGGTCATCTACCATTACCAACCCACTGAGCCAGCGAACCCACCTCCGTCGTCAGAAACCGTTCACTCGCTTGACATTTAGTGCCGGCTGTTGCTGTTTGTTGTTCCTGTTGTTGTTGTTGTTGTTGCTGTTGCTGTTGCTGTAGCCATTGTTGTTCCCGCTTTTGCCACTTCAGGCCGAATCTTCGACACAGAAGGCTTCGAGTCTGACTTGGCTCGGCTGTTGGTTGTTGGCTTTTGCTGGTTTGATAGGAATTTCGTTGAACCGGTTTATGTATGTGGTGGTTTTCGAGTTGTTGCTATTGTTGCTGCTCACTGGCGTCTGGTAACTGGCTCCACCAAAATATTCGTACACCCATACGTGCATGCAATCTGTGTATGTGTGTGTGTATTTTGGTGTGCTTAAAAGTGCTTTGTGCGAAGCTTGGCTAACCAACTGGCCAGGCCACACAAATAAACATGGACACATAGAGAGAGACATAGAGAGGCAGACAGCTAGAGAGAGGGAGAGCGAACAAGAGACAGAGAGACGGAAAAATCGCGCATATTTGTCGTTGCGGATTATTTCATAGAAGAATTTTACGCTTTGCCTCTAGAAAAAATAAATGTGTGTTTGCAAGTCTCTGTGTCTGAATGTGTGTGAATGTTTGTGTTGTATTGTATGTATTATGTGTGCCATGTTTTTTTTTCTTTTTGTGGGTTATGGTTGTTTGTTGTTGTTACTGCTATGGGTATTGCATAGTTTGGCTTTTTCACTGTTAATTTACATTGCAAAAATTTCTTTGGGCTTTTGCGCATTTCCAATTCGAATAGATTATTGATAAAACCGAAGAAGAGTGAATTGAATGTTTAAGAATAAAAACCATAAAACATTGACTGAACCTTTAATGATAATTCGAACTGTATTAAAATTACTTTTAAATAAATAAAACAGCAATATCTGACATACGCTTACAAAAAACTAAAAAAACAAATATTTCAATCATTTTATTCAGAAAATGTCATTCAAACTTTTTATTAATGACAGCAGTTGTAATTTATATTAAATCTATACATTTGCCTGGGGGTTAATTTCAGCAATATATTTAAGAACTTTAAATATCACTTATTTTTCACAAAGTTTTTTTGTGACTTTCTGGAGTATTAAAATCTCACCTGTCCTTATCTTAGATTGTCCTCGTTTGATATTCATTGTTTAACCATATTGTAAATTATTTGAAATCAATTATGGCCACAAAACTGACTTCAAACAAAGATGAAATCGAATTGTTGCCGACTGAGCATTAACCACAGTTTGCCTATTCGCCCCATAGCATTATTATATAGCAACATAACAAAATAGATGGGGTATAGCAATACGCAGTGTGGACAAAGTATAACCTGATGACCTGGTGCTCAAATTCATTTTCATTTGATTGTTGTACCCCGTAGACACAGTTTGATGATAGCTAGCTTGAGCTGTACTTTGTTTAGTAAGTTCTATATAATTGCCATACTCTCTATTAAAAACAAGAAATTTGTAACCTAGTGATTTAATTTAAATTATTGTACAGCTATAAATAATCGAGGTAGAAATGGGTTGGATAGGTTTCATAGGATATGAATTTACGCAGTATTTAGTATCGTCAAATTTGTGTCTTGCTTCTACTCCTGGGTAGCTTCTAGACGAACATGTTGCCTTCCAACATCTGCTTTATCAATTTGCATATAAATATATTTGAATTGTTTGCGTGTTCGTGTGTGTGTGTGTGCATGGTTGATATTTGCTGCTGCGTGCATGTTGGCAACATATTGATATTTAGCATTTTGGCAAAATTGAGAAACCAATTGCATTTAACTCTTTTGTTGCTACTGACAGCGTTCAGTGTGGCGACCGTTTTGGTGTCTATGCATGTCGCTGATTAAATCATGCATTTTATATAGAAAAGAATTGCAAGATGACAGTTTTATTGACTTAAGGAGTATACTAGTTGGATCAAAGACTTTTTATGAAACGTGACTTGGGACTAAAATTGTTCGCTGCAGATTCTTCAAATTGAGCCAGTCAGTAGCAAACATAAGTTGAGTAAATTGAATTTGATTCCTTTGAAATAAAATTGTTGGACTTGTGTAGAAATATTTTAGTTCTCTGAAAATCAAAAGCTTTGGCTTCAAAAACTTTAATGTAGCTATTGACATCAAGTTAACAACTAGCTCTACTTTGTAGTTCAATGAACACGAGTTTGCTGTTGCTGTTGTGTGACGTTAAATTGGATTTGAGTAATTATGAATAATTGCTGTGAGAGGGACAGAAAACTTAAGGAGCAAGTTTTCATCGTCCATTTGCTGTTTGCGCCTGTAATTTATGCATTTGTAAACTTTTGATTTATTTAATTTATGCATCTCTTGACCTGACAGATAACTTCCCGCATAAATTTCAATAAGCGATAGCCCAAGTAAGGGCGAAATAAATACATAAATATAAATCTTTCGGCAATGCTAATAAGAATTTGTAAAACCAAATTTCAAATGACAATTTTCTACATCATCAATGGACCGTAATTGTCATTAATTGTGTTTGTCGATTTGCATAATAAGAGAACAAGATGAAGTTGGAAAAAAGAAGAAGAAGAGCAACAACAACAATAAAATTACAATTCAAACATAAATTTTTCAATTGCCGTGACATTTGCCAAACTCCAAACTTTGACAGACCAACTTTGCTTTTTCCACAATATATACATATATTGTATATATATATTTGTATTTATACGTGAGCATTGTGTAAAATCGTTCAAGGCTGAATACGTTTTGTATTTATTGTGTTTGTCTGTGCACTTTAAATGAAAATAAATAATAGTAGATGGCAAATGGTAATGGCGCAAAAAACATTTAAACAGCAGTGGAGGAGTCATAGCCATGGCCTCATGGCTCCACTCAAGTCAATCGAGTAAGCTCCAGACTTGCAGCACTGTGTAGTTGGTGTAATCGATGTTGGTGCCCGCCAAATTACGGCCACATTGAACAGCGGCCTGTAAACATTGCTGTTGTTGCCGGGCTGCTGCCCAGCAAATGAATAATTTGCCATCAGAGATAAACATAATCAATGCCTGTGCTGAGCGGCATTCGTCTCGCTGCCATGGGACCCAACTAGAAGTCAACTTGGCAGAAGTGACAACATCTGGACATTGCTGCTGGACAAACTTTGTTGGGGTCCACTGAAGCGACTTGTTATTGAATTAAAGTGACGTGATTTACGGCAAGTTCCGGTCAAAGCATTTAACAACATTTGCCGGGCTCAACTTATTTGGCTGCCCAGCAGCCCAAAATGACTTTGATTATAGTTAGCGTCTCGTTCCTTTAATTTACGCAAAAATGCAAACTACACGTAGTAGAGTATATACATATGTATATATTTTCATTAGCCCCACTTTGACTAGTTAGTTTAGTTTCTAGCAATTAGGTCAAATGATTACGTTAACTAATCTAATTGCAAAATGCCGACTACATTTATTTAAAAAGCAAATATTTTTCTTTGCGTTACAAAACTCTGTAATTAAATTAGACTTTTCGCTTATTTTTACTGAGAGAGATGGAGAGATAGAGAGAGAGAAATAAAGAGATAGAGAAAGAAATATATATATATATATATATATATAGAGAGAGAGAGAGAGAGAGATTGCGATAGATTGCGATAGATTGAATGAGAAAAAGATAAAGAGAGACGAAGACAGATAGACAGGTAATGAAAGAAAGAGAGAGAGTATGGGTGAGATATTCATATATATTTACAGAGAGAGGGATAGATTGAGTAAGAGGGAGAGATAGAAAGAGAGACTGGGAGGTAGTGAACACAAGATGGATCGTGGCAGAGAGGATAGGGAGAAAGAGCAGTAAGGCGAGAGCGAGATAGAAAGAAAGAGAGATGGAGAGGAAAAGAAAGGGATATATATTTCTTTAATAGAGGAATAGATACTACTACAGCTAAATCTGTTTCTATAATCAAGTCGAATCCATTAAATTTACGACAATCAGAGTTCAAACATAAACTAATGCTACATAATTATTTGCAAGAATTGTAATTATGTATTTAGTTTCGGTTTCAGTTTTGTTCGTAACACATCTTCGTGCTATGCAGATGGCAGACAAGCAGATACTGCCAACAAGGCTAATAGACAAATAACAAACAGCAAATGCTTAACGGACTGGAATGAGGGACAGTAAATGTACTTGAAGTTCTATTAATTTAATTTGCCAGCTACGCAGGGACAAACAGGCAACCAGAGAAACAAACAACAGCCGACAGCATGGACAACAGATAGCGCACAACAGACAACGGGCTATAACAATAACAACAACACACTGTCATATCACCTGGAAATCTGTTTGGTTGCAATGAACTGGCGACAATTGCGGCAACGTTTTGACTCCGGGCTGCCACACAATAAAGCCGTACATATGCACACATCTGCACACTCAGACTTACACACACTCACACATACATGCACATATGCACATATGGCTCATATAAACATTTGTCGTCGTTGGCTGCTCCGCTGTCGTCGGACTGCTGTAATTAATAATAATTTGCATTCGCAGTTAACAGTTCAGCGCCCGTGCGAGATTTCATTTAATTAAATTATATTCGCCCATGTTTAGCTTTGGGGCGGGCATTTCGTATGTTTGCTTGGGTGTGGCTAATCAGGCCAACTATCTAGGCGAAATGGGCGTGGGGGCAGCCGAGTAACAAGACAACATAAGAGCGTGCATAAATTACTCGCGTTGACTGGCTTCACTTTGCTCTTGGTTAATGGAACTGTTAGAAGCAACTAGTACATGACAACAGCGACATATTTAACTAACATGCAATTTTAATTAAACATGTTGCAGGCACTCTAAGAGGCGTTATTTTAATTCTATGGTCATAATCATTCTTCTCAATTTGATCAGTGTGTTGTATGTTTTCTAAAGAGATTATTTTTATGCTCATTTTTCGAAAATATTGGTATTTTTAATAATTAAACAATATAAATATTGAATATTATAATATTATTATATTATTGTTTAAAAGTTTAGCAAAGTATCTATTGGGTATCTATGAAATGTCGGAAAATAAATAAGTGCTAAATTTTCATATTAAATGGCCGCACGTATTTAAAACTAATTCATGCTGAAATTAAACACGTAGCTTAATTATAATGCGATAATTTACAACTATAGTAAGCTATTTAGTTCATTTAGCTCGTTTCCAGAAAATAAGCATTGGTTTTTCTTCTTCTATAATTTACTCGTCCTTATTTGTTGTATGACGTACAGAAGTATAACTTGCTTACATTATTTTAAAGAATTGAAAAGGTAAGTACTTAGAATACTCCTATACAAAAGCAAAAATATTTCAATAAGCAGGCCATATTTATAGCTCTACATATGGAAGTAAGAGTGATCCAATTCCAAGCTTCTCCATTAGAATAAATTAATTCCGTTCCGTTCTTCCAAATTAATTATTCATATAATAAGTTGGTTAAAAGTGAAATTCAATCTTCCATTCAATTTAACATTATGTTTACATTAAGGAGTTTTGGCTCTGGTGAAATGCTATTCATAAATTTGGGCATTATTTTTGAGAAATATCCGTCGTAAGGTTGTATTATCGTCAAGTGCCATGCTTGTTTCAGTGTCGGCAAAAGTCAACAGAAAGCCAGCTAAATTTACGAATAGTTTCACTGAACGTAGATGGCAGGCTCGGAGGTGTGTTGTGTTCGGGGCTTTGGTGTCAGGTGTGCGAGGCATTTTCGAGGGGTGAAATGTCAACGCTATGAAATGCAAAACACATCGAAACATTTGCACAAATGAAATCTGCGATGACTGTGACGCATTTAGCTGTCAGCTTGTTTTAGGAGCAGCAGCAAGGGACATGCAAGTCTATCCTTATTGTGCCCTACCTCTGACGTTGCTTCCTCTACGTGGCCCTACGTGGCGGGCTGGCGTTGCAGGGTTGCCAATAAAAAAGGCAACGAGCCAAAAGCAAGACAAAACGCAACGCGCGTAAAATAAACAAATTTCCGCCGACGACACTCAACTATGCAAACAGTAATTGGAGCAGCTTTTATGTGAGAGCCAAGCAACAGCAACAGCAACAGCAACAGCAGCAGCAGAAGCAACAGCAGCAGCTGTCAGGTGCAGGCGGAGGTGGGGGTGGAGGACTCTACCACGCTGGTATACAGACAGCAGTGTAAACGATGTCAAACCGTAGCCAAAGACCAAACTGATGCTCAAATTCGCCAAAAACGAAACCCGCAGCTTTCAAAGCTAACGAAGGTGTGTGGCAAGAAGGCAACGCCAAGCAGGACGCAGGACCCAGGACTCTTCGGATTCCTGTAACGGAAGACACACCTGCACACTGAAAGAGAGCGACAGGGACAAAGACATTTTTTTTCTGCAAATGCAATATTGTAATGTTTGCAATGCTCGTAATGACATTAATTTATGTATATGTTTTACATTGGATGCAGCACAAACCGGGGGAAGCAACCGATTTCTATGCGGAAAATTAAGAAAAGCAACGGCAAGAGTATGAAACCAACGTGCCGAAATAGATTATACGAATGAATAGTTCTACTCGTATGCATACTCTGTTTGCATGTTGAAGAATCATGCTTAATTTGATACTGCTCCTGGTATTCATATGTTGAGTACAGGGTATGAATATGAAAGAGAATACTCACCCGTGAAGCATTCGTAGCCTCGGTCACGCTCTCCCGCTTGACATTCGATATGCTGGCAGGCAACTGTTCTCGACATATGCTGATGTAAATGAAAACAGTTGCACAACTGTTTCGTCATAAAGAAACAAATAACATTTATGCTATTAATAAATGCAACTATTCGGATATTTAATATTTGTCAGTTAAAAATCAGCAATCCACCTGTTTATATAAATGGAATATTTTGTTTTCGCTGGCGTCTGATTCGCACCCAACTTACTTTTGAGCTTTACATGTAGTTTATATTTGATAATCTTTTTTTTTCATAAATAGATGTTTAATACAGATACTACTATGGTTTTTGTATATACATACATACGTGCAACTGATGATTCATTGATTCATTGAAAACAAAATACTGAACTAATTAGCGCTTATACATTTTCAGGCATTTCAATTGGTGTCAAAATCAGTTTTAGTTGGCAGTTGACTGCACACGAAATTAAATAACAAATCCAATTTGATGACTACTGTCAATGCCAATGCCATTTCAGTTACAAGCGGAATAGTTTGAGGAAAAAGTTAAAGTTAGCTTTAACTGCAGACTTCTTTCTATTTGCTTTGTATAGGCAAATCAGCTGAAAAGAACATCATCAAGTTACAATAGAAAGTCGTTCTCGGAACCATTTCTGATTGACAAACTCGGCAAACAGTTGAAGTGATGAATTAGAGCAGTAATTGAATAAAACTGCAGCTGGCATTGCAGTGCGTTAGGCGGATGAGAACATGACAAGGACCTGGCTTAAGCGAACGAATGGATGTGCCATCAAACAGGGAGCTCCAATCAGTCAGACAACATGCTTAGTTCTTAATTTAAGTATCGTCTATGTGCTGGGCTCTGGAAAGCCGCAGGGAATCCAGAGTGCCATGTTGAGTGCTTCAAATGGAACTGGAGCATGTTGTCTGCTTGTATACAATTTTACTGAGCCCTTATCTGTTCGATGATGCGGGCTGCGGTCAACTAGGTGCTGGGCTAGGGGAATAGCCCCACTGTTGCTGTTGTTCTTACTTACTAGTTGCCTTGTCCACTGTTGGCAACACTGCGATGACGGGAGCCACCTGGAAAGCTTGACAACGAGCAGTTAACAAGCTGCTGATGAGCAGTTCATGTGGGTAACGGGCACCCGGTTGCATGAGTATCTCTGTGTGTGTGGCTATGTGTGGGTGTATGTGTGGGTTTGGCTGTTTGTCGCACGCTAATAAAATTGCTTGCCATGCCGGATACAGTCAGTTGTTTGTCAGCATACAAAAGTGCTACAGGGCCGACATGTATGCACTCTGATGCTCGTCCGTTTCAGCTTGCTGCCAATAACTCAGCCAAAATTGAGTTGCGGGCCTGCCAAAATGTTGCCTAGATATTGTTAATTTCCAGCTACAGCTGGTAAAATCTCTGCCAACGATTATGGCCACATTATTAAAGCCTTGTCAGCAGCAGCCGCAGCAGTAGCAGGACAGCAACAGCGATGGTGGTAAAAACGCCACGTGGCTCAAATTGTGGCATAAAACGGCAGCAAAGACACCTGCCTGGCTGCTCTGCATATTAATAAGTGGGGCGTTCGACGCGGCTGCCATAATAAATATTACTCAGTGCTCGCCCACACCGAGCGAGCGGATCAACCAAGCGCGGCTCGGCGAGACTTCTTTTTTTTTCAAATTTCGCTTAGGCGATTGGGCACATTGCGTATACGTCACGTACTTGTGAATGCCTTTAAAATCATGCAAAACACATTCAATTTTAAGTAATTGAAGTGTCGAGGTTTCGGGCTTAGTCAACTAACTTTAGCATTAGTATGACAGCCAATACATTAGGGAACTGTACTTTGCAACAATAGTCTGAATCGGAAATAATTTCATTCAGTAAATGATAAATTAGTAAAAATTCAATTTAACTTAATGTATACCTCTATTAAAGTAATGTACTGCTATTAAACTTCGTGGCTTATTTACTTTGCTAACATTCTTTAATATATGGGCAACATAATTCAAGATATAGAATTAAAGTGTTCAAATAGACGTAAACCTGACTGCCAGCAGCCAATTTGAATTAACATTAGATAAATCTGTATTTGCAAAAATACTTTAAGGGCGATCAAGATGAGCGTCGACTCAACACCTATTTTATGGCCCCGTCTGCTGCCAGGCGACGTCGTGTCTAGCTGTCTGTCTCTCTGATGGACTCCTTTTGTTACTTTGACTGTCTCTCTTTTTGCGCTATGTATGTGTGCTCGTCTATGTTTGTCTGTTTGACTGCAATGTCGCATTGCTGCATTTGCGTCGTCTTTCGCTTTTTAATTTTATTTGAAAAACCTTGACGACACCAAATGCTGATGCCATGGATCTGGTATCCTAACGACTGCAGTCAGGCAGTTGCCAAATTTACTTCAATTTTTTATTTGCCGCCATGGCACGTAGAACGTGCTAAATTTTCCGCACGCATTCCTCGATGGTCTGGTGAGGGAGTCTGCACTCCATATCCAGTGCGACACTGGCATTGCCAGAGGCAGTGGCAGTGGCAGTGGCAGTGGCATTGTTGCCCCTGGCCGTCTGGCATTTTGCCAAAAAACTGTCAAAGCAACACGAGACATGGTCCTGTCCCCCATCCCCATGCCCGTGCCGACCCCATGTTCAAGTCAGCCTGGCGACTGTGGGGACATGTGTGAAAGCCAAAAGCGAAGAGTAACACTCGGACTGGCAATGAAAATTCTATACAAATGAAAATGCAGTTCACACGAATGGACTTTTTGTTTAGGCCTGTAAAATGTCGAGTCGAGTGTGGGGGGGAATTGGTTGGGAATTGGCTGGCCGTCGAGTGATAAAAGAGTGCACAAACGCCAGAGATTGAATTAGTTTGTCGTTTTCTGTGTGGCATATGAAGTGAAGTGCTTGGATTTATATACATATATACCTACATATATGTACATATGTATATAGTCGTTATGGGCTGTACAAAAGTATCATACTTCAGTCGGTTCAGTCGAGCGCTGTCAAATGCATATTGGTGCTGGGCATAAATCTTTTGTTCAATAATAAAAACGAACGCCAATTTCATATGGGTTTTTATTGGCACAATACCTACGTTTTCCAAGCCTTTGACGGTGTACTGAAATCCTTCGATCAGATTGAGTTTAAATCTGATTGCGTGTATGTATTTGCTTTATTCTATTAAATCTGAATTTAAATTTAAATCTTTTGTGTATGATTAAAAGCATAAATGTATTCAAAGCTAATTAAGCAACAATTAAGTCGATTATAACATTTCATTGACAAGCCAGTATCAATACAGTTAAACCTAGTGTAAGAGAGAGTGTTTGATAACAATAGCTTGTTCTGTTTGCTGCGAAATCAGCCGTAGTTTAATGCTCTTTGTTTATAGTCGGCCATGGGGCAATAATCGCAGCAGCCATGTCCAGACGAACCTGCTATTGCCATAGCAAATAAATTCCTAATAAATTGAACAGATCAAAAATTAATTTCGGCAGATGCACTGATACCGCTGACTACAAAGGCTAGAATTGCCGTAAAATGAAATTTCAATGCGCTGCAGTCAGGCAGTAATTATTTAAAACATCTCTTCTTCCGCACAAAGAACAACGCACTGACAGAAACATGTTTGTGCAAACCGGCACAGGCAGAGGGGAGGGAGTGTGTGTATGTCGTGTACGTGTGTATGGGGCGTATGTGTAATTTGTTAATTTCGCATTCATGCAATTAGTTCAGTGGGGTAGGCCAATGATATCATGATATTCCTAAACCAACAACCGGTTCGTGTATAATGCCGAATAATTATTTGCATTCGATTCAACTGTTTTTGAATGTAATAGTGGGTGGCTATTGAGCCCCACAATGAAAGCTACTAAAGAGTATGGAATTATTTCTATATTTATATATATAACGTGTTGGTCAGAATCATGGAATGAGTATGATTGCTGAGGGCTTATAATAAATATTCAAAATGCACAATATCACACACAGAATTGTGTTTGCCCAGACACGAAAAAGTGAATGACGTTGACGTTGATGTCTTGTCTCTTTCGGAGCCGTTGCACAAAAAGCCTGATACAGTCCGAGTGGGTTATATAAATTCATTGAGTTGCATAAATTCAGCAACGATTTTTCAGAGTGCCAGCAGCAACGTAACGTGTGCTGGACTGGACTATGCCTGAGTGATGTCCTCTTCAAATTGTATTTATGAATTTTATGTATTACACACACGAGACTCGAGTGCTCGAGCTTGGAAATGCAATTTTCACTTTATGGTTTATTGGACCAACAAATTGCGAAAAATTGAGCCAAGCCCAATAATAATCAAAAAAATGCCCTATTTGATAAACTGTAAAATTCTTGGTAATGCAACAATAAACTCAAATTCTGGAAATTTCGTTATGGATTTTCTAGTGTTTGCCTGCCAGGATATTATTTTCGGCTTATATTTACCTTGAAATGCTTGCCTATGATATAATTTATTTCCACTTGTAATTTGATTAATTCAATTAAGAATACTTGTTATATTTATTTATTTGCTTAAGCTAAGAGAAGAGCGAGAACAAAGCAAAGTGCTCGAGCGGACTTTACTCATCAATTTCTGCGCTGCTAAGAGTGCCAATTAAAATCGAATTTGCGATTAGGCGATGGGCCAAAGAACTGGGTCTGTAAACTAGCGTTAGGACTAATTGGGGCTTATACAGTAATGGCAAAGCCAAGCTTGGCTGCTGGATGGTGAGTGGTGAATGAACTGGCTCCAGGCAACGAACGACAGCCATTAATTTACCAGCTAACAGGGCAACAGTTAGGCACCACAGAGGGACCCAGCCAGGTGGAGCGACAGCTGGTTACACAGATAGAAATCTTCGCCTTCACCTTTGCCTCCACAGATTCCAGAGGCGTACAAAAAATGTTTAATTACAGACTAAAGCGCTGAGTAGACAGACGGCAACAACTCGCATATTGACCCAGCCAAGCGGAACGTGTCGAGTACGGTTAACTAACTGAAATAGCAATGAACCTGCTCGCCAGCCGTGCCTCGAACCCTTTGACGCAGCCAAAGCCGAATAAAGGACAGGTGGATGGATGTAAAGATAGCAAACGCCATTAGCATTCCGTTCTATATGTGTCGAATACTCATGGCTTTGACATACGTGGGTCACATGTGGGTGCTGACGCGCTCTCTATCGGCGGACCAACGGGACGGAGTTGTTGGAGCTGTCCGCCCATATGAACGTTGTCGTTGGTCGACCTCGGCTGTTGACTTCTCCACTTTGACGAAATTAAATCTGAAATGCTAATAAGATGAGCACGGCTTGTGCTTTGAGCTTGAATAGTCCAATTGAATTTGCTCTGCTGTCTGTGGCTCATTTATTTTCTTTTTCTGAATACCCTGCACATTTATAAACTGAGGTATCTGTTGTGGAGCCAAATCCTGTCGAAATGTACATTTGCCCTGTATGACTCTAGATGTGACTGTTTCTTTTAAATGATAATTTATATATAAGATGTGCTAAGATTGTGTGTGGCCTCTTAATTAATCTCACCTTGACTTTGCAAGTTTGTGTGTCAAGCTTAAGTTTATTTATGAAGTGCCACTGTCAAAATGCGAGTTCTTCACATTTTAACCTCTGTCTTATAAAATGAATGCGAAGACAGCGCCCTACCCTAAGCTCTTAAATTAAATTACTGAATCATCAAGTTTCACTTATTTTTATTTTTGCCGATCAGTGTAAGCATATCACAGCTCATCAATTCGCTGAGTGCATATGTACACCTTTAAATAAATTTTTCTCCTCTATTTAGCAGACAGCGGCATTCAGTAATTACGGTTTTTGGGGTTTGATCTTGGCAGCTAGCTTAGCTTACATTTATATCAACAGATATACATAGAGAGTACGATTCCGAGGTAGAAATTGAGTTTGTTATGACGGAAGTAGTTTCTCTTTTTTTTCTGCTTGATTAAAGTAGGGCAGTGGATGATCAGAAGGTTGGTGCGATGTGCATCATTAGGCCCGCATTTCGAAATAAGAGTGCTAACCTAATTATGCTTCAATAGGTAAATATAAATATATGTATAAGGTAAACTGAATTGTTATACATTAGTAAATAAGTTGTGTATCGTTGAACAGACTTAATATACAGTTAAAGATATGCAAATTAAAATACACCTAATTGACTCGGAAAAACTTCACTTGTGTATTTGAGATCCGATTAAGAGTTAAGTTATTATCACTTGACTGTATAACTCATGTCGAGGTTCTTTTCCAGCGGTAGCAGAACTACTGCTGTTGCAGCTTTAAAGTGAAACACTTTGGTAATTGCTAGCTTATATTCTTAGTCAGCGCGTCCGTTCAGACATCGCAGTCAAACTGTGAGCTGTGGTGGGTGGAAGCACGTTCCCGGGCTTGTAATGCGAATGGAGAGGGTTGAGTGGGGAGTGTAGACTGGTAGCCAAAGCCCGGCTAACAGTATCACGATTATGCACAAAAGCCCACTCTGCTAAGCTAAATGTGAAACATCGCGCAAATAAAACAAATGTAAAATGTGATGGCTCAAGGTATGTACGGTATATAAGAGCGCCAGGTTGACTGCTCTCCTCTGCTTTCTTCAATGTTCTCGCCTTCTCTTTCCCAATCGCATTTCGCATCTCGTTGGGAGAGATGACATCTGTCTGCGTGTCTGTGTCCTGAGGCCAGTGAAGGGACCAGGACCTAGCAAAAAAGGTTCCACTATGCAGCTTTGACATAATTAAACGCATTTCAAAGATGAAGATGTCGTTGGCATGGCCGGGCTGAGTGAGGAGGTGGTTGATCCCTGCTGTGTCACGACGGCTCTCTATATAGACATTCTTACTTATATATGTATGTAGATAGTCGTATATAAGGTGATTAAGGTGTGGTAACGTTGCTTACGATGTGCGTCTACGTCGGCCATTCGCAGATGCTGATGCTGATTATGTAGACCAATGATGAAGATGAACTGTGGCTGGCTTATCAATATTACGTATACGCAGGGGGCTGCAGCTTAAAAAGATTTTTGCGGCACTTCAGGCATTTCTGTCATTTCATTTCAGTTATTTAGCTAAGCCTCAATTTAGTTGATGGTATTTTCAAATGTCAGCCACTGTTGTTGTTGTTGTTGTTGTTGTTGCTACTATTATTATTTGAAGGCTTTGTGCGGTCATTTTTCTTTCGTAAGGTAGATGCAAACGTATTTGTTTGTCTTACTGGGATGCGGTCAAGAACTCTATGGCTGCTGTTGTTGTTAAGCATAAATTATGTGGACATTTAGCTGGGTCAGAGCGTTTCAGATGCTGATTATGTGTCGCCTGGTGCTAGACAACGGCACATTATGTATACGAGGCGTGCACACACATATGATTTTTCTGCTTCGGCTACGGTGTTGTTGTTGTTATTGTGCCTGTTACAGTTGTTAGTGTCTGCCAACATGACCAGAGAAATGAAATCGAGGCGTTGATATATTTCTAGTTGTTGGCGTAGTTTGTAACCGCCTACGGGCCACGTTGATAACTCTGATGACGTTGATGAAAAACTTTTGATTGATGTGGTGACAAAAACTTTATGCTGTCATTAGGCACAGGCAAAACAGTGCGAAACGGGAGAGAAAAAGGGGCGAGAAGGTCAGCGGGGGCCTGCAAAGGGTTTGTTTGGCACATGCACATATAAATATGTAGGTCGGCTTATTTACCGCCAGCCACATGGTGGCAAAGGTCTCAAGTTGCTGGCGTAACAAATGACAGTCGGCAAAGTTGTTTACGCCACTTGAGCGACTAAAACTTTTGTTTATTAATTAATTGAAGGTTCGTGCTTGAGCTGAGGGCGTTAACTTTTATGTACTATATACTAGAGTGTTGTGAACATCAAAATAAAAGTATTAATACATGTGCTGATAATACATTCTAATGCTCAAATATCTTATTGGCCATTCTCTTCTTAAACTTCATCTCGATTGCTAAAAACAATTTAAAGCTGCTTAAACTATTAGGGGCAATAAGTTCCTTCATATCCTATGCATTACACTCATAATAATAAATTTGCCAACTTGGTACATAATGAAATAATTAATTAAATGTAATACCTATTTGACTAACTCGGTTAGCAATATTAACACATTGGCTTCGGTGCAGCACCTGGCAACCTGGCAACCCTGCATGCGGCACACTGCTTCGAGTAGAAACTGTTTTTTGGCTTGTTCTTTTTCTGCAGCAAGTGCTTTTTACCTGTGGCATAGTCGCACGGCCATTGTCGTCGATGTTGCTGTTGTTGTTATTGTTATGAAGCTCTCTCGGCATGGCCATTTATTACAGCGTGCTGCAAGCAACACAACAATGCCACACAGTTTTCTTGTTTCCCTCTGCCTTTGCTTTTGCCTTTCCCGTTGCCGTTGTTGCTATCGTTGCTGCTGCTGCTGTTGCTGCTGCTGCTTCTGTTGTTGCTGTTGCTCTTGCCTTTTCTCACTCTAGTCACACTGTGCACTTTTCAAACTTTTCTCGTTATTTTTGCACATTCGTTTGCTTTTTATGGGCACTGCTACACTAATTACCTTGTTTTTCGGAGAATTAACTTTTCGATTACTGTTGCAGCAACAAGAACAGCGAACAGCAACATCTAAATACATGCCGAGCACTCACAGCAACTCACAAGTGCAGTTTGGAAAAAGTTTGCAACTATCGATGTGAAATAGCAGTCAAGAAACCGAAAAAAAAAAAAACGTAGCAAAAAAATCAACACGAATACACTCCAGTACCAAATGTGTGTTGCCTTTTGCTGGCTTTGCTTAAATGAACTTTCAACAAGCTTTTGAAAATTATGAAAATATGCTAAGAGCGACACATCAGGCGCATTGCATTGCACTAGGCGGTTTGCTTCCATACCCGGGCGAGCAAAGTGGAAAAAGTTTCAGCTAGCTGCATAAAAAAAAGTTGCAAAAATTGGCTATCAGAAAAGGGCCTCTAGCATGACCTGCTTTAGTTGTGGCTGACTTATCGAAGGTGCTGTAATTGGCTGCCCAGTTGAGTTTTCTCTGGCTTCCAGAGAAAAGTGTGCCAGTTCCTGCGCTCGTGTTGACATTGTGTAAAGTGCTCTGATTAATTTACATTTTCTTACAATTTCAAAGGCTAAACATTCTCACAGTTTTCATACTTGTTGGTCATGTTTGGCATGTGGTCCTTGCTAGTTAGTAAGTTACATTTTCACAATGCCTCAAGCTGTTTAAATTAATTTAAAATTGAAAACGATTGAAAAAATGCTTTAAATTGAAACATTAAACGGATGACTTTAATATTTGCTAAAGTAATTTAAATAACCATATAATCTTCCGCATTATGGTATTGGCGAGTATTTATTAATTTGCAACTGTACATATAGCGGTGCGCATTAATTGTTGTTGAATTATTCTTCACAATTCTTTATGTTTTGGCTTGCAGCGCAGAACATATAAAAAATCGGTTGAAAGGGATTTCCCTTTTTTCGTAGTTGTATAGCAAATATGTATATAGAGCACAGAGCTGGACAGCTTACAGAATTTTTTTAGGTTAATTATTTAACAATAAGGCTATTATAAAAATAATGCATATACATATATAAGCTATTTTAATTAAGTTACAAAATATTACAAGATTCAATTTCCTTTAAGGTTGTTAATTAAAACTGCATTCGTATTGTTTTATGAAACTGATCTCTAATCTATTTTATTTTTGTTGCTTTCAGAAACTATATTGAATTATCAACATGATGCGCTTCGAAGGTATGTAAATAAATATACAAGTAATTGTCAAAGTTCTGTGAAATTCTAATTTCATTCATGTCTTGCCCATTAAAGTGAGATCTTCAGTTTATGTACTTGAGTAGCCAGTACAAGGCTGGTTTTTGCATTATTGTTCAAGTCTCAATAGTTTTTCTTCAGTCAATTACATTGCAGTTTTGAGTTCAGCTAACTAAGCTGGCCATTAACTCAGCCGTTAGTGCAAACGTTTCTGCAGCTTGCAAATGTAATTACAATTCATTTTTCTCCAAGTAGCATCCATTATCTCGGGCTGTCCATAACAGTTTGTTGCACAGTCGTCGCTAATCTTGGCCGACAAGTTGGCCTTCTCGCCCCCGTTGGCATTTGCGTCTCCTGCTCCGTGGCTCTGGCTCTGGGTCTGGCACGGTCTCTGGCTCTGACTGTTTAAATGTCAGTTAAAATCCCATAAATTCTCCTTAAATGACTTCTGTCTGCCGCAATTTTGTTGCCACGTCTAAGAAAGTCCAAGGAAAGGCAAAGAATTACAGCAAAGCTGAATCTAGAGCTGTAACTGAAGCCGAAGCTGAAGCTGAAGCAGAGGCTGAATTAACTATTAGGGGGAAATCACCAAATCCTTTGTCGTAAATAAAATTTCATTTTTCTTCTTGCCGGAAGATAAGAATATTTCCCGTTGTCCCGTTGCCAAAAGTCACAGCCGCTTGCAACATCGACTTACTTGCTGTTGCCACTTTCAAGCTGCGAGTGCAACGGTAGCCGTTGCGAGCATTGTGTCCGGTGTATAAACAGGACATGCCAGCGGGCACTGGACAATGCCAAAGCAAACGGTTGCCAACTCCAACGAAAGCTGGCAAATGACGCCAGTTTGCAAGTTCTGCAATTGGTTCAATAAACTCATTAAATGCGCCCAAGTTTTTGCCATATATTTTGGTGCCGCACGAACTTTTGCGGGCTCGCCCAAAAATGGCGGTCATTCGGTCGCCTTGGCTCGTTTTCAACTTGTCGCATTATCCTTTTTATTGTTGCCGGCGTTGCAGCACATTATCCACGGACATTTGTTTCTTCTTTCAATTCCTTTCGCCAAGTTTTTTCGTAACTTTCAATAAAGTTCGCAATGTTTACGCCAGAGAAAGGCTAAACAAGGCCAAATTAATGAAAAGTTGAAACACTACTTTTATAAATGATATTGAATATTCCATTTACAATGCTTAAGCAAATTGAATGAATACAAACTCGAGCAGTTAAATTACATTTACATTATTAAGTGGCCAACAAAGGGTTAAGAAGATTTCAGATTTGCTTTAACGAAAATGTATTGATGGTGCTTGTATTTAAACCACAGAAAAGTTATTCCTGTAAATTGATTTTGGTTATCCACAATTCCACTCTGTTGTTTACTCATATAACTTGCAAACACGCACACAGATTTTTATAGTTTGTTTGCCATTCATAAACATTTTACTCATGGCGCGTGTTCTTCATAGCTTATCGAGTAAATAAATATAAATAAATAAAATGAGTTAGCTTAGTATTAAAAAAGAAACAGTATATATTTTTGGTTATGAGTGTGCGGTTTAAAAAATATTTATTAAACTCGAAGTTTTGCAATATCTGTTATATGAATTTTTTCTGACTAAAAAATAAATAAATATAGTTTAATAAAATAAAATTTCCTTGGTTGATCTAAAGTAGTTATTCACTAAGAACTAGAATATCTACCTTCCCATTGCATGGCAAATATAACATTTCGTATATGCATAACTTGGAAAGGATTCGAAATCCAATTATTTTTATATTTTATAATATTTTGTTTGTTAATTTCCAAAGATTTCGGTATGCAAAATATAAAGAAACATGTTTTTCAATTCATTTTGTACACATACAGAAAGCGTGTAGAGTGTCCGTCTCTTGCTTATTTCACATCTATTTTGGCATTTAAATATTTGGTCATAAAAGTCATTTAACTTATTTGCCGCTGTTGAGCCTTGTCGTTGTCCTTTTGCCAAGCTGGGACAAACAATAAATTTTGTGAAAATTTGGCCACATTTTAATTTGTGGTTCAGCGGCGAAACCCGAGGCAACAGCAGCAGCAGGAGCACCACCACCAGAACCACACCCAGAACGAGAAGCCACCATCAACCAGCCTTAACACCTAGGCTCTGGCATGGGACTAACCACAAAATTCATCGTTGCTGGTAACCCAGAAGGCAAACCGAGGAGAAACCGCCGCGTTGCATTCCTCAAATTGCAGAACGCGAACTGAGAGCGGGAGCTTTGAGGGCTGAATACGAAAAATGAGTGTCTCTGGCTGTGGTTTCACACAAATAAGCGTATGTGTGTATCTGGGCCTGAGCTTTGTGGCCTCGCAAAAACGTGCAGCAAAATTGTCAATTTATTTTTTATGCCTTCTTGAAATTTACTGCGATTTTCGTTTTCCAGAAAATAAAAAATAGAAATAAAAATAAACCAACAACATAAGCAGGCAGAGGCTGCAGTTTGCGCTGCTGCTTTCGAGGATGCCAATTTGTCAGCTGGCACTTTTTGGTGGCATTGCAAAAATTCTTTATGAAAACTTTGTTTACGACAATCAACTCATGCCTGCCTCAAGCTGCCCGCCTGCTGCCTGCCTGTTGGCCCTGTAGCCTTGTATTGAGTTGACAATATTTTTAATAGAATCTCTCCACGCCCGAAAAACTTTGCTTTTCGCAAATTTGCAGCCACTGCTGCATTGTCCCAGCCGTAGTGCCACTCCCAGACACAGACCCAGGCTCAGACCCAATCTCAGTCCCCATTCTGGGCCACATTATAGAAGGAAGCGCAGCGAATGCCATCAGGAGGGAAGGCAGCTCTTCTGTTTGTGTTTCAATTTGTATGCCTTTTATGGAATTATGCACTTTTGTCAGCTTGCTGCAGTTTTCGCACAATTCGCTGCATAACTTTCGAAAAAAAAAGAAAAAAGCGGAATGCAATTGAGTTTAACTTGAGGGACAAACACAATAAAAAAAGGTTGCCAACATTTGTTTGCATCTCCTATCAGCGCAGCTTGTAGAAAGTTATAATATTAACTTTTAATGCAACGGTATCGAACTATACATAAACAGCGAGTACAAGTTAAGCAAAGTGTAACAAAGATTAGCCTTTACAAAATGCTAACATTTTGTCATAAACAAAATCGAGAGTGTTAAACAAAGCGACGGGGTACTAGAACTGGGGAAGAAATCTATAAAAAATAAATTCTGCAGTAGTATAGGTTGACAAGAGTTTATTTAGCCTGATTAACGGCGGGTTAATCACTGAGTGATGGGCGGGAAGTCTCCAGGGTCATTTTAATCAAGTGGATCGAGTTGGAAAGTAACGTATTGTAAATTTATTGAAATCATAAATTTAGTATGCTTCTTACCATAAATAACATATATTTTAGTTTCGATTCTACAATCCTTAGCTCAAACAGTTCATACGATCATACAGTGGCCTTAAATTTATTATCAAGAGAAATGTTAAACACCAGAATTGTTTATATTATTCATGTTAATTAACAAACTATTAAATATCTTCAGTACCCCATTTTATATTCTACTCTAGTTTAGTGTTACTTTTTAACATTTCTAGCTTTAAGCAATGTCACGAAAATAATCAATCAGCTTAGTTTAAATTTTGCATTCAAGAAGTTCCATTTTACTCCTCGTTTCATATGGCCAGATCCGGATGTTAATGTTAATTAAAAATTCTGTTTGCAATGGCAAACGACTGTCTAACTGTGTTGGTCTTACGATTGCCATTAAAAGTGTTAGCGGGCGATGGCGGCGAATTTCGCATTCGCTTACATTTTGCCATTAAGCGTCGAAGTCTGTAGCCCATCAATTTCTGCAAGTAAGCTAGCTGCTTTTTGCCAGGCATTATCCTGGCCGTCCTGTGCAATGCAATAAAAGTCGAATACGCGCACTTTGCAATTTCAATTTGCTTTCTGCTGGCTCTTGGCTGCTGGCTGCTGGCTGTTTCCTGCCGACTGTCGACTGCCTGCTGCTTGCTGCTTGCTGCTGCCTCTGCTCGTTATTTGTGTTTGCCGCTCATTAAAAGCTGTCAATTGTTTCTCTTTGGCATTTACAACCTGCTTAACTACATTAAGAGTGCATATTCTTATGGTTCCCCTATCTCATATATGGCGCCCGCCTCAAATCCTTTAAGAGCGCTCAGCCGTAAAAAGAAAATTCCCATCTTAGTGGCTTTAAATTAAACTTCTCCACTGCATTTCTGCGACTATAAAACTCATCCAGTTGTTTTTCTCTCCTCTTTCGCTTCTTTTGACAATTTGTAATCGCACTCCTTGCGGCAATTTTATAGCCCGTCCCGCAAGCAACTCCGGCCAGCTCTGCACCTATTGTGTGAAAATCCAGGCAGCCATAGAGTGTGGCATAAAGCACAGATGATATACGCTTCAAGGGTGATCAGTGCGTGCGCCTGGGCTTAGTTTGTTATGGCTCAGCCTGAAAATCGGGAATGGCCGTTTTGTGGCTTGGCTGCATCGTCTGCCTTGGGGCACCTCTGAATGGGATTGTGCTCGGGAGTGAACGGCGATAGATGACAATGAATGGAGTATTGCTAGAGCCGGGTATGTTTTATGCAAACTAAAGTAGCTAATTTCGGCTCCAAATAACAAAATATAAGCTTTAATAAAAGTTTCTATGGCAGAAGGATGCACTGAACCATATGGCATTTACGAAGCATTTAAATATTATCTCTTACTAAATTGCTCTATGCGTCCTTACTTCATAAGCTTTTGGCTTTTGTGCTCCTGGATTACACTCTATTATAGTACGAGACATACAGCTACTTTTCTGCTTTAGCTCTGACATTCTTTACCCCAGTCTCGCCGCTGTCAAGTTCAATGCTCTAAGCTCCTAAGCAGCTCTACAGCTTCCATCCAGCTACATATACACATCCACGCCCACACACACACACACACACACACACACAGAATTTCTCAAGCATCCATAAAAGACATTAAACTTTAAGTTTACTGTGTTAAAGTGCTAAAGGGAGAACTTGAGGTTAACCTAAAGTAATTTAAAACATGCCACTGCAGCCGATGCTGTGTCTCCTGGCAACAGTCGCATCCCTGCGACTCGATGCACTATTTGCTCTGCACTTTGTGGCCAAATATAAAAAATGCATCAGCAGCGACAACTGCAAGGACACCGAGCCACATGCTCGCTCATATGAGCAACTCAATAAATCAATATTTGAGTGCCTGGCGGGGCTAAGGCCCCGAATGCAATTGTCTATAAAACGGAGCTCAGGCAGTCAAGATGACAGCTTCAGCCTAAGGCGGATGCCTTTGTTGGACAGGCGTTTAAGAAAATGACAGATAAATTTGTTTTAAAGGACGCTTTAGGCGACGAGGGTTCTCTCTTTCAATACCCTGGCCGTACATGATGGCGATTGTATTCAACTGGAGACTCATATAGACCTAGAGTTGTTTTATATATATATTTGCTCTGTATATGTCGAATCAAATAATAAGTACACGGAATTTTAATATTTATTCAGGCGTTTTGACATTTCAATCTGATAATCATTCAAGTATTTAATATTTATCATTGACAGTACTTCATATTTGTAAAAATATATAACAAGGATTATTAAGAGTATTCGGTTAAATAAATCCACCATGAACCACACTTTTAATATCAGCAGATTTTAAACTCACTACAATTAATGCACAGCTTGGTAGTTAGGATCTTGTTGATTTTCGGACTCCAATCAAATAGATATTTTTAACGGCGCTGTTACATTGTTTTCTTTAATTTAATTTTATTTATCATATTTATCAATTTATAGTCGATGGTAAAATCATTTTATAGCATAACATGCCAGTCAAAATAAAAAAAAAATAAAAATAAGCCACGCATAGATCTGACTTTTTGCGGCGCAATCGACAGCAGGGAGCAGAACGACAGCGCCGGAACGCCTCTCGAAACATAAAAAAGAGAAGGAAAACAATCAGTGGGCTGGCAAAAAAAAAAATCAGGAAAAGGCCGAAACTCACGCTTCAGTCGACAATCCCACTATATGGAACGGGAGTGGCATGTGCTGCGAAAATAGAGTGGAGGGAGAAGATTTTTAGTGAGGACATTTCAATGATATTTCGCCCTTCATAAAATATTTCAATATTGTAACCGATTTTTTCTATATTAAGACGGCAGTGACGGCATGTGCCATTATTTATGTATTTTTTTTGGCTTGTTTAATGTCAACGTGCAACAATCAACAACAGAAATGTTTAAAGGTTTGCCAGAACCCATCGGCACCCATGCAACAATATTATGGGGTGCCGCCTACAATTGAATGTGTAAATTGAATCATACTGAACAAAAATGAAACGAAATTGCAAACAGCTGCAAGAGGCAAAAAAAGAAGTGATATTTAATGCTAATGCCACGCCTATTCGCAATATGCCACCTCTTTTGTGCGCCCACGAGTATGCAATACATTTTTCACCCACACATTCTCTTTCATTTGCATTAAATTTCAATTCGAATGTGTTTTTTTTTTATACATGATTACTTTTGTTGTGCTTGTTTGGAATGGCCTGTGCCATTGAACATATTTATATCTAAATCCCAGAATAAGCAGTTTAAATTCGCTGGCATTTGCCCCGCCGCGCTGTTCGCTCGCCCGTTACCCAATCCAATGGCATACGACCATATGTTGAATGCCACCAAATCCCTCGTAATTTGAATAGAATTTGCAAAGCAAATAAAATTAAAGCGTGTTTCACATGTGCGAGACTCGCGATTTGTTCAAATCCTCTTAATGGAAGCATTATATGCCCTTTAAAACTAAGGAGCCTTTACATTCTAGGAAAATTGTAAATATTACGCTTTGAGCTGAATGGCCGTTGTTTCTTATATTACTTATTTATTTTATTTTTTATTTTAATTATGTTTGATCGATATAAAATGTGTGTACATTTAATGATTTTTATTTTGCACCTACTTCAACAATTAGATTTATATCAACTTATATCCATTAATCAAGTGTATTTTGTCGGCGCTAATCGAAAGTTTCAATTAGTTGCATGTTTGTTTCTCTGTAATTGTTAATGCGCTTCCTTTAGGACATTGTTGCAACAAATATGCATAATGAAGCTATTCATTTGCTGTTTAATGTCGTTCGAAATATCCGTTGTATGGCAAATACTCACTTGTTATTATTATTATTTTTTTTTTTGATTTATGAAACATCTACATAACATTCAACATATGTAATTTCGTTATTCGATAAGTGGACGTCCAGTCCGGTTGCAAAATACGTGAATACGTTTCCGTCCGTGTATATATGTATATATTATGAGTGTGTATATGCATATATATACACATATATAAGGCTATAAGCAGCAAAGTACTTGTGTCATAAGTGCTTACCGAAATCACTTCCAGGCTGCTTCTCCTGCTGCTCCTGCCACATCCTTTCACTTCCGCTACGGCGCCTGGTGCCCTACCCTGCATCATTCACTGTGCACTTGGTGACTTTGTCGTCATCATCATCGTCTTTGACTCTCTCGCTTTCTCTTCCACTCCCTCTCCCATTCTTTTCGGTTTTCCGGTAGTTGTTGCTGTTGTTATTGTTTGTTAATATGTGCTATAGTTCCACTTGCTCTTCATGATGTTGTTCTTCTTCTTGTTCTTAAGCTTGTTGTTGCTGATTTTGTTGGCTATTTCGCTCACGTAATAACGATAATAGCCCTTATTTCTTTCATTTCTTTATATATATATATATGTATGTATTTATATCTTAACCAGTTCCGCACTTCTCTGTCTTGGCTCGCCTCAACTCTACGAAACTCTGAAATACACATAACAGAGTACTTGGTTTCGAGACGAGTCACAGTTTTTTTTGTCTTCTCGACTTGTTTTTGTGGCTGCCCTGATATAATTCCCCTACTGTCATAATATTGTTGTTATTTTCTATTATTCTTTATCGTTAATTTTTCTCTGTGACATCAAATGCGCTTAACTGATTTTCTGATAAGCAAAGCCCATAAGTTACAAGTCATAATTTTCGACAAAGTGGAATATTAGTCGGCATTTTAATATCATTATCATCGCTTATATGTATCACGGCATCAGTTTGAAACGTGTGCGATATCATGGTCTTCTTTTATTTTTTATAAAAATATATTTGCTTATTCAAGCTAAAAATTACGAAGCGATTTACGTGTTCTTTTGATTTAAATGAAGACAACACGAATCTTATGACTATGACCTGACTTAACAATTTGTTTGGCCTTTATGTATCAGCATTAACCCCACAATGAGTGAAATTGTGAGAATATGATTTCAGTACTGATAGAAATTCCTAATTTGGGTGTATAGTTCTTATAGCTCTGTTAATTTTTTAGTTATTATTTCAGATATTATATCTTATTTCAGTTTAATCAGGAGCCTCAACAGGTATTTAAAAGAACAAAATTGACACGACTCAACACTCAGCAGTAATTTTGAAAAATTTTAACTGCTCAAAAGCGGAAGATTATGTTTAGTACCTGAATGATTGATATACTTATAAAGGCTATCAATTACCATAAATATACAATATAATCATTGATTTTGTTGATATTTTATGAAAATATAACAAAAACTCAGAACAGTATATATGAAAGCGTGCTTAGAATGAATTAAAACCAATTAAGGCTTGGATTGCCATTAGTTTGATTAAACGAATTATCTTTCCAAGAGTACAAACAGGTGTTTTCTAGTGCCGATTATCTACAGTTCTCCTCGTTACATGTACATATTTGAAACTGTATCTAATGCTCCGGCTTGCAAACACATTGCTGAACTCATTTGCACCGCCATTTAAGTCGTATAATAGACCTAGTTAATCTTGAGCTTTTGCCATGTTATTTCAGTCATTTGTGTAATCATGTTTGGCACTCAATGTTCAATAAATCGACAGACGAACAGGCTGAAGACAACGTAGGCTCGATAATATTGTGGGGGAGTACTTAGACTGCGTACGGCTCTGGCAAACAAGTGCATGAAATATTGCTGTTAATACTCTTGATACAGGTGCAGTTGAAGTTCGTTGGTGTTTCTATGTGGAAGCGTGGTGGCGTGGGCATGGCCGCTGCCATCATCAGTCATGCGTACGCAAATATTTTAAGTGCTTCCTGGAACGTGCCGCCTGCCTGCCTGCCTTGCTGGCTGGCTGCTTGCCTGCTTGCTTCGCTGCTGATATGTCTGCCAGATACTGCTACTGAGATACAGATACAGCAATGTACAGCGAGCGCAATTCGAAAGGATATCGCAAGGCAATTCGATATTCGACGTCAGGTGCGTGCCGTAGGACCAAAATGATGGCATAGACACTCGATACTTGAAAACTCGATTCTTGCTCTTGCTCTAGCTTGCGTTTCCTGCACTTGCATTATTATATTATCAATATTGCTTCGCAGTTGCATTTGCAACTGCCAATCACTTGTGCTGAGAATAAGTATATACACATAGCTAGCAGCACTTTGTAAATATCGTGGATTATTTATATAATAAATTGAGTTAGTGTAATTGAACATATTGTGTGTGAAATTTGAATCTAAAAACTTTGAACTAGAAAGCAATTTCATTTCATTCAGTTGACCGAACGTCAATTAGACAATTGATTTAATCATGGCATTCAAACGTCACTTGCATCTATGTATATTGTGTCTCTTTCTGTATTTCGTTACACATTATTTCAATTCAAATTTGCCTAACTCATATACAAGCTTATGCGGTGTTAATTAGTATTGGCAACATGTATTTAGCCGAATATCGTGTTGCCTCTGCAGCCTGCAAACAGCTGATAATAGCACTGCAGCCCACAAGCTTTGTTCAATTCAAATATATATGCAACTAGACACATTTGTGCACGCACACACATGCAAACCTGCATGCACCCCTCGCCTGAGCCAGTGCATTAGGCCTAGGAGCCGTTCAACCCGGTGGCAACACCCAAGCGAGAGTGCTGGAGCGGCTAGAGCTAAACTGATGATTATTGTTATTGCTACCGCTGTTTTGTGTTGTGATGTTGCTGATATGACAGTGGCAGCAGCAGTGACTGCAACAGCGGCTGCGGCTCCGGCTGCGACGGCGGCTGTGACAATGTGATGATAAGTGCAGTCGGTATTTGTCTCTGTGCAAAACTTGAACAATGAATGCTGGGAAAGTCCTTGCGCCAGCTGAAAGGAAAAGTTGCTCCAACGGCAGCGCATAAAAACTTATGGTTTTCCTCTTCTTATTCTGTTTCATAGGCGTAAAGAAATGAAAAAAACAAAATTAAACGTTTAACTTTATATATTGCGGCGCATTAGAGTCTGCCATAAACAAACATTTAACACCAATGTGGTGCCTGTATTGCTGTAAAGCGGCGAAAAATATGAAATTAATTTTGGAAATGAGCCAATAAAATACAAGAATATTCTTGTTAGCTTTACTAGGAACTCGATCTTATGTATGAGCAAAATGAATTATCTTGTAGATTTGTCTCCCAGTTTAAGGCTATTTAATTACACTTGGATAATTCGCAACTTTTTATAGCAAATATTCCTCAAAATATAGCTTTCCAACAAGGATTGACTATTTATTGAAATGCCGTATTCAAACCAAAAATTCCGTAATGAGCGGCATTTCTAAAGGTTAAAGCCTTGAAATGTCTTTGTCAAAGTAAAGTCAGCCAATACATAACTGTGATTTATTTTGAACGCTTTGTAGGAGCTGCTGGATTGGTGCGGGCAAATCAGCTGCACAGCGGGTCACTATTCAGGGAGATGGCTACCATATTGTCAAGTACATGAAATATTTCAAAACATTTTCTGTATTTGACAAGCAGTCAAACTTAAGCGGCCACTCGTCAAGTGACAGGGGTCCCGGGAGCAAACAGTGCCCCAGAGGGTCCACAGTTACAAGACTCAGTCTCGGAGCCCCAATGGCAGTTACCATTCCATTAAGCTGTGCAATGTGAAGCAAAGAAACATGAAATAAAAAAGGAATGCGCAAGAAATTTCATTTCCTGGCACTCAACTGGCAACAGGACACCCTGGCCCAACCGTGGCCCAGCCCAGCTCAGCTCAGCCCTGCCCAGCCCAACCACCAGAAAAAAAAAAAAAAAACTCAAACCAGGCACAACTCGAGTCACTCATTTGGCTTTAACATAAAACCAATTTAAACTTCTGCTGCTTGAGGGAGATGCTTCTGGTGAACAATCGACACGCGGCTTCGCAGCTGAACGTTCCCCGATATGCAGACACTCAACAAACTACCCTACGGAAAATGATAGCAGAAAAAAACAAAAAAAGAGAGGCGAAAATCAACAATTTTAATTTCATTTTTGTGCAGTATTTTAAAGTTCGTTCTCAACTCACCTGAGTGGGTCTCGGGTGAAGATTTGTGGGTTGGCCCTGTTTCCGTGTCGGGGTGGCTCCGATTTAATACGCGTGGGAAAAGCAACAATGGTGCCGCGAGAGAAAACTTGATAAGACCTACGCTGGCGCTGCTTTTTGGCTTTTCCTTAAGCCTCGGGAAAGCAACTTTACCGATGCGGCACGTAGCACTCATAATTATGTGGATTTTGGAAATTAAGTGAGCCACTGGCAGACAAGTTTGAGTATGAAGCCACTGCGATAGCGATTAACGCTCGCACAGATTTATGCACAACTTGAGTAACAACAGGTGGGGGCAGGGGGCTCTCGGGTCCCGACCCGCCTCATTCTTAGCCTGTCACCAGGCTCCAGGCGCTAGGCTCTAGGCTCAATGCGCGATGCGCGATGCGCGGTGCAAGGTGCAATTTGAATTCCAAATTTGTTAAACTGTCACAAACGCTGTGAATGCGAAATGAGCACAAGGCTCACAACATGCGAAGCATAATTATATGAGGACGCTAAAAATAGGTAGAGAGCACCGCTCTGGCTGGGTGGCTGGCTGGTTGGCTGACTGGCTGGAGTTGGCTGCAGGTGGCGCAAGCCAAGGAAATTGCTTCAAACTGCCTTGCCGGAGCTAAACAAACAAGCGGCGTTGAATTACGATGCCGCACGCACGTGGTTGCCACAGCTTGCTGCTGCTGCTGTTGCTGTTGCTATTGTTGTTGTTGTTGTTGTCTTTGCTGCTGTTGATGCAGGTGGGCTGTCAGTGTCAGTGTATGTTTGTGTGCGTGTGTGTCTAAGTGGAGTGTGCTGCTGCCACCCACATGAGTAATAGTAATGTTGTTGCCTCCACTCAAGATGTGTGCCGGTGCCACCAGGCTTATGAATAAATTAAGAAAAGGCCGCTTTGCAAACCGGGCCAACGAGAGGCGCAGCGCGTAGATATGGCAGCAGTGCGAAAGCGTCTCGAAAATAAAACAGGCGACGTATATAAAAAAGGCAATTTAAATACGATTCATGAGCGGCATGAGACTGACTGCCCTGCCACATATCCTGCAAGTGCTGTCCATAATGACAACAGATGGAGTGTGGGTGACATTTTATTTTATAAGGCTGTGGATCTCGCTGGCAGAATCGAAATACTAGAAAACTGATCCAATTAATCGCTGAATTCGTCATATATTCTTTGAGAAATTGAAATAATTGTGTTTGATATACGGAGGCAATATACCCCTCAGTGGGAATTGATTGCATGCATTAGATATGGCCATAGGACGTTGCATGGAGGCAACAGCAGAGCGAAGATAAGGACGGCAACTGAAGATAATGCCGTTTAAATAGAATCTGGTGACGGCTGGATGCAGCCTCGGGGCAAACAAAGTGCAGGACATAAAGAAAATGTCAGCACTGGCACGCTGCTCAGAGCTATATGAATGGTGCCGGAGTGGAAGATGGGGACAGAGCGTAAAGCAGAGTTGGGGTTGTTTGGATGAGCAATCGGCGTAGAGCTGTAGCTCGCACAGGTGATTTACATAGCATATTTAAGTGGAGCACTTTGTGAACTCGCATACGACACGACACGATATCATCATCGTCGTCATCGCCATCGCTGTCGCCATCAACATTATCATGATCATGATCATCATCATCGTCATCATCGTGGTGCATAACAAATGTTGCACAAAATAAAAAACCAGAGACAACACAAAAAAAAACCTGCCAGACAGCAGAGCAGCTCAAAAGCAGAGTAAGGAAATAAGCTCGGCAAGGACGTTGTAAACATAAAGAACATATTTTGACTAAGATGTATTACAAACGACAGCATAAGGAGTTTGACATTTTTATTATGTTGCCGCCAGCGGCACACTGAGAGAGAGAGAGAGAGAGAGAGAGAGCGAGAGCGAAAGAGAGGAAGAGACTGTGTGTGGGATAGAGCAGGAGAAGTAGAAGCAAAAAGTTATTAGTGCATCCAGATTTCAGCTGCAATCTGCTTGCTGCATCAGCTTTGGGATTAGCCACTGCTTGCCTCCAAAAAGTGGGCAAGAAAAGCGCAAAATGGATTTGCAACTAGTCGCAACTGGCGGCAATTCTGAGGCTAAGAAGTTTTTGATGCGCACATAATTCAATTATTATTGCCCTTAGCCCCAAGAAAAGCGATTTGGCTAGCCCGGTGGCTGGCTGAGGTTGCTTGGCTGCCTGGCTGTCTGGCTGTCTGTGCTGGCAACAGAACAGAAGAAATACAATTTATTTTAAATAAATATGATTTATTACGTTTGGCATGCCTTGCTCCTTGCCGCCGTATGAAAGGCAATCTGCATGAAGGATTACGGAACATGAACGCCAAGTTTACATAGCACTCAACGACAACGACGACGATGCGCAATAGGAACATGAGATTGCCCGAGCTGCTGCCCCAGCTCTCACCTTTTATGGCAACCTTACCCTTGCATAAAGCAAATTTGACTTAAGGTAGATTTTGCGTTTTATGATGATGACTCAGAAGGAAGAAGAAAAGCCAGCCAAAATATATATATATATATATATATATATATGTATATAAAGGGTATAACATTGCCATCGAAGGCTTAAATCTCAGGGAATGTGTAAAGGTATAGGAAGGAAGAGGCTGAGGCAACGGCAAATATCCTTCAACAGGTTTGAGTATTGACAAACATGAAACGAAAAATTCACTCACACATACATACATACATGCCACATAAATTTTACTATATGATTGAAATTTGATGATTTTGATGGATGGGATCGAATATTTAGATTGAGCACATGAATTGTAAGTACATCAGAATGAGCTGTAACGTATTATCGATAACGTATTAAATTCTTAACTTTTTTGATGAAAATTCCAAAAGTACGTTTTAGCTTTGGAGTGTGTATATTTATTAGAATTCCGTTTAGGAAAGTCGTGAAACATAAGTCAAACAATTTCATTTGCATATTATGTCGTCAATTATCTTGAATCTTAGTTTTTTGTGAGAAACCATTGCAATCCAGCAATTAGTGCATCTTACTTGACAAACTGGACTGTGGACATTAAGAGTCTTGGGAACTGCAAGGATATCTGTGGCCAGATTACAATCGATAGACATGTATCTGCTCAGTATTTGGCTACATAATTCAAATAACCCTAAATTACACTTGTAATCAAGTGACCTGTCTCAAAACAAGAAACTATGCATGTCAGCACTAAATACCATTTAGCAGGACATAAATGTAAAGTCGGCAAAATTGCAAATGCAAGTGCAACTGCAACTGCAACAGCAACAGCAATAAGCCAAGTCATGAGAGTAAATATTGCATTCACAGCAGCAGCAACCAGTTGCATTAAAGCTTCCAGTTTCCTCTATGCGAAAATAAATAGCATTCCAACAAAATATTTATGGTTATCACAGAATTTACATTTCAAAGTGTAAAATGCTCTGTGAATGTAAGAATGACACTCTGGATTAGTATTGAAAATAAAAGTAAAACCTATTTAAATTTATAGATGTGTAAACATACTTGAAAATTATGCTTTATATGCATCATACTTACTTTAATTTCGCCTCAAAAATTGGAATTGAAATAGCAGTTTATGTATTTGTTTCATTGGAATGGTGTTAATACAGAGCTTGAAATGCCAAACAATCCGCAGCATTCGCAAAACCTTAAAATGTTCGGTTTATGGTCAATGGTAACGGGCAGGTAAATAGGTTATTTATGGACCACATAAGCCTGCGGACATTTGGCCCGAAGTCCGGCCCGGCCTCGTCCGGCCCGTGCAGTGTAGTCCGTGCTAATAAAACACAGAGAAAATGCGAGGCTTTACTGTAACATTTCCAGTGGAGTTTTTATGCAAAACTAATTGGCTGTCTGTCTGTTCGGGAGCGGGCCCTGCATCTGTACCACGCCGTAGCCCCCCTGTGGGCAAGCTCTGCTTCTGACCGGCAGATTACAGGCAGCAACAGAGCCATGGCTGCTGCTGCTGCTGTTGCTGCTGGAAGATACGTTTTAAAGCCTGGTCCTCATGCACAAAGCTCCGGTCGTGCGTGCCGGGGACATTAAAAACGTTGGCGCCTTTAAGCGGCCAACTACCGGCAGATGCCCAATGCCCGAGTGCCGAACTCCCGAACTCCCGGACTTCAGCTCCAGTTAAAGTGCACAATTTGGAACAATGTTGCTGGTTGCTGCTTGCTGTTTGCTGGCCTTTGTTGCTGCTGTTGCTGCTGTTGTTGTTGTTTTGTAGCTTGTCATCAGCATCGTTATATTGTTATGGCCATTGTTGTTGACGCCACTCGCTTATCCCCTTCGACACCCCTCCCTGCGCGCCCTACTATAGCATAGCACGCGCCTTCCTGTTGTGTGTTG
Source organism: Drosophila navojoa (assembly GCF_001654015.2). The sequence continues at coordinate 1,435,707 of NW_022045864.1, forward strand.
TCAGCTAATTGAATTTTCAGCATGAAATTTAATTTATCTCTGTTGTTTGTTTGCGCAACAAATGGCCGAAAAAATGCAAATCCAAAAGTGGAAACAAGCTAACAGCATTCCTTTTCTCTCTTTCTCTTATTTTGTAATTTGGCAAATCTGTTGGCTTAGTTTGTTTATATGCTACATCCCGTGAATAAAAAAAACACACACATTTGTTTTCATTTTCAGTCGACAAAATGAAGTGGACGCTGACGCTGTTAATAATCTGTCTGGCATCGGACCTAGTCAGCTGTAAGTATTTTTTGTACAATTTTACCAAATCGACTTGGCTATAATAAAGCCTTTAATACTCCTGCAGCTGAGACAAATTTGCCACCTGTGTTTACACAAACGCTCAACAATATCGTACTGTACGAGAATAAGCCGGTGGGCTCAGTGGTCTTTCGGTTAAAAGGCTACGATCCTGAGGAGAGCAATGTCACATTTGGCTCCATTGGCTCCGATCACTTCAGCGTGGACCCAATTTCGGGAAATATAACACTGGTTAAGCCATTGGATCGCGAGGAAACGGATAGCTTGACGTTTTTGGTATCGATCAGAGATCGCGTGGATCCAAATGGCGAATCCGAGCAGGACAATGTGGTGGAACAGCCAATTACATTCATCATACTGGATGAGAACGATAATCCGCCAGAGTTTCAAAATGTAAGTTGGAATAGGAGCACTGAGATTTATTACGAGATTTAACATTACTTTGATTCACTGCCCCATAGACCCCCTATGAAGCGGACGTTAATGAAGATGCGGCTGTTGGTACCACAATATTCGACAAAATCTTGGTCAAGGACCGCGACACAATCGGTGACAGCCTTGATCTCAAATGTGTGCCACAGCAGCAAAGTCCTGAAGCGTGCAGCAAGTAAGTCACAGCGGTACATTGATGAAATCTATCGAGCTAAGTCCAACTAATCTTTGCAGGTTCCATTTGCAATTGCTAACGCGGGAGGCTACTATCCTAACGGCTGCTGTGGTGGTCAACGATACCTTGAACTACAACCAGCGCATGATCTATCACTTCCAAATCGAGGCGACCGATGGAGTGCACAAAACCCAAACCACTTTTGAGGCACGCGTCAAGGATGTGCAGGATAAGCCGCCAGTCTTTCAGCAATCCCTTTCAACGGTCATCGACGAAGATAGTCCCATTAACACTTTGGTGCTCACCGTTCAGGCTCGTGATGGCGACAAGGGCGAACCACGGAAAATTGTCTACGATTTACTGAGCAGTGAGTAGATCACAGACATTATTTATGAGATCTTAACTCAATCTATTGTTACATGATTGCATTTCGTCTCTCTAAATCCACTCAGATCCCAATGATTACTTTCTGCTGGACGCAAACAGTGGCGAACTTCGCACTGCGAAGCCTTTGGATCGTGAGGCCCTGACAGATTCTACTGGCTTGATTTCACTGGTGGTACGGGCCCGCGAGGTGGTGAATGATGTGCCTAGTGATGACCCCTTGACGAGTGCCACGGCCAGAGCTACTGTGACCATACGCGATGTGAATGACTCTCCACCCAAATTTAACAAGAAGGAATACGATGTAGCGCTGCCCGAAAACACCCCAGAGGGCACTCCACTGGCCCTAGACATGAGCGTCAGTGATGCCGATGTGGGCATCAACTCGAAGTTTGCGCTGCGCTTAGAGGATGTGTCCGGGGTGTTCGACGTGGAGCCTAAGCTAGTCACCGGCTACTCACAGGTAAACATACGTGTCGCCAATGGGACTCTGGACTACGAGAATCCCAATCAGCGGAAGTTCATAGTGTTGGTAATTGCGGAGGAGACGGATACGAATCCGAAGCTGTCCTCCACAGCCACCATAACTGTAAGTGTGCTGGATGCTAATGATAACAAGCCGAGCTTCGAGCAGGAGAGCTACTCGGCTATAGTCTCGGAGGCAGCGTTGCCCGGACAGTACATAACTACGATTACCGCCAAGGATGTGGACTCGAGCAGTTTTGGTGATGCAGGGATACGCTACAGCCTCTCCGGCACTGGCGCCGAGCTGTTCCATGTCAATGAGCAAACGGGCGTCATTACCCTGGGCGATTGCCAGAGCGAGAGCAACAGGCGCCAGCGACGTGACCTCCATGAGAATGACAGCGATGGTCACGCACTCGAAATGCTTTCCATGGAGGCGGAACACAGCCTCGACCAGCGACAGATTAACACAGAGCCCACCGTGCAATACACGTTAATCACGCAGGCGCCGTTGCAGCCGGAGACAGCAGCAACAGCAGCAGAAGCAGGAACAACGGCAACTTCAGCGGTAGCGGCGGCAGCTGCTAATGACGACAAAGCCGCCAGCAGCAAGGCGCCGGCGACGTGTCTGGACTATGAAACGGAGACCACGTACTTCTTGTCATACAAGGTGGGTGTGGGAAGAGGTTGACAAACAATGAATTTCGTGGCCTTTTATTGGGGCACTTAACTATGTGATGCAATTGGAGAGCAGAATGTGATTTATATACAAATGTAACAGTAACACATTTGGTTTAGTTTCAAGTGAAAAAGGCCAACAAACAGTGTTAACAGAAATGCATGGTTGATACGAAATGTTAGGTGTTTCTCTAAGAAATGAAAGCATATAATGCTCAAGGTCTAGCACCTCATATACACATCTGCTAAATGGAATCTTATTAAAACCCAAACAAATTAACTTCTTCAGGGTATTCAAGTGTCGCCAGTGTCTGCGAAAATCTGTTATCGATATACATATTTCTCACACAATCTGATTTTTATTTTGATTACTATGCAGGCCACCGACGACAATGGACAAGGTCAGACCTCTGTGGTCTCCCTACGGATATCAGTGAGCGATGCCAATGACTCACCGCCCGTATGTGAGAGTCCCCTCTACAGGGCAAGTGTGGATGAGGGCGCCTTGGTCTTTGATTCGCCACTGGTTGTTAAGGCGCGCGATGCGGACACCATGTCCAGCATTAGCTACCGGATTATTGGCTCACCGCAGATCGAGAGCATCTTTGACATTGACAAGCGAAGCGGCCAGATCAGCATACGCCCCAATGCCAGCCTGGATGTAACGAATCTGAAGAGCGAGCAGCTCATATTTGTGGTCGAAGCCAACGATGGACTCTTCACGGCCAACTGCGGCGTCAACATTACAGTGCGCGATGTCAATAACCATGTGCCCAACTTCCAGCAGCAAAACTACAGTGCCGTCGTTGAAGAGAACTCGGAGATCGGAACCAGCGTTGAGAAGCTGCAGGCCACCGACCTGGATACGGGCAAGAATGCGGAGCTACGCTACCGCATACAACAGGGCAGCTTCAATGACTTTGACATTGATGAGCGCACAGGCGAGGTGTTTGTCTCCCGCAAGCTCGACTACGACAGACGCAACACATACCACCTGCAGGTGCAGGCGGCCGATCTGGGCACGCCCAGTCTGACGGGCACCGCCACATTGACAATCAATGTGCAGAACAGCAACGACAAGGATCCCTACTTCGTGCCCGCCACACAGCATGCTGAGGTGCGTGCAGATGCGCCCACTGGCCACCTGGTCTACACACTGATCGCTCTAGATCCCGATGTGGCCACGCACAATGCCCTCGAGTTTGCTGCCACCGATGACATCACGGCCATCGACAAGGAGGGCAAGGAGCTGCCCCACAGCGAACAGTTCAAGGAATACTTTGCCATCGCTCGCAATGGCAAGGTTCTGGTCAACCGGCAATTGGATCGCAATCTCTTTGCGGTAATGCGCATTAATGTCCTCGTCACAGACAGCACTGCGCCCAATGTGCAGCAAGGACGCGGCCTGCTCATCATTCAGATCATCGATGTGAATAAAATACCACCGGTCAGTTCCTTTTCACTATCAAATTTATACCTACTCTTTATTACGAATCGATTGGCCGAAATTGTACATGGGCTATTTCGAATTCTTCGCTGCTTTCGCGCTCAAGATTGGCTCCGTTCTCGGTGTAGGTCATGTGTGACATAATTTCGTGCTGCTTTTCTGAAAAAAGATTGCTGTGGGAAGAGTAAAATGTGAGGCATGTGTGAGATTTATTCACTACCGATATGTTGCCGATTATGATTTGCCAGAAACTAAAATGATTCTTAGCATTATCACAATCAGCAATCTTTAGTCAAAGGCCACTTACAGCACCGTTATGTAGCAGATTGTTTTAATAATCATTTTTGCGAAGAATACCACAAAAACCGAGATGGATTGTGGGTATAAATACTTTATACAGGCATAGCCCAGAATTATTTCGTAGATGTTTAATGCCACGCTGTCCAGGATCTGCAAAATGATGGTAGGCATCAGCAGTTCAGGCTGGGAATTTGTCAGGATTGGATAACTGGGATTTATGCAGGGTAAAAAATTAGAACAAAATCAATTTAATAGTAATGGAAATTGCAAAATATACAGAATAGATTTGGAGGATAGTAAAAAAAGTTATTAGTTAATACTATCAAGACTATAAGACGTTTCTGGGAAAGGTTTCTAAATGAGGAACTTACATTGCAATGATATTTGATGCTAGTCCAACAAAGCACATGAGAAAGCGCAGTAGAATCAAGCCGGATATGAGGAATATAAAAATCTCTTGGATCCAGATCTCTTGTTTGGCCGCATTGACCAACAATTTGACTTCACGCAAATCCAGATGTAATCGATGGACATTCAAAGAGGTTGCTTTATACAATACAGAAACGATATTTATAAAGAGCAGCTTTAGCTTTCCATAGGACATATCTTGCACCATTTCGAACGTCTGAGAACAGCTAAATTTCCAAATAATAATGTGACTGAATTTTCATAAACAACATGCTCGCTTCCACATTCTTTCAATCCACACAGAGATTCAATGCACCCTGGAGCCCCGAACAACCGGTGATAAAGCTGCAAATGGTCGAGGAGCAGCCAGTCGGCACCGTGCTGACCACATTGCAGGCCAGCGACGAGGACTCCAGCATTGGCGAGTTCAACATAACGGCCAATGATTACTTCGCCATCAATCATACCACAGGCACCATCTATACAACTGCCCGGCTGGACTACGAGGCCGTCAAGGAGGTGAAACTCACGGCAACAGTCAGCGATACCGGCGTACCGCCACTGACAGCTACGGCGGACATTGTCATCGATATCATCAACCTGAATGACAACGAGCCGCACTTCACCCAGGCTGAATACTATTTCAACATCACTGAGAATTCACCACGTGGCACAGTTGCTGGCAAAGTGGAGGCCCACGACAGCGATGTAGGGGCCTTCGGCGAGCTGACGTACACCCTGATAGGCGAGAATAATAAATACTTTAGCATCGATGCCTACACGGGCAACGTGATGGTAGCCAATGCATCCATATTGGATCGCGAGCAGCTGAAAGAGCTCACGCTTTCCGTTGTGGCACAGGATAAGGCGCCAGCCACGGTACAGAAATCGGCAACAGCAACGGTGAGTGACAATAGGCATATATTCAGATATTGATATGGCTAGAGAATAAATGTATATGTAAATAATTACAAATACAAATTCATAGCAGAACTCTAGACAGATAGATCCCCATAAAAACATATGCACAATCAGATTAATTTGGCAAATGCATCATTTCACATTATTAACAGATACACATCAATATTTTGGACGTGAATGACAATGCTCCAGTCTTCACCCGTTCCGTGTACAATTCGACTGTTTCGGAAAATGCAGCATATCAGCCGCCGGCTGCACTGCTGCAGGTGCAGGCCATTGACTTGGATGAGGGACTATATGGGGATGTGCGGTATATAATAACAGCGGGCAATGAGATGGCATTGTTCAAGCTTGATGCACAGTCGGGCATAATTTATCCAGCACAAAGTCTGGCTGGCAAGCATGGTGTCTACGAGCTAACGATCTCAGCTCGCGACACTCAAGGCTCGGGCACAATGGAGACAACTGCAAAGGCCATCATTACAGTTCTGCGCGTTAATCGCCATCGTCCAGAGTTTGTGATTCCGGCTCTGTCGAATGCCACAATCGAAATACCCGGCGACATCGTGCAGCCCGACTATTTGCTACTGACCGTCAAGGCGTTGGACAATGACACCGACGGTATCGGAAAAGTCAGCTATCATCTGCAGGTGAATAATCAAAATGTGCAGCAGACGGCTGAGTTCAAGATCGATGAGGCCAGCGGGGAGCTACGCGTCAGGCAGCAGCTCAATCGCAAAACTCGTGCCAAGTAAGTAAGAGTAAATTATTATTTGAGTCGGACAATAGTTAACATCCTTAATATCTCTGCAGCTATGATATCATATTGGTGGCACGTGATGCTGGCAATCCGCCATTTGAGTCACTTCGCCTGCTGACCGTAAGCATTGTAGATGCGAATGAGAATCGACCAGAGTTTCCGGACGCCTCTAATCCCTACAAGGTTTCAATAAATGAGAACAGCGGTCGCGACGTCAAGATTGGACACATTCAAGCCGCCTCGCGTAGCAAACACAATCGGGATATATTTTACTACATGTTGCTGGGTAATGAAGATGGCGCTTTCTACGTGGACAAGCTGTCTGGAGATATTTATACCAATAAGAGTCTGGATCGTGAGGAGACTGATGCGTATACTCTGTACATATTGGCCAGCATCAAAGCGGATTTACATATATCTGAAGAGGAGCGGGCCTCGTTTTCGATCAAGACTCTGAATCGAGACAATACCGTCGCCAAGGTAGCTATCACCGTGCTCGATGTCAATGACAATGCGCCGGTGTTTGAGAAACCCGTTTATTATGCCGGCGTTAATGCTAATGCCAAAATGAATGCGGCCATCACGATAGTAAATGCCACGGATGCGGATCAGGGAAAAAATGCCAAGATTGAGTACATGATCGTTGCCTCTAATCTGTACAAATTCGGTGCCACAAAATCAACGGGTTCCATTGTGCCAAGTCCGTTTGCCATATCGCAAGATGGTCGTATCACAGCCAATACAATGATGGCGGAGTACAATCAAGATCGCTTTGAGTTGGAGATTGTGGCTAGAGAGCTGGAGCAGCCGCAACGCTCGGCGAACACTAAAGTTAATGTAAGCTAACTGGCTGCGAGAGGCAATGAGAGATTATATTTAATAATGTGAGCTTTTCAGATTTGGGTATTTGATGGTACTCAATTGGTCAGGGTGATTCTATCCCGGCCACCAGAGGAAGTCTATCAGGAGCAGGAAGAGATTATTGCTGAGCTACGCAATGCCACACAGCATCGCATCATTGTGGACGAAATACGTTTCCATTTGGACTCTATTGGACGTATTCGCATGGATTGGTGTGATTTGTACTTCCATGCCGTGGATCCGCAGTCACAGCAAATAGCGCCCGTCGATGAAATTCTGAAGGATATTGACAGAAACTATGACTATCTCAAGGTAATATTTTTTTTTTACCCTCAATAATCAATAATATAACCCACGTGCATCTCTCGTTGTAGGATTACTATGCAGGATTTGCCATTGAGAATGTTGTTCCTGCTTATATAGCGATTGTGCAGGATGAGTTTGATTTGGCCGTGGCTGGTCTTGTGGCACTGGTCATAGTGCTCTTTGTGGGCGTCATTAGCTTCATTGTGCTCTGCTGCTGTCTGAAGCATTGGAATCTCTCAGTGCCCGTAGAGACACGTCGCAAGGAGGCGTTGATCAAAAAGCAAATTATCGAGGACTTGAATACGACGGAGAATCCGCTCTGGATTGAACAGTATGTATTCCTTAATTTTAAACTATTTTCATTCATTTATCTTATTACTATTTATTTATAGAAAACTCAAGCTGTATGAAGAGCAAGAGTTGACCATGCAAGTATTTTCGGAGCCTGATCACATATCTAACTCAGATGCGCCAGGTCATTTAGATCATCGGAGTTCCCTGGAGCAGGTGCATCATGGCCAGTCGGTGGACAATACGTATGCCACCATCCAGCCACGCAATAATCAGAATCGTCTGACTGCCGGCTCTGGTGGGAACGGTGGTGGTGGCTCCATTTCCATGCGAAGCGGTGGTGCAGCCAGTGGCGGTGGACTTGGCGGTGCTGGTCTGCTTCTAACACGTATTGATCCGCATGGCAATGATTTTGCGGACTATGCAACGCTCCGCAATAATCGAGCTCCTTCTGTAAGTTATTGGCCAATTTAATGCATATAGTTGAGAAATAATTTGGATCCTTTTTATTTTGCAGATGTACGAGTTCACGGGCTCCACATTCCAGGCACCAATACGAGATGGTGACGATGCCGTAGCCGAGCTTATTTAAGCAGTTCAATCTGCAGCTAAAATCTGAATTGTAAATGTTGTAGTAGCTAACTATATAGAGAAACCGTAGATACGATTTAGTTCAATTCATTTAATTTTTGCATTTTCCGAGTTAGCCGTTGCGTAAATATAACTTTATACAAGTGCATATACAGACACGATCATATACATACATAATTATATTCATATACATATATATATATATATATAGCGTAGTGGTATATAATAATATGCTAACGAATATTTCAAGCTCAACTAATCAAGAAACAAAAGGAAACTTTATAATACTAACGTATTAAAGTATGTAAACGGCTACCAACTAAACCCCATAGTGGAATTTCTCCCGCATAAATAATGACAATAATATATATGAACAAACCGCACATATATATATACATGCATATAAATATATACCTATATATATCTACTGAAAATATGGATGTCTAGCATAATATGTAAGCGTTAGTTATGGTTAATATTATTGATTTCCTCGACTTGAACAACGCCGCGATATTAGTTTAAACGCGTACTCACTTTTATGTATTACTAAGTTATACCATTTAGAAAAAGACTAAATTATTTGCTCTTCCATTTTGTATTACGTTAGTTTCGGTCTTTGACTATTAGTCCTTAAGTTTAAAGTTTAATTAGCCGCGCTTGCTCATACGCATAAGTTAAATATATTTAGTTCAAGATATTACTATATAAATACATAGAAGACGTTTGTGCAACATCAACTGCTCTATGGAGTCCATGAGAACAGAGTCATAACTCATTTGTTTGCATTTACAGTATGAATACGATATAATAAACAATCAAATAAACAAATAACATATGTTTTAGTAAGAAACCTCCCCTTTGGCTACCAAACTCCTTCCACCTGTTGATATTTGGCCGGTAAACAAAAGTTTTCTCCGCTGCTCGTCAGCCACAGTTGCTAGGAACAATAAACAAACTCAAGCCTCTTCGGATGTTTCCCCAATACAGGCATTTCAGTTTTTTCAAATCAACAAAAATTGTTGAACACGTCGGATCGGAATACACACAATTATATTTTCCATAGATTACCTTATTGTTTTTCTTTTTTGATTTGAAATTGACCGAAGAGTACCAAAGCCTGCAAGATGGATGAAATGGAAATTGCAAATGTGGGGCACTTCCAGACCCTGGTCCGCTACAATAATCCGGTGCTGGTTGTCAAGCATCCGGACAAGAAGGGCGCTCCGCTGACTGAGATGGAAATGAAGCGCCCTCAAACAGCAGGCGCCCTTCTAGACACCAAGAAAGAGACAGAGGAAATATTGAACTCTATATTGCCTCCTCGCTGCTGGGAAGAGGATGGTCAATTGTGGCAGCAATCTGTGTCCAGCACACCGGCCACTCGCCAGGATGTTATCAATTTACAGGAAATGCTGGACACTCGTCTACAGCAAACCCAGGCCCGCGAGACGGGAATATGTCCCGTTCGCCGCGAGCTCTACTCTCAATGCTTTGGTGAGTTTTTATTGGCTGAATTTACTCTCACACACACCCTAATAAGTTTCTCAATACAGATGAGATTATTCGTCAGGTAACAATCAATTGCTCGGAGCGTGGATTACTCCTATTACGCATTCGTGACGAGATTGCAATGTCTATGGAAGCCTACGAAACTCTCTACTGTAGCTCTGTGGCGTTTGGCATGCGAAAGGCTCTGCAGGCACATGAAGAGAAAGAAATGCTTCGCGATCGTGTAAAGACCTTGGAGTCAGATAAGGAAGCCCTGGAGGAAATAATTTCAGATATGAAAATGAAACAGGAGCAAGCGGAGCGTCGTAATGCCGAATTGCGCGCCTCCGAGGAGAAGAAGTTCACTGAGGAGATCACATTCCTTAAGAAGACCAATGCACAGCTCAAGGCCCAGCTGGAGGGCATTACAGCACCGAAGAAGTAAAAGGGGCATGTTATGTGTGCACGTTCTTTTTGTCGCGTTTAATAAATTGTTAAAAATGATTGGAATTAAATGTTGGGAGCAGCCGCTAAGAAGCTTCCGGTTTCGATTCAGCAGTTTCCTGCTCTGTAGTGGGAGCGTCAGTCTCTTGGCCTTCTGTTTCCTGCTGTTCTTCCATTTCAGGCTCATCCACGTGGATTTCATTCACTATTGGCGTGGGCTTGAATGCTTCTTGCGTCTTTTTAGTATTATCCTTTGCTACCTTTTTCTGTGGCGGCTCTTCATTGGCTTCAGTTGCAATCGCTGATGCCTCGTTATCAGAATCATCTGCATCGTCCTTTGGCAGCTGGCTACGCATGGCTTGCATCTCTTCCTCAGTGGGCAGCGTCTTCTTTAGCTCCTCCAATTTAGTCATGTAAAGCTCATAGACAAACTGCGCCATCTCAGACATGTTTTCTATGGTTTTACAGACATCGTCGGATGGCGTTTCGCTCGTAAGTCGCTTTGTTGGATATTCTTCGGCTGGCACCAAGCATAACTTTAATGGTCGCTGCATGAGCTGGAATATACTTAGATTAGTTTTAGTGCCCAGCATATCTCAATTGTTCCACTTACCAACTTGAAGGTCTGCTGTAATTCTAGGCAATTCTTGAATAACGATGCGCGTGCAAAGATGTACAACCCGAGACGTGCTCGACTCATAGCTACGACAAGTCGACGCACATCTCGCAAATGGCCAACAGCCTTTGTGCGCACCAGGGAAATTAAGATGAAATCATTCTGCTGGCCCTGGTACTTGTCCACGGTGGTGATCTTGTACGGCCAACCAATAAGCGGATTGTTACCACATCGAGCGTTGATAACATCGCGAATGAGATGCTTCTGTCCATTGTAGGTGGTCAGAATTGATATCTTCGCTGCTGGATAGCCAACCAGGCGCATGTACATGTAAAGAGCAACGATGTACTCCGCCTCAGCAAGATTCTGATTTAGAAAGATTGGTTAGAAATGTATCAAGAATAATGAACAATAATTAATAAATTACCTGATAGAAATAGGGATTCGGTTCACTTTCGCCCACGCCTTTGAAATCGTCCACGTTGATTAGCTGATAATCGTAGGCTAAGCCTGTATTTGCGTGTTTATATTCATCACGCTCAAAGATGTGCTGCAGATCGGACAGTTTCTTGTAGCGCCATTTATACAGCGAGCAAATACTGGAACGTGCACGTCCCTGACCATCTAAGTCAACAGTTGGTACGCCCAGGCGAACCAAACGTGTGAATAGGCTCTGCTCCATGTTCGAGTACTTCTGGAATGCCATGTTCTTAATAACGGGTGGCAGTTGGTGGTGATCACCAATCATAATCCAGCGTTTCAGGCGATTGAGACCGTCCAGCGGATTCTGCAGCAGTAGCGGTATAAATGTCTCTATTTCCAAGATTTGCGCCGACTCCTCCATTAATATGTTGTCATAACGAAAGCCCAGATTCACGAGCTCTTTGCGTTTGAGCGCTGCATGTGTACAGGTCATGGCAATGATTTTGGCCTCCTTGACAAGCAAATATTTGGAACGATCTAAGCCTGTGCGTAGTAGCTCAAAGGCGCGGAACTCCTCCAGCTCAGTGAATATGTCGGATATATATCGAAAGTTAGACTGCGCTATGCCCATAAGATCATCAAAGCTGTTTCCCTTAAAGAGTGGCTGTGGGGCATCGGCAAAGAACTTGGAAAACGGAAATTCAGCTTCAAACAGCGCACAAAGCTTACTCATATCCGTTTCATTACTGTAAGCTAGCATTTGACTTTGAAACTTCTCCCAACGTGCCATCACATTGTACAAATAAAAGTATCCTGCCGTCTCGCAGGTGTAGGCATTGTCGCCGCTAACGCCTAACGCCTCCTGCAATCGCTGAACCTGAGTAAGTAAATCCATACGCTTGGCCAGCACGTAGTTAACACGTCCATAGCGACTGAAGTCCTTTTCGGTTTCTAGCGCCTCTTCACCATGACCTAGACGCAGCAAATGCCGTTCATCAATATCCAGAGCCATAATCTTCTCGAACAGCTGATTTAGAGCTTGATTTGAGTGGGTTACAATCAGCGTGCGTTGATTGGGCTGATTGTGGTAAATGTTTGAGATAATCTGAACGGCGACATCTGTTTTTCCCGTGCCAGGAGGACCAACCACCAGGGTAAGACCCGGCTGCATACCAGCGCGTATAGCCTCGATTTGTGTGGGCGTAAAGCGTATGCAATTCTGTTTGGGTTTGTCGCTAGGATAGGGACCTCTCGCTTCGTATTTATAAGGCTGTACCACAATTGATTTAGAGATGGAAGACTGCTCCGTTTCCATTTGCTCCGTATCACTGTCACGCTGCTCAGGCACATCTTCAAATGTGAGGCGATAGGGCGGGGCCCTGTTTTCTTCAGGCGCTTCGCACTTGAGTTCGTAATCAGGGAAACTGGCTTTTAGATGATCGTAGTCAAGAAAGGTGTCATTGAACTCAAGAGTGCGTTCCTGATTTGGCATGTTGCTGTAGTGTGCCGCTGCCGGATCGCCATAGCCTAGCAGTATGTCGTGTAGCCAGGGAGGCACCACACACTCTGTGTTCATAAGATGCCGAATGGTCTCCAGCACGGCCTTGAAATTGTTCTCCTTTGGCTTGCGACGCATCAAAATGTTGAAGCTCTCATAGACGTCGTCGGCACCCTAAATAAATCAAGTAAGGATTAGCCGCCAAATAATGACATTCTAAGCTTACCTCTTGCAAGTCGTCCATGTCCATGCGATACTGATTTGAGTCCAGCCACACTCGATAGCTCCGCTGCTCACCCGGCAGCATGGGCCGCGGTTCTGGCCCCTCCTCAATGACACGCCCATTAGCATCGAGCATGCCTTCCACCTCGCAGCCCCGCACGCTAACCAAACCCACTTGAGGTATGAACGGTTCCCGGGGATTATACTTTGTGCCGTACGGCATGGTGGGTTTGACCGTGATAAGGAAGCAGACGTCATGCTTCCGCAGATTCTCCCACTCCTCCTTAATCTCGCGGCGTACTGAGAGCGTTACCCCCACATCGGCACGCACTCGCGATGGCTTCTTCTCGCCCAGATGCGGCTTGGCCACCTCGACCACAGCGAAGCTGGCGATAGGCAGTGCCATGCGAGCCCAACCACCAAAGACTACATCACCGTCTTCCGACTGCCACGGCAGCATCCTGCTGACAGCATCCTCAATATCTTGTCGAATCTCGTAGGTGGACTCCAGGCGAAACAGATTAAAATTGCGAAGCAGATAATCGTGCAGCGTGAGGAACTGTAGATTTAGCTTGGGCAGAGCCAGACAAGTGTCACCGGTATAATATTCGGATGGCACAACATTTTCATCCCAAATAATCTGCTCTGTGGGATAGAGCGGCATCTCGTTCAGCGCTTCCAGCTGCGAGCATCGTTTCTCATGTCGCATGATGAGCAGCTCACGCAGGAACTGTTCATCCAAGCGATGCCATTCGAATGGCTCCACGGCTTCGTCGGGCACAAGATTGAGAAAGGTGGCTATTTGCTTTAGCCCATCTGCATCCAATGCGCCAAAATGTTTCTCTAGCGACTCACGAGTGTCAACTGACGCCACATTGGACAAGGCAAAGATGCGCAACGTAGAGAACTTGGCAAACACAGCGCGCTGCAGTGACGTTATCTTTTTATAATGCAGCTGGGTCATATCATGATCAGTCAGCGAGTTACCCGTTACATCGTTGATTTCGAAACGGGTGTAAAACTTGAGCATATCCAAGAGCTGTATAAAATGTTTTAGACAGGGTAAGCAAAAAGATCATTATATTAATAATATAATATATTAATAACCATTTTTTTTAATAATTAAGATTATGAACTAGTAATAAAACAGAGACTTAATAATTGTATATTACATATGCATGCATCCTATGCAGTCATCATTATTGAGGCGCCCCTAACTGAACCGCTCCTGCGTTGTGTTGCAAACGCGTGCATTGAATGGAACGTATTTTTTATTACCACTACCTGTGCTCAGAACTCTACAAACACACGTATAGAGTCGCACACAAGCATCTAGAAAGAACTCTCTTCGAAACGCTAGCACAGGTAACATGACGCTAGAGAGGGAGAGAGAGGGAGAGACAGTGAGAGGGAGGGGGAGAGAGAGAGAGAGCTGGAGTCGGTCTGTAACAGCCGCTTAATTCCACTACGTCATCATTTTGGGCAATAAACTAAGAGCTGTGCGAGTCGTAAAGTCTACAAACTGTCAACCTTAACTTGGCATTGGGAGAGTGGAGAACGCTAATTATACTAACAAGTTAACAAAAAGCAGTTTGTCCAGTTGACGGAAGTCCTTATTGGGCTCGCAGAGAAACAAGATATGTGAAGGATATTTGATATATTCGTCGAATTTAATATTTTTTTTTTCATTTATGGAATTATATTTATGTTAAGATATTAAAAAACTCCCACTTTAAAGGCGTTTCATATAAAATCTCTTCTCTCCACAGAGATTTTTATGAAAACTGAAAAGTATATTGGTGTCGATTGTATCTTTGTGGAAGGTGTGATATGAGAAGGGCTTCTCTTAGGGAGTCGCGTTCAAATACATTGGGGTACCGCTCCTGCTTCTGCTCCCAAGTGCTGACAAGTGGGACACAATGAAAGACAAGGCACGCGTTTTCAATTGCAATGAGGGGTTGTTGCAGTTGCATTGTGCTGGGATGCACAAAGACGCCAGCCATATACGAGCCCTGTGGATGGAGTGCCTTGGCGTCTTATCACATCATCACACGGACAGTCAAACAAACAACAAACATGCACACACACACACACACGCAGCCAAACACACATTTGGAATTGCCGGTTGCCTGTTTTGCTCCAATTGATAATTTCCGTTCTTCAATTTAAACAAAGCAAACGAAAAACGCTTGAGTTCGTGTATGTGGAGAGGGAGCGAACGAGATTGACTCAAAGCCCTGCTTCAACGATTTGTTGTGCTTGGTGGTTGCTGTTGTGGAATGTTGTGAGCAGAAGAGACGACTCAGAGGGGAAGCAAACTCTACACTCAGCGAGTGCCAACTGCTGCTGCTCTCTCAGTCTGCTTGAGCTAGTCACTAGAAGTTAAGAGCGCGAACTGACGCGCTCACAGCCAGAGTGAGCGGCCAAGAGAGAGGGAGAGCCGCACTAGAGTCATATTCACATTCTCAGCCGCAGTCTCAGTCAGTTGTCGTTCGCAGCGGTTGGTTGTCTTTGGGAATTTGTGCGCTTGCTGTATAAAATGCAAACAAAAATTGTTTAGCAAATAAGCAATAGTATCTCGTGTATACTCGGCAGACTATGTGAGACGATCAGATTCGCTTGGCTTTAGTTTTAGTTGCATATTCACCCGGAAGCCCATAAACGTGTGCTTGTTTGCATTTGTGTTGAACTCTACAAAGAAATAAGAGTGAGGAGAAGAAACTCTCGTTCGTCGTCTGCTGTGGCTTGAGTTTTTGGCATGCAAGTCATGATCTTGGCTCGAAACCGGCATCAGCCACAGCTTTGATGACGCATGCGATTACGACTCTGAGTACGAATACGTGTAACTGTGTCAGTGTCTGTCTCTGTAGGTGTATCTGACTGCGCTGTGTGTATTTGAGCATGATGCTCGTATTTACGCTTGGCGCGCAAATTCTGCCCTACCTGGCGAAGTGCAGCTGCCTTCTGCTGGCCCTGCTCTCCGCCCTACTAGCCGTTGCCGTTTCCGCTCATGTGGCCAATAACAGCTCAATACAGGCGGCAGTGCCAGTCGCCCACGATCCCAATCTGGTGCTGGTAAACAAATGCTGTGAGAAGTTCGAGATCCATGTGAACAATACGTGTCAGCAGGTCAACCAGACGGGTAAGTCACCAAAGCCTCAACAAATATCTGGGATGGCTGGGAATACACCATAACAACATTCGACCGTTGTCAAGGGCGACGCCAATCACAATTAGTTCAACTCCGCTGTCGACTTGGTCATTCAACTTTATTGGATTTTGGCTCTTGGCATGCAACATATGGCCAAACATAAATACCACATTAGCTGGCAATCAATGGGGCAACCGCATGGGCGCAGCTAGCCAAAAGTCTTTTCTATTCTCTTATAAACAGAGCTAACATGATTTATTATTCAAGCAAAGAACGTAAGAACTCTGCTATTATTTGTATAACTTATTCAACAGTTGACGCCTAATTTTGTTGATAGGCAGAAATCAGAATTGATTTGTTGGATGTTTATTTATTTACCTATTAGTATCATAGTATTCATACTAGACAGCTTCTCAGCTAGCTTTGAGTCGGAGTGCAACGAGTTCCCACATATCTATTAAGACTGCTCAAAGAAATGTGAAGACCTTCATTTACATTCGTCTCTTCTGCTATATCATGCAACATGATCAACTACATAAACGAAACCTAAAGCAATTATCGCAACTTGCAGAAAATATTGCAGACTGGAATATTGTCTGAGCGTCAATTGATGCTGTTAATGCAGCTAAATATGTGTGTGTGTGTGCGTGTGTATGTCCAAGAGAATCTGGATTTGTGCTGCCTCTGAGCACGTAAATATTTATAGACATGTAGTGCTTTATGATTGGCTTTGTTCGCCTGTGTTTGCCCCGTTCCGTTGCTCTATTGATGCGCCCCGTTCTCCTCTTCTTCTTCATCTTCTTCTTATTCAATTAATGCGATCCGACACTAATGCCTTATGCGTATATCTGCATTTGCCTTTTATAGACTATTTCGAGCCGATGTTCACCAGCTACAGTGGCGACCAGAACAGACCAGTGGCCCATTTTAAGTTCGTTATAGGCCTGCCCAACTGCGGCAACAAACAGATGTGGCCTGTTCTGGACTATGTGGGGGTATGTACATCTAACTGGAGTGACAATTGGAACTGCTTTGACTTATGATTTTCCCTTGCAGAGCTACGACAAGTTGGTCCTCTTGGATGATGGAAAACTGAGGCACTACACGAATACAGAGGACGAGGCCGACGAGCAGCGCGGCGTGCAGACGGACTATGATGAGGATTTGGCTGAGGCGCAAAAGCCACGTTTCTACGACTATGAGCAGGGTCAATACTGTCTCGATAAGGTTAGTATTTTAGACATACGATAATGTGATTTCTTTTGTCTTTTCACGTCAACAATTTGTATATTGCAGGCTATTTCGCCAGAGCATAAACACAGCCTTTTTGCGCATATCTGTTTGGCCAGGAAGGAGAACAATTGGAATGATTCGAACTTCTTGCTGCGTAAAATACTCAATCCCCTATTCCACGGTATATCACTGATTATCTTGCTGATCATCGCCATTATCTATTTCATACTGCCTACACTAAGGTGAGATCAGTTGTTGAACATGGAGTACTATATTTATGGTTATTCATTGACACATTTGTTTCTTTTAGCAGAGATCTGGTTGGCAATATAGTGACTACGATAGCCATGTGCCTGATGGTAAGCCAGGCGGCAGATCTGGTCTGTATCTTCACAGATTTCACAAATCACGTCAGCTTCATTGTGGCTGACATAATACTCTGCTTCAGCCTTCTGGCCGCATTCTTCTGGTTGAATAGCTTCGGCTACTACATATGGAAAACATTTCGGTCGAGAAATGTTTTTCTGCGCGTCACCGATGGACGTAAATATTGCTACTATTCGTTCTATGCCTGGGGCTGCACGGCCACCATGGCTGTCCTCGCTGTCTTTGCACACTTCTTCCTGGACGCGGACTCGTACAAAAAGGAGAACATGCGAGGCGAACAGCAGACGATTGGCTGGCTTGGCATTTGCATATTCTTCGCACCCATTGCATGCACGATTATAGTGAACATCTTCTTCTACGTGACCACGCGGAAACTGATCAATCGTCGCACCGTCTACGGACGAATTGCACACAAGTTGAAGGCCAAGTGAGTTGAATGTCGTCAATCCTCCATATCGATGTTGAACCAATTCAATTGTCTTGCAGCTTTATCATGTTCTCGCTAATGTTGCTAGTGATGTCGTTTTCCTGGCTGTTTCTGACCATGTCATGGCTTGCCTTGGACGGCCTACTCTATGCACATATCATAGTGAATGCGTTCCAGGCGCCTCTGCTGCTCTATATTTGCGTGCTGAGGCAGCGTCATGTGACTTATCTGCTGAAGAAGTCCTGCTGTTACAATGAGCCGCCCTCAGCGAACGATTGGGGTGACGAAATGCACTACATGAACGGCAACGAATATTGAGTGCCCTCCATCCATGCTCCAAAGCCAAGTAATAGTTGAGTCTGGGCCTTAGTTTTTCATCAGCTAATTATAAGATCTACTCGTAGCTACGCTAAGTGTTTTTGTAGTTTAACAATGTTAAACATTGGGAATTGTACTTAAAGCTAATTTATGGAAGATATAATTAAACAAAGTCTGATACATACCTGACCAAATAGTTTGCCCTCTTCTCGCCGCACTAATGGACTCATGATCGCGCGCACAATCAGGTGGCAATCATCCAGCACGGTATTGAAGAAGCGACGCGTGGGTAACAGAGCTTCCAAGTCAATAATGAATTCCAAAAAGCGCTCGCAATAATGAACCACGTTACTATTGAGTTCACCTTCCAATGGTATGCGCTCCAGTATGTGCAAAAAGTCTACGATAAGATTCTGCATAAAGTGACGTTCCCACATGACATCGGGCTTTGCATTCTCTTTTTCCTTTTTCTGCAAGCGCTTCCAGTATTTGCGCCATTCGGGCACCTCCCGCAGCTCTTGTTCGCGGCGACCTACAAATTTTATACATTCATTTAAATAAATATGTACACGCTGAGGATTTATTTTACTCACGCGGCTGTAGGCAGTGCCACATAGAGAGGGAGACAAGGCGTTTTGCCTGTTCGCGACACAGCTCGATTTCCATGCTGTTGAAACAGTGATTTAGAAACATGAGCAAAGCCGTCCGCTCACGCATTGTGCTCTTATTTTGTTTCGTCGCTTGGTCGGGTAAGCAACTCTCCAGCACGTGGCGAAAGAATCCCGGGTATTCCTCCGGCAGCTGCTCGAAGACATTCCAAACCTCGACGCGTTCCCGAAACTTTTCGTTCGCCATAATCACGATAGACATTAAGTGTGCGTGTGTAGCCGACTTGCGCTTGTAGTTGGGCCACAAATACTGCTCCAGGTACTGGCTAAATTCTAGCATATTAATCCGACGTGCGCTACTCTTTCCACTCGAAATTTCGTCCGCATATATTCGCTCTATGATGTCAGCATTATATGGCAAATGCTTGTCCTTTGTCTCAGGCGACCAGTACTGTGATGCCAGCTGAAACAGAATCAAAGTTGGTTTATAATGGGTAAACGTTTAGGTCTTGCGGAGCACCCACCTGCCAAATAACATCAGAGCTGAACTGATCCAGGGTAAGTGCACCAATCTTTTCCTTAGATTTCTTGTCGACTTCCTTGGTCGCTTGCGCCTTTGTTTGACTGCGGCGTTTCATTTTGTCGCTTGTAAATTATACACAACTATAAATAAGCAGTTTAGCGAAATTGCACCAAAACAAATGCCGGCCGCGAACAATACGACCGTATGAAGCAAGCGATAAAATACCACAAAAATAAATATATATTGTGTGCAGCCCTGCTTGAATAAAATTTGCCAAGTGTATTTATAGGCATTAACTGTAATGCTCAAAGTAAAGAAGTACGTGAATATAAAATGCAGTTTCTTTTAAATAATTGACTTTAACTTTATGTCAAACAAAACAATTTTCTATATATTATGATTCAATCTTTTAATCAGTCAATTATACTATCGATAACAGTCTTAAGATGGCAGCACTATTTTGCCTACTAAATTTTTGATACAAACATAGTTTGAGAGTCATAGCACTAACCATAGTCAAAACGCCGACATCATGTCTCAGCCGATGCCGCCAGAAAATATAAATGTAAGTATTATTGCTATTTAATGCTGGATGATTAATTAAAATTACGAGTGAATTTGCAGAGCCACATACTGGCAGTGCTCAGCCTTCCGGTGATTGACAGACTGTCACAACTGGAGCTATTATTTGACCGCTGCACCATTCGTCAAATTCAGGACATTTACCCGCTCATTGTGCATTCGATATTTGGAGTTACTGGCAATCCGGTGGGATGGGGATTAAGGACGACAACACTGGAGAACTCAATGCTTTCTTACAACAAGCTGCATCAGTTCTTTGCTGTGAACGGCATTTGGATGCACATCTGTCATCGACTGCTAAATGAGACTACAAAATTCGATATAGATATTAATTTATTGCCGGTTAGTGATTAATTAATTAGAATATTGAGTATTGTAGCGAACCTGACTTATATTATCTATTCACAGCGTAAATTCATAAGCATGCTTCAAGGTGGTCCCATGTTCTACTCCGATCTAATCAACATAGACCCCATAAAGCATCAGCTAACTACGCTCTCCCTCAACGCCTTCGATTTCTACATGCTCCACTTTGTGCTGCACGCGCTGGTGCCTCTGCACACCATCAATCCCATTGCTATGCAGATACACAGCGAGAGGACGAAGACAGTCTATCAGCTGCTGGTTGCCGAGTATTTGGATAACTTCTTGCCGCACTATCCAAATGCCAACATTGAACCATCAAACTATGTGAGCAGTGTCAAGGCGCCGCAACCGCTGCCCGCCCAGTCTCTGCAGCCGCAGCGGCAGCTGCGGTATCTTAAGCTGCCCAGCTCATATCGGAACGATAATGTCGACGCTGACAGTGTAGGGATGGCGAACACGTCGTCGCAGTCTACGTCGGATGGCAATGCGACTGCTAGCCGGATCTATACCTGGCGCTCCGAGTCTGTGGTGCATTTCTTCGTTGATATTTGGTTGCGCTATGACATCGAATCGGAGCACCATCTGCCCAGCAGCGAGTTTGTGCGAGGCGTTCGTACGCTTGTCAAGCAGATACATTTCTTTGCCAATGGATCGCGTATGGATCACAGTCCGCTCTGCCCGCTGAGAAAACTATCCCTAAACATGGTTAAGGGGCGCATCTATGCGTTCCTCTGTAGTCTGATCGATCGCTGGCCGTTGGACAGCTCGTTGAGTGTTGTTTTGGAGCTCTGGCTGAGCTACATTCAACCGTGGCGCTACACTATGGGCGCCACCAATCGAACGTGAGTGATAGCATTTCAGTAGTCTCAATTGTCTTTATATTCATATTTATATTCCCGGTTCTTCTCTTGCAGCTCGGGCATAAATTATGAGCCACCAATTACATCTGTCTATGACGGCTTCATAATAGATAACCTGATAGTGTATACGCATATCTTTATGCAGCTATTGCCTCGATTTGAGCGACTGGATTACTCGGTATATCGTAATGCGTACATGCTGCATCGCCTGGCCAAAACGTTCTCGCAGCAGGATTTGGTTGACAGATTACAGCGTTTCGAGCGTCTGCATTCGGGCAATTCTTATGGATTTGACTCGCCTCAGCGCCAAGTCAATATGCTGAAGTAGGTTTGATTTGCAAATCGTTTTGGCAGCAACTGCAATCAGGTTTCATTAATTTCAATTGCAGCAAATCACACAACAGTTCCTACAATGCGCAATGGAATCCCCTAGTCAGCTCCAATATACCACTGCTGTTTAGTGAGCATATGCATTCGAGAATTCAAAGCTTTCTGTTTGGCATAAGCGTGGCACGAAACTCTGTGCTGACGAATATAATTAGTACGCTGCGTAAAGAGATTATGGACCGACAACGTTCGGAGGGCTATATAAAAAATCTATTGAAGAAGATTCTTGGCGAAAAAACACAGGATGAAATATTGCTACGTGAGCTGAGTCGCATACCCGAGGTGTTGCGTCAGTGCTTAGATGCATTCTGTCGTACCTTCAATGTAAGTCTCTGTTGTCCCAGTTGTCAGTATTTCTTAATGTGAAAATCCATATTTCATCAGGTTGATCCGAGCACATTGTCTATGCACGAAGCCCTACCAGAGGAGCCGAGTCCACCCGATTCCCCTTCTTTGAAGAATTTCAGCTTTTTCGACTCGAATGACATGCTGGATACTTCAATGTTGACTCCCCATCAAATGTCACTGAATTCTTCCAACATGCAGCCCACTGTCGATCCAGCGCTGTTGCCAATCAAGTCAAATGAGATTAAACCGCTGGTGAGACTGCTGCATCGTATATCGGAGGCCATCAATAACAAAGTAAGTGCCCAGCACCCTGTTTTTTGTGCAATCCAACTGTTAATAATTTGCATAAAATTCCATTTAGTATGGCAGCCGAATAGCAGATTTCTACGTGCGAGACGATTTTTACGGGAAGCTCGCACGGCAATTACTGTACGCGCCCATGACGGAAAAGTGGTTTGAGAAAAGCAATGGCAACGTAGATATTTACGAGAAGCAGCTACCACCGCGCGTCAGTCTACGACCGCTGGGCTCCATACCCTCGATATGTCTGATCGTACTGGCATTGTGTTTTGGTCACTTGTGGTGCGGTGAGGCAATAATTGGCCTACTGCTCCTATGTACAGTGTTTCTTATTTACTGCATGCTATTGGCATTATTGTCATAAGTATAAGTATTTATATATGTATGTATTCTGATTATAAAATTGATATATTTTAAAAACCTAAACGAGTTTTTTGTGTAATATAATTGCTCGTCGGCTTTTTAAATGTTCATAGTATTCACTATGTCTTATCGCTTTAAATACGTAAAGCTTAATGTTGTATTTTTGCTAGATCGCGTACGCATTGTCACTATTCCATTAGCGATGCAAAGTTGCCGCACAATTATTATTAATAATTGAATTAGTTGATGGACAAAGGCAGTTTAAAATAAATAGTTTTCTCAAAGAGTATACTATATAATATTTTATATTTTGTATTGTGCGTACCGCAGCATGCAAATTTGATTTTGTTTATAGTTCTATAAATAAAATTGTTGCACTCGCGAAATTCCAAAAACCGTATAAAATGTTTACGCGTATTTCTTGGAATATATATAGATATATTTGTTTCGTATCGTTCAGATATATGTACATACATATAAACATTTTTAGATAAAAGGTACAGCCCTTATATCGTGGGTTGGACTGGCATAGGAATTAATTAGTCAGTAGACAACTTACTATGCAAGGTGTGGAAGTGCTCCAGAGATTATAGAGTGTAGATAATTCGTAAAGTGCTCAGATTAGCGCTTAGATTATGCTATAATATTATATTAAATTACATTTATGGACAAGAGATTGTAGATTTTACACATTCAGCGGGCACGATAAGATTATTTTGGGCGCATAGCTGTGTGAGACGGCGGCACACTTTTTCAGCGAGATTATAGCGATCGGACGTGTTGTGCACTTCGCGCACAAATCAGCAATAATTCGAATTAAAAATGGATTGTAGTGCCAAACCGAAGCGTAAAAATCCATGTGCACAAGCCAGTATTCTATCCCGTCTATCATTCGCTTGGGCTGTGCCATTGTTATTACGGGGATGCCGGCAGGGTCTCAATGCGGACGATCTGACCGAGTGCCTGAAGGAAGATCACTCCGAGCAGCTGGGTAATCGACTGGAACAGTGAGTGTTTGTTATTATTCGAATTAAAGTATTTCCATCAATTGAAATGTGCTCGCTTTCAGTGAATGGCTTAAGGAACTAGCGACTGCCCAACGAAAGTCAAGAAACCCTGAACTTCGCAATGCTTTGCTGCGATGCTTCTGGACCCCATTTATAGTCAATGGCATTCTGTGCGTCATATTCATCGCACTCAAGTGAGTCATAAGTTTTTTAAAAAGCTCAATCAATTATTTATTTGATTTATTTATTTACATGCATCTTATAGAATGCTGATCGCTGCAATTCTAGCGCAGCTCCTGCTGCAGTTGCAACAAAAAGTGGCAGAAACTGTCATATATAAAATAAATGAACTGCCCCAATTGCTCAATAATAATTCATTGGGTACGTTTAATATATCCTCGCCGGACAATGCCGTCGCCAGTAAGTAGAAGTCAAAGTATTCACAATTTATATCATATGATTTTATTCCATATCATATTAGCCAACAGCTCCAACCAGGCTCGGTCATTAGGCACGTCAGATGGCAGTTGGTACAATGTTTACAGTCTTGGCGTGTGGCTGGTGGCTATCAATTTCATCTCCTGCATTCTGTGGCATCATCTGTATTTGCGCCAACGTTTGATGGGTGCTCGCATGAGAATTGGCTGCTGTTCGCTGGTCTATCGCAAGACCCTTCGACTCTCCATGCGCACAGTGGGCGGTACGCCAGCTGGTCATCTAATCAATCTCATTTCGAACGATGTTAGTCGACTGGACTATGCCTTAGTGTTTGCGCATTACATCTGGATCTTGCCTATCCACTCACTGGTCACCTGCTACATTGTTTGGCTGCAAGTTGGGTTTCCAGCACTGATCGGAGTTATGGGTCTGCTGCTGAAGACGGTGCCAGTGCAGGTGGCCCTGAGCAAGTTGACCGCCGCTCTAAGGAAGCGCATTGCACGGCGGACAGATGTGCGGGTGGGCATAATGAACGAACTTATGCAGGGCATTCAAGTGATCAAAATGTATGCCTGGGAGAACTCCTTTGAGAAAGTGGTTTCAAATGCCAGGCGCAGTGAGGTGCAGCAGCTACGATATGCCAACTATCTATATGGATTTCAGCGCACGACCAGATTTTTCATACAGCGTACAACTTTATTTCTGACCCTGGCTGCAGCCGTCTTCATGGGTCAGAGCATTACGGCGGATTTTGTGTTCTCCGTGGTCATATACTACAACACACTCCAACTAGTTGCCGCCGTTTACTTTCCCCTCGCCATTAACTTGCGTGCCGAGGCCGTGGTCTCTATTGCACGTGTCCAGACATTTCTGCTGCAGGAGGAACGGGAGAAATACCTGGAAAGTCCACGAAAAGCTGACACAGGAATGGATTCTCTTGCTCTAAATAACATTAATGCAAGCTGGGATAAGGAAAAGCCACAGAACACACTTCGGAATGTTAATTTACTCATCAAAAAGGGGCAGCTCTGTGCCATAATAGGTTCCGTTGGATCAGGGAAGAGCTCTCTACTCCAGTTGCTGCTAAGAGAATTGCCCATTATTGATGGCAGTCTCATTGTAAATGAGGAGGTCTCGTATGCATCTCAGGAGCCTTGGCTGTTCAGTGAAACGGTGCGAAACAATATTCTTTTTGGAGAAAAATACGATCGAAAGCGATACGTGGATGTCACCAAGGCCTGTGCTCTGATCACTGATTTCCAGCAACTACGTGATGGAGACGAGACCATCTTGGCAGATCGTGGAGCTTCGCTGTCGGGAGGCCAGCGAGCTCGCATTAGTCTGGCTCGTGCCATCTACAAACATGCATCCATTTACCTTCTGGATGATCCGTTGAGCGCGGTCGATGCGCATGTTGGACGACATCTGTTCGACGAGGTGATCGGCCCCCGTGGCAGACTTGCTCAGCAGAAGGCGACTCGGGTTCTGGTCACTCATCAGGTGCACTTTCTCTCAGACGCCGATTGGATTGTCGTAGTGGAGAAAGGCGAAATCGTTGCCCAGGGCACGTATCAGGACATCATCAATAGCGATGTGGACTTAGCAAGATTGCTAGAAACTCCTGTTAAAATTGAAGATATAAATGCTGAAAAGGAGGCGTGCCCTCTGCCACGCAATGAACCTGAAGAACAGGATGAAGACGAGGACATTGATGCTCTTTCCGATGGTTCCATGCCGTTAAAAACACGCACGAGAAGGGATAGCATTCAGAGTAACCATTTGGTGAGTTTTAGGTCGATATCTTTAAACTGGTTTATCATTAATTAACTGAACATTGTAGGCAGAAAGTGGTAAGCAGGCGAAGCTCCCTGAAAAGGATAATAGCCTAGCTGAGACTCAGGCAACAGGAGGGGTATCGGCACGTGTCTTCCTCGAATATTTCAAGGCGGGCAGCTCATTGCTGGGCATCGGCTTCATGGTGTGCATCATGTTGCTATCGCAGATCGTTTTCAGTGGCTCCGATTACTTTTCCAACTTCTGGACGCAGCAGGAGCATCTACGCTCTCAAAGCGAGCCCACCAGTCTGAGCACCTATGAGTGCATGTACATCTATGGAGGTCTCATTCTGGGTGTGGTCTTCATGACTACGTTTCGCGGTTACCTATTTCTCAAGGCATGCATGCATGCATCGAAAGTCTTACATGATCGAATGTTTCGTTGCATTTTGCATGCGAGCATGCGATTCTTCCACAATAACACCTCCGGCCGAATACTCAATCGCTTCTCCAAGGACATTGGCACCATGGACGAATGGCTGCCTCGACATATGCTCGAGTTCATACAACATGGTTTGGTTATATTTGGCATATTGGCCTTGATTGTCGTTGTCAATCCGATGCTGTTTCCCGCTGTGATGGTTGTAACTCTCCTAGATATGCTCATACTAAAGGTGTATCTGCGACCCTCGCAGGACCTGAAGCGCATGGAGGGGATTTGTCGGAGTCCCGTGATTTCACATTTAACATCAACTTTGTCCGGCATTTCGATCATACGCTCTCGCCAGATGCAGAGCACAGCTATCAGGGAATTCGATCTGCTGCAGGATGTGCACAGCGGCGTTTGGCACTTGGCAGAGGCCACAAACACGGCGCTTGGACTTTGGGTGGATACAATCAACTCGGTATTTCTCGGAGCTGTTACATTCAGCTTTATTGGGCTCAGCGGAGGTATGTCGGTCAGTTTGAGTGGTAAGATAACCTAAAAAATAAACCAAAGGAACTCTTCCATTTTCAGCTACTTTCAGCGGAAATGTTGGCCTGGCCATCTCTCAAGCCATTCTTCTTTCTGGCATGGTTCAGTACTGCGTCCGCGAGTTCGCCGAGTCACTCCAGCAAATGACAAGTGTTGAACGCGTACTGGAGTACACGGAATTGGAGCAGGAGCAGTCGCCTAACAGTGATAGCAATGAACTTTCCCCACTTTGGCCGCAGCATGGAAAGATTGAATTTCGGGACATGAGCTTGCGCTATGATCCAAATGGATTAGCTGTTCTCAATCATCTCAATTTAGTTATCGAGCCCGGCTGGAAGGTGGGGATCGTGGGGCGCACGGGAGCAGGAAAGTCTTCGCTTATTGGGGCACTCTTCCGTCTGGCATACATTGAGGGTGGCATTTACATAGATGACATCGAAACGGGCAGCATCTCGCTGGAGACACTACGTGCCCGCATTTCCATTATACCACAAGACCCTGTGCTCTTCTCGGCCACCATCCGCTACAACTTGGATCCCTTTGAGCGGTACAGCGATGCAGAGCTGTGGCGCGCTCTCGAAGATGTCGAGCTGCGAGCTGCGATTCCCGGTCTCGACTTCATGGTTACCGAACGTGGCAGCAATTTCAGTGTGGGTCAACGACAGCTCCTTTGCTTAGCTCGCGCGATTCTGCGCAACAATAAGGTCTTGGTGCTGGACGAAGCCACTGCTAATGTGGATCTACGGTAACTATATTTCAATCGTTCTCAGTTCGTAGTCTCAAACCCCTTTCACTTTTCAGCAACGATTCTCTGATCCAGACTACGATTCGTGACAAGTTTCAGAGCTGTACAGTGCTGACTGTCGCACACAGATTGCGCACTGTCATGGATTCGGATCGCATTGTAATAATGGACGCCGGCAATGCAGTGGAGTTTGATGTGCCACATGTGCTGCTACAGAAACCAGACGGAGTACTTACACAGATGGTGGAGGCAACTGGCGGCGAGGCCGATGCATTGCGGCAGCTGGCCAGCAAATCATTCCAGGAAATGCTGCAGCCAGGGGGCAAGAAAAGAACTGACGAGAGCCAGTTGCTCATGCTGCTAGAGCGAACTGCAGGAATTCTCGTTGACAACCAAGTGCCATCGTAGAGACCTCGAGTCTGCATATGAAACTTTACTTTACTACTAACCAAAGATAAATTAGACATAAGATTACAATGATGTGTGCTAACTACATATGTATGTATGGGCAACAGCTTAGTTAAATACCCCTCACGTGCATTAATGTTTTAGATATGAAGAATCTTATTATTATATTAGAGGGCTGCCGCTTTCGGTCTGAGGGTCAGGGCGAGGCGTAAGGTCTGATTGGGCACAGTCACCATGCGCAGGATGCAGTCCACCGGCTGTTCATTGAGGCACTGCATGGTGAACTGCGAGGCGCATTTGCCAAGCAGCATGTGCAGTTGCTTTAGGGCAACGCGTCGGCCGATGCAGGAGCGCTGGCCAATGGCAAAGGGCAGGGTGCCATGAGGCTGATGCACCTGCTCCGTCTGCCCGAGAATCCAGCGCTCGGGCAGAACTTTGAGCGGTTGCTCAAAGTGCGCCGGATCCCGGCCGGATGTGTAGAGAGAGATGAGCACGAGGGTCTGCAATGAGAAGGCTGATAATCAGTTCAATTTGAAGAGTATAAAGAGTCTGCGGTCCACTCACATCTTTTTCCACGTAATGGCCACCTATTTGTGAATCCTGCGGCATGTAGCGACCAATGAATGGGGCAACTGGGTACAGTCGTAGAGTTTCCTTAATCAGGCCATGCAACAGCTGCGACTCAGCTGCCGCTCGTTCCTGAGCGATGCGACGCTGCAGTGGCTGATCACAGGAGAGCACATACAGGGCCCACTGACTGCTGAACGCGGTCTGTAGGGAATTGATAGGAAATTATTGTAACCAGAGATGGGTTAAGCTGCTCAGCTGCAGACCGTGTCACCTGCTGCTATGACCAAATCCACGAAAATTCGTTTGATCATCTCGCTGGGCACCGCCGCTGCTTGCAGCTTGTGATATAAGGCTTCCTCCTGCTCCTGCTCCGATTGCGGCTGCTCTCGTTGTAAGCTAATGCAGAGCTCTATTATGGATGCACCCTGCTGCAGCACTTCTCCCACATTGTCCTCAAAGTCTCGCCAGATGCGCAGGCGCAGCAGTTGAGCCAACCTGGGTGGAAAGTTCATCAGCCGCGAGCTGTGCTCGAACACCTTGTGGACGATTTGTGTGAATTCATCCAGGGCGCATTGCATTTGAGGGCAGATCAAAACTCTCGAGCCGAACATGATGCTGCAGAGAACTGGAGAATTTAACTGTGGTTAATGAGGGGTCTGCGAATGAATTGTTTTATGGCCTAACCTTCAATGGACCAACGATATAATTGCCTCTCTAGGTCTGGCAGCTCGTAATGTTCTCCATTAGCTGCTGCCTGCTCGAGGCTCGTTTGCCATCTGTCCACCAATTGGCGCGTACAGCTCTCAATATGCACGTCCATCCAATTCAAATTACCATTGAGCAGCAGCCGATTAAGTATACGCCTGTTGTGCAGCCACTCAGCGCCCTCCCTGCTCAAATTTACAATTCACGATTCGAGTTTTAAGTGCGATTTGCAATTCATTTTATGCGCCACTTACATAAAGAAGAGTCCACGTTGGCAGTCATGTCGCTTGTTATAGAACGTCCAGGCATCCGGCAGCGGATGCTGTGGATACTGACCCTCTTGCAGAAAGAGACTGCGCATTAGATTCGCGGACGATACGAACACTGCATCCTGGGTGCCGCCCAATCTTTCGCGGAAGATAGCTCCGTACTGACGATGTCGGGCATCCACATATTTATGGAGGCTTTATGGAGATTGTTTTCAAATAACTGTCTTTCAGGCAAATCTTCACACTTACTGCGGTGCTCCGCCGGCTGCTATCAAATCGAACAGTGTACCTACAATGGGCAGTCCTTTGACGCGTGGTATGGGCACATATTTGGGCACTATCTGCAGGCTGGGGCTTGAATAGCTGGTTTGCAGTTCGGCCTTAAAGTGAGACATAATGCGCAACAGCAGCGTCCGGAGCAGCTGAACAACCCAACGCAGCAGACCGTCGCGGCACAGCATTTGCTTGGTCATCTCCTGTAAACCAGATCAGCCCAGGGGACACACCGACGCGCCCAGCTGGCAGACAGGCAGCGAAGTACTCGTAATGCCTACACGATTCTCTCCCACGACTCGATTTTGAGTCCAACTCACCACGGCACGACAAGGGCAAGGCCAGTCTCAGAACTGATTCGACATGCTGTCCGGCTTGTGCCTTATAACCGATAACGGTCGAAAATAAAAAATAAAAAAAAAAATGAAAATGCGAAGAGTAAAGACGAAGACGAAGACGCCGAGTTTTTGAGCACGCTAAGGCGCGATAAGATCAGCGGCACCTTGGTTGTAATGCTTGGCAAAATTGCTCGACTACCTGCCTATATTACCAGACAGATACTTGCCGCCTATTTGGCCGTCCCTCAGGCCAGTGTGCCTTAATAGTATGCGCAAATCCAATAAACGAAACTCCAACGAAAGTAGATGCTGAGTGGACTGAAAATGCGTTCGCCTTCGATATTGCTGGCCATGCAAATTGCGCCGAGCGCCCGAAGATATGGCTTTCGGCGGAGCGAGCATTGAAGAGTTTCAAACATAATAAACATACGACTCGGCTCTTCCTCGTACTTCTTTGGATTATCACGTTCCTCCAAGCTCAAGCGTTCCGCGGTTCTCTTTCAGAATTGTTTTGGTTTTGCATAAATATGTATATGATATGTATATGTGCACACAAGAATAATGTATGTAATTATGTATGTACATATATGTACATATATTTTAGATAATTAAATTAATTAGATGAGTAATTAATTTATTTAAATTTAATTAATGCAAAGGGGATTTTATATTTTTTATTTAATTTAGATAAGAATATATGTATATTCTTAACATAGATCATTTGTATTTTCATAACACACTTTTGTAGTCATGTGTGCTCTCCGTATTTTCTCTCGCTCAGCGAGCGGTTTGTTTGCCAAAGTAAACCGCTTGCTCTCTTTTGCGCTGGGGGAATGAAAAAGAAAGACTGGCGGGCATTAGGTGAATGGTTCGTTCCATTCAGCTGCAGTCATTCGTTCTCAGTTACAATCGAGCTGTGCGGCGCGTCGGTGCTCGAATTGGCGTTTGCTCGGATCTGCGAGTTCATTAGTTCGCCAGTTCACTTGTCGGAGCCCAATGCTTGGTGAAATTTATGCACGTGTGCCAACATCGAAAGCATCAAGTAGTTTGCAAGCTGAGCAAGACAAATATAAATATATTCACAATTAATCATATGTAACATTGTGTGACAAAGAGCAATATATTGCAATATTTACGTAACTAAAGCAGGGTATGTGAACGATTCACCTAATATTCCATATGTATGTACATATGTGCGTATGTTCTGTATGTTTGCTGTTTCGAGTAATTATATCGCCACTTTACGTCATAAAATGTACCCAATTCGATGCGTTAATATATTCACCCAGTTACTCATTGCACACTGTGATATTTTTAAGCATTTTGCTTTCGGTCAATGGCCAACAACCCTTGCCTTAGAGGCGTGGCATTGAATCGCCCATGCATAGTATGCAGCTGCTCAGGTCTTGGCTAGCAACCAGACAGCCACTTGCCGGCTCGTTGTTATAAACAATGACGATATTTTGATTTGTACAATTAAATTTGCTAATATGTATGTGTGTGTGAGTCTATACATATGTACATAATTGCATGTACATATATGTATTTCCCGCTGCCAGACGTCAGCGCTAGCCCGGTTTAAAGTAAATACAAGCATACCATTCGCATGCTTGCACCTGTGTAAGTAATTTGCTTTCTATAAGCAAACTTAATCACAGTCTGCAATATGAGGCAAATTTCTTGTTATTTCATTGCAATTATTTGTTATTCTAGCAACAGTTAAATAGATTATTTGTTCGAACAACTGTTGATATCAAGAACGAAATTGAGAGATAGAGAGAAAGAGCGAATGGGTAACAAAGAGAGGAGCCCGAGAGAAAGAGAGAGAGAGAGAGAGAGAGTGAGTGGTGAAATATTCACAATTGGCATATCTAAGAGCCCAATTTGGTGAAATTATGCTGTTATACCCTTCACAAAGGCAATGCATGTTGTTTTTGTAAACTGTATGTAACAGGCAGATATTGGTGGGGTAGATCAGGAAACGGGGTGAGCCGAACGATCCATGTTTTTTTTTTCCGCTAGTATGGGCGCAGGAATCTCATAAGTCACATCAATCCAGATAACAAAATGCAAATACACACATATATAGTGTATGTATAGTGTATAGTGTGTAGAAAATAACAGTAGAATGATCAGGGTATCTCCTAATCAGCCATTAACAACGCTTTTCCAACGCTTTTATAGACCACTTCCTATGATTAAAAATGGTTGTAATATTTAAATTATGCGTCTGTATATGTATATCAATTATTTTAATAGTAATGGATTAGCTGATATTCAATTTTATCGAGCAGCAAATTATATATTTGTTAGGCATTGCGAAAGAGTTATATAAAAGACAACTTCGATTTAATCTCTTCATAAATTGTTTATATATGAACATCTGTTTTTATATATTTTGTTTATTTTTTTCACAATATTCGTAAATACATACATATATGTATATGCCTTATTTCGTTTGTATTCGGTCCGACTTATGTATGTACAATACAATTATGTATACGTAGATACAAATTTATATATGTATATATCCATATGTGTATATGTTGATTTACAGCTTTGTCGTGACAGCATTTTTATTAATTGAGAAGATAACCATTTATTTGTATAAACGTTGGACCCATCATTGAATTCTACTGAGTTGAAACATCGTCAACCCTTCATCCTCTCTATATATGCATGTATGTAGAAAGAGAGAGAGAGAGAGAGATAGAGAGAGAGTAAGAGAGATAGAGAGAGAGAAGGAGAGAGAGAGAGTAAGAGAGAGAGAGAGAGAGAGAGAAAGAAAGAGAGACAGATAGAGAGCAATCACTTATTGCAGACATGCACATAGAGACCAGTCTAGAGTCACGTAATTTAGTTATTAACTGAAGCTAAAGAGCTTTACAGTCTGTTATTAAAATCTTTGTCTGTATATGTATATTTATGCATACATAGTATAGCTCATTTCATTCCATTCCAAATAGAAATGATCTTAAACACCACAAGAATCGACTTAGACATTTATGTTCCAGAAAAAAAAGAAAATTGTTCGCTGCTTATCGCGTCGGCTTAGATCTCACAGCCTTCTGTCTGACTGATATGTACACCAATTAATAAAAATTATTATTATTGTCATAAGGACGTCGCTCCAGATGCAATTTGATTTACGCACAAATGTCTCGTGTTATCAAATGCAGACACCAGTCAAATAAATAAACAATTAAGTGAACGACCGATACGAGTGGATGTCAATGCATTGAGTAAATACAAACATTATCCACTTCAGAAACTTCAGTCTTCATTATGATTTGTTTTTATCCAGAAGTGTCTATATAGTATTTATTTATATTTGCCATACAACCGTAATTCAGAATCGCTTTGCAGTTACAGAAATGCATCGGTAACATGACCTATAAATTGGATAATTTGTTTTTCAATCGCTAATGTTGAATTATAAAATATATATTTGCATACTCCACAATGTGAGTAAATATTGAATTGGGGAAAACTATCTATTATCTTCTTTATTGGATTATTAAAAATTATATAAAAAAACGTTTCTATTCCATATATAGTGTGCGTTTCATAAGTAAACTAAATATTTTAGTTCTATAACTTTATTTCATTAGATCTTATGCCTTCGATAAAAAATAGTGCAACATCTAATATATGGATGTGGCTTACGCATGAATCTAATCACGATGACTATTACATAATGCTCCAATTCATCATATATTATTTTTGCCCAGTGAGAGTATAGTCTGATACTCTTATTAGCCACTAATGTGCAGAGAGCTAGAGCTAATTCGGTACAAGGTCGACTGCTGTGCCTGTGACTATGGATGTGATAGTGCGAAGAGATAAGGAGTCATTGCGTATAGTCACGATTTTCCTGTAGTTTACAGCCGGGCTTGATTGAATATATGTGACCAACTGAGTGTATGTCGCGCCCAGAGATTGTGTTGCAAGCTTATCAACAGTGAAATTTATTAGATTGTTATATTTTGCTTGACAAAAGGTAACACACAGCGCTTCCATGACAGAATGGACAGTAGCGCAAAACCGGAACGCAAGAATCCCCGCCAAGGGGCGAATTTCATATCCCATTTGATATTTGCCTGGGCGGTGCCTATGCTGTATCGCGGATCACGAAAAGGTCTGACTACAGATGATCTGACACAATGCCTAAAGGAGGATCATTCGGAGCAGCTGGGCGACCGGCTAGAGGAGTAAGTAAACATACTACCAAGTTGAAATACTAACTTATACCAACTAATTATGACAGTGAGTGGTACAAGGAACTTGGGCGTGCCCACCGTAAATCTAGGAAGCCTCGTCTGCGCAATGCCTTATTTCGTTGCTTCCTGGGACCCACGATAGTCAACGGCCTGATATGCCTTCTCTATATCATCATGAAGTAAGAGAGTGCTATACACTGGAGAAACAATAAAAGCAATGATTAAAATAAAAATTGTTTGTAGAACGCTGATACCCGCCGTACTAGCACAGCTGCTACTGCAGTTCCAGCATCAAGCTAATCCCTTGTCAACAATGGGGCCAGCCCAAGACGGAAACCTTCGCAGTATACTAAATCGCACAGTGCGGGCTGTGGCAACACCGGGGCTGACCTCAGATGACGATACGAGTAAGTAGAGTAATATGTACATATATGATTTCCATTGCCTAAATTAATTTCATCTATGCTTACAGTCCATTCGCCAAATGCATTGGACAGCGATAATCCAGTCAAGCAGCTCGTGATGAGTAATTTCGAAGATTCCGGATACAATGCGAGCCAAATGAATGCTTTTGAGGAGGGTGTACATTATATTTGGAATGACGTTTATAGTCTTGGCGCGGTCTTGGTCAGTTCAACTCTGCTTTGTTGTTTCATGGTGCATCATGTTGACCTGCGCCAACGTCTGATGGGCGCTCGAATGCGCATAGCCTGTTGCTCTTTGATCTACCGAAAGACTTTGCGGCTGTCTATGAAGACGGCGGGCCAAACACCAGCTGGCTATCTGATCAACCTACTCTCAAATGATGTCAACCGCCTGGATTACGGATTCATTTTCATGCATTGGATCTGGATTATGCCACTCCAGGCGGTGCTTACCTGCTATTTAATATGGCTGCGTATTGGTATCCCGGCCTTAGTGGGCGTCATTGGATTACTGCTGAAGACTGTGCCCATACAGTCGGCACTGAGTAAGCTAACATCGGTGCTTCGCATGCGTATAGCTGAGCGCACAGATGCGCGCGTTGGAATAATGAATGAACTAGTGCAGGGCATTCAGGTCATCAAGATGTACGCTTGGGAGAAACCTTTTGAGGCGGTGGTCGCCGAGGCCAGACGCCGCGAGATAAAACAGATTCGTTACGCTTCGTACCTGCGTGGATTTTACCTCAGTACTATGGTCTTCACAGAGCGTTCCACTTTGTATATCACCCTGGTCGCAGCTGCTCTAATGGGACACACAATTACAGCTGATTTCGTTTTTTCGGCCGCAAGCTATTATAACATCCTGCAGTTGGTGGCGGCCATTTGGTATCCCCTGGCCGTGACCTTCGGAGCCGAAGCATTGGTCTCTTTGCGTCGCATTCAGGATTTTCTTCAATTGGAGGGTCGTGATGAGATTGTCCACGGACTAACGCACAAACGACAGGAAGACATCAGCGAGCAACGTGCGATTGTCCTAAAGGACGTTAGTGCCAACTGGGACAAGGAGCGACCGCAACGCACGCTTCAGGGCTTTAATCTGCAGATAGAAAAGGGTCAGCTCTGTGCGGTCATTGGTCCGGTTGGAGCTGGAAAGAGTTCGCTGCTACAGCTGCTACTTGGAGAGCTGCCCATAGTCGATGGCGGTGTCATTATACAGGGTGAGCTCTCGTATGCGTCACAGGAGCCGTGGCTCTTTACCGGCACCGTCCGGAATAATATTCTGTGTGGCGAGCAGTACGAGCGCAAGCGATATCAGGAAGTAACCAGGTGCTGCGCCCTAACCACAGATTTTCAGCAACTCAGCAATAGCGACAAGACCATCGTTGGAGAGCGTGGAGCTTCACTCTCGGGTGGCCAACGTGCTCGTATCAGCTTGGCGCGAGCCGTTTACAAACCAGCATCAATTTATCTCCTGGATGATCCCTTGAGCGCGGTTGATGCTCACGTTGGGCGACATCTGTTCGACGAGGTGATTGGACCACGTGGCAGATTGGCTCAGCAGAAGGCGACTCGGGTGCTCGTTACCCATCAGGTGCACTTCCTCTCAGAAGCCGATTGGATTATCATTGTGGATCAGGGTCGCATTTTGAGACAGGGTACTTATGCGGAGCTGATCAACAGTGACCTAGACTTTGCCAAGTTACTAGAGCGTCCGAAGGAAGAGGATGAGTCTGGTAACAACTTGGAGTCATCGTCAAGTTTGAGTGGGCAGGAGAATATAGAGGAAGACGATGATATACCGTATATTGATGGTGTTCGGGATGGCTACCAGCCGTTGCGGAAACACAGCAGCTCCATACATGGCAGCAAATCGGTGAGTGGGGATCATTAAGTATAAAATTGTGATTTAATTATTTACAATTATCATTAATAATTACAGCTGAACAGCAGTGACCCAACGGAAGCCGATCTAGATGATGATGAGCTAGCCGAGACTCAGGGCTCGGGCAGCATCTCGCCGCGTGTTTGGTATGAATACTTCCATGCGGGCAGCACGTGCTTGGGCTTTAGTTTCATGGTGTGCGTTATGCTGATGTCGCAAGTGGTGTGCAGCTGCTCCGATTTCTTCGCCAATATCTGGACGCAGGAGGAGCATCGGCGATCCCAGGGCGAAGCCACCAGCATTAGCACTTTCGAGTGCATTTATATTTATGGTGCTCTCATCATTGGCGTCGTGATTATGACAACGTTTCGCGGATTTTTGTTCTTCAAGACCTGCATGCATGCGTCCAAGGTGCTACACGATCGCATGTTTACCTCGATACTGCATGCGACCATGAGATTCTTCGACACCAATCCCTCTGGTCGTATACTGAATCGGTTCTCCAAAGATATGGGTGCTATTGATGAGCTTCTGCCGCGTGCCATGATGGACTGCATACAGATTGCTCTGGTCATGTTTGGCATATTAATTGTGATCGCTGTGGTGAATCCTGTGCTATTGGCTGCAATGCTAGTTGTGGCTATTATTGATATGCTCATATTAAAGCTCTACCTACGCCCCTCCCAAGATCTAAAGCGCCTAGAAGGCATTTGCCGCAGTCCAGTGTTCTCCCACTTAAGCTCGACTTTAACCGGTCTGTCGATCATACGCTCACGTCAGCTGCAGGATGTTGTCGCCAAGGAATTCGATCTATTGCAAGATGTGCACAGTAGCGTCTGGCAACTGACCATGGCGGTCAATACGGCATTGGGGCTGTGGTTGGACTGCGTCAGTTGCGCGTTCCTCACGGCGGTCACTTTTAGTTTTATAATCGCCAACGAATGTGAGTTCAGTAATGTTAAAGGATTCGCAATCGATTTACCAACTAATCTTAATAACCATTTACAGCCACTTATAGCGGCAATGTGGGCCTGGCCATATCACAGGCTATGATCCTAACTGGCATGGTGCAGTATGGTGTCCGTCAGGTGGCTGAGTCACTGCAACAGATGACCAGTGTGGAGCGTGTGCTGCAGTACACGGAGCTGGAACAGGAGGAGACGACGAAGGGAGTGGAGCCCTCTCAACAATGGCCCACATTGGGGCAGGTGGAATTCCGTGACATGAGCTGCCGCTACGATCCCAATGGCTCGGCTGTGCTCAAGCATCTTAACCTTATCATTGAACCAGGCTGGAAGGTGGGAATTGTGGGTCGTACGGGAGCAGGAAAGTCTTCGCTTATTGGCGCACTCTTCCGTCTGGCATACATTGAGGGTGGCATTTACATAGATGACATCGAAACGGGCAGCATCTCGCTGGAGACACTACGTGCCCGCATTTCCATTATACCACAAGACCCTGTGCTCTTCTCGGCCACCATCCGCTACAACTTGGATCCCTTTGAGCGGTACAGCGATGCAGAGCTGTGGCGCGCTCTCGAAGATGTCGAGCTGCGAGCTGCGATTCCCGGTCTCGACTTCATGGTTACCGAACGTGGCAGCAATTTCAGTGTGGGTCAACGACAGCTCCTTTGCTTAGCTCGCGCGATTCTGCGCAACAACAAGGTGCTAGTACTGGACGAAGCAACTGCCAATGTAGATCCACAGTGAGCTGATAATTAATCTACTCTTGAATGACTTATTAAACATGAATATTTATCTCTACAGAACGGATGCACTGATCCAGCGGACAATTCGTGTCAAGTTCCAGCATTGTACAGTATTGACTGTAGCACACCGATTGCATACAGTCATGGACTCAGATCGAATTATTGTGATGGATGCTGGCAGTGCAGTGGAATTCGATGTGCCGCATTTGCTGTTGAAGAAGCCACACGGAATACTCAGGCAAATGGTCGAGGCCACCGGAGGAGAGGCCGACACTCTTAAGAGTGTCGCCTACAATGCGTTTAAACGTATGCAGCAGGAGCATGAAGAGAGATCAAGCGAGGAGCATGATAATTAAACTCGCATTTAACTCCAGACTTGGCGTTTAGCTTAAGCTACTCAAACACCAACAAGACTTGGACAGTCAGTTATGTCCCAGTTAACACGTTCCCTGTAATGTGCATAATAATCATTATCACAATCTTTTTAAATGCAACATTCTACTTAAACTTGTTAAATATTTCCATTCTTCAGTTAGATGCATAAGGTCTACTCAAATGCCACACCAAAATGATCTAAAATAAGTTAATATTTTCCCAGCGTCCATTTGTAAGAATTACTTGATTCATATTATTTTTGTTTGTTTTTACATCATTATCAGTAAATTTTCTCCGTACGGGTTATTACTTAAACAAAATCCAAGTATACTGCCTTATAGGTTAGTTGAATGAATGCATTGTACTTAGCAATATCTTAAATGTAAGCATTAAATGCAGAAGTGAAGGGCTAAGTGAAAAGTTCCTATTTAATATTAATATTGAAAGAAGAAATCGATTTCGAATAAATATGTATATCTTTGGAAACGTTTTCTTTTTGATATTTATATAAATGACGAATTTCTCACTTAACCCATTTTAGGTGTAATAGGAATAATTAGTATATATAATAATTGTAAACCATCTACAACTCAATGTTGGATATAATCTGACCAATTGATTTACTTGAAACATTAGTTAAGAACGGTGGAAATTAATAAATTTATTAAAAAAATATATATAAATAATTATCATAAAGATTGCGTTTTGACGATTATAGCAGTTGAATGTCACAGTAAGGATGATAAACAATGAGCAACACATACAAGTAAAATGGAATTATATGAAAAACTTGATAAAGCTATACATCATTTTCTGGACAGTCGATCGGCAGTCTTTGTGCTGCGGCCCGCTGACGATTTTGCGGCAGAAGTGGTTTGCTGCTCGTAAGGCACTGGCGGTGTGCCATCGGCATAGTTGACCGCTGATATGCGACTCTCGACTGAGAATAGTTGGGTGTCTGCGCTGTGCACCGAGCCCGCTTTATCCTGCGTGGTGTGAAATGAGCCAACGGGTGTCGAAGTCTTTTGTCTATCGTTGGTGCCATTGGTGGCATGTCCAAGCGCTGGAGAGTTTGCTGAGCTTGGTGACAGAGAATCAATCACAGATTGCAGAAAGTTGCTTTTTATCGATTCGTCGGTGCTCTCAGAGTTGCTGCCTCTACCGACCACACGGTGCTTCAGCAGCTCTTTGGTAAGAAATTCACGCAAATTAAGTGATCGCCCCAT
The DNA here is from genome assembly GCF_001654015.2 of Drosophila navojoa. The sequence goes on from NW_022045864.1 coordinate 1,475,913, forward strand.
CTGACTGACATCTTGCGGTGTGTCCGAAGCAGACTCTCTGAATGAGGGTTGTTCTACATTGCCGCCAGAAAATCTTTGATGGACCCCTGATGAACCACTGCCGGCGCTAGTGTTCATGGGCTCAGCAGGTTGCGGCTGCTCCCTCTGATTGAGAGTGAGCGCAGCCATGCGCTCTATATCGACCTGCACTTCGATAGTCAACGGCGACCTGGACAATGGTGCTATGCCACTTTCATTGAGCGAATATGTAGCGGCATCCGGCGGGGCACTATCGCGTCGTGTGCTGCTGGCTATCTCCAGGTCAGGCATCTCGCACGGTCGTGTATCCCGCTTAAACGATGACCTGAGTATGCGCCTCTGACGCAGCTCTGCCTCAACATTCATGGAATCGCTGCTGTCCAGGCTGGCGCTGTCAATCAGCTCCCGTTGTTCGGGGGGCTCCCTCTCCAGCAACTGTTGTATGTAGTCACGCCTGTTAGGAAATTCCCGTATACTGATATTATGCACGCGCAGGCGCTGCAAAATCTCTTCGACTTGCAAGGATTGTTGATCCTTTGTGCTGTCCATATACGTCGCTGTTGCGGTAATGTTATGTAAGTAAGCACTGATACTGGGAAACTCACGATAGTCAACATCACGGCCTCGTTTCTTGATGGTTTGAATGAGTTCTTCAAATTCGTGCTGCAGTCGACTAGTTTGATTCGTATCCAGGTTAGCCAGGTCAAGATGTAGCTCCCGTGCATACTGGTAGAAGCTGGGAAACGGAACTGCTGCCGGTGCTGCAGGCACAATATGCGACTGCGCTGGCGTATCCACCTCGGTAATAGTGGACAGCTCGTGCGCCAGCTCCTCAGCGGTCAACTGTGGGCTATAACGACGTATTGTGGCTGGTGGCCCTTTGCAGCGACGTGCTCCACTGCTCGGTGTGGAAGGGGGCAACGACTGTGGCTCGGGCTCTTGGAGATCTACCTGGCCCAGTGCTGTTAGCGGTCGTGAAATAGATATACCGCTGTCCAGACTGGCACCCGTGGGCTTGTTCTTCTGCAACGGCAAAGCTTCAGACTGGGATGTCGTCGTATTATGGCTGTCACTACGCTCTGATGCGGAGCGAGAGCGTTGCTGCCCTGGCAACGGTGGCAAATCGTAATACTCTGTCGAGTGGCGCTCTCCTTCACTGGCCGAAGTTAGTGTGACTTCGACCAGACGCTGCTTTTCCTCACGCACCTTGCTTATTAGTTCCGTTAGCTCTGCAATACGCTGTGTGCAGTTCTCCGTGAGTTTGGCATAACGTTCGATCTGCTGTACTGAACATTTATCCGAAGTCGGAGATTTGCTCTTGGTTGCCTCCGCAGCTTGTGGTCTCTGCGCAGGTTCAGCAATGCGCGTTGTAGTCGTAGCTATTTGATTCTGTGTCGACTGACGCGACGCCATGTCCGCTTCTGCTACCGCACGGTTAGTGGCAGTCGGTCTCTCAAATTGAAGTTGTTGCTGCTGGCGGTGCTGCTGCTGTGATTGCTGCGGCTGTCTCTGCTGCTGCTGTGATTGCTGCGGATGTCTCTGCTGCTGCTGTGGTTGGTTCAGCCGCGGTTGCTGCCTCTGCGCCTGCTGCTGCCTCTGTGCCTGCTGCTGATTCTGCGCCTGCTGCTGATTCTGCGCCTGCTGCTGATTCTGTACCTGCTGCTGCTGCTGCCGACTTTGCTGTTGCTGCGGCAGGTACTGCTGCCTGGACAAGCGTGTTTTCCATTTCTGATGATCTTCGTCCATGTTGCGTTCCCTATTTATTTGCTCTCCCTGTCCCGTCCTGTCTTGATCTTTGTGTTGACTGCGCAACGTGTCCTCAAGCTCAGATACAAAACAACGATTTTCTTGGATGAAGGCTTGCACACGCTCCATACGCTCATTATCTAGTAAAGTGTCATTTCCTAAGGTATCAAGTGGCAGATTGCTAGGATTGTTGATTATCGATTCCGTTGGGGTTGCCATTTCAGAGCCAGGGACACCTAACTGATCTAAGGAGGCGCGCGACATGTCCAGCAAGCGATCGACATAACGAACGAGCATTGGATGCAGAGGCTCAGCAGCTGGTTGACCCGGCAGAGTAGCGCTGACTGCCTCTACAGGATTTGTGTTTTTATAGCTGACTGGCGGCAATTCGCGATACGACGTTGAAGTGGAATCTATCGAGTTCTGCCGATGGACTTGAGCAGTTGTAACTATGGGTGATTTTTCACTGGGCTGGGAAGATGATGTGGTTGGCTTTGAATTGGAGTCGGACTTGCTCTGGAGTTTGTCCAGAGATTTATATTTGGGAATACATTGTTTAACACTGCCGTCACTGGTCACCTTGATTATGATCTCGACAGGGCTATCGTCCTTCTTCTTGCGCTCCTTTTGCCCATCGCTTTGTTTCTGCCGCTTGTATAGCACTCGTATGCGTTGCTCCAATAACTCCTCCTTCTGCCGCAATTCCATTTCTCGCTGGCTTATATTGCTTGCACTGCCTGTGAATATGTCGGCGCGCTCCTTGCGTATCGAATCGATCACTTTCTGTGCATTATTGTCGGACATATCTCCCGCCTGCAACTCGGTTAACAGTTGAGTGCGAATCTTTTCGATACGCTGCAGCAAACTCCTTAGCTTCATTGACTTGGACGAACTGCTCTGCATTCCCTTAAGCTCTGTACGAAGTTGCTTACTCTGATCATCAACGTACTCTAGCAAAATGGAATAGCAGCTGGCCGTGCTAACAGCATCATCCATCTTGCTGGGTGGGTCACCCACATTTATTGCCTCCGGTACGCTCGGTTTGCCACGGACGCTACCTTTGCGAGGTGAAACATGCTTGGTGACGCCCACTTCGGGGCAGGTAACGATGGCCGGACGCAAAAGCATCTCCTCCATAGCTGCGTTCATTTTCTGTTCACGACGTAAAGCTAGATCCGCGTAGCGGTGGCTTGGAACGAAATTTGCCTGATTGGAAAAGGGTTTAAAACTGATTAAGCGAAAAAGGTAAGACAAGTATATAACTAACATCGCTGGGCAACAGTTGCGGTTGCTGCTGTGCTAATGCCTCCAATTTCTGCTCCAGTTCGGCGCAATCGCGACGCACCTGTTCACGTTGCAATGCCTTCTGACCACGTTCATCGGTGACTTGTCTACAAGAAATCATATTAAATACTATTGTCTGATGATTATTAATAACAATTTAGCAATACCGTAGATTATTCAGTTCCAGTTCGCGTAACTGCCGCAGCTGATTCTCAATGCGTGCGTTCTCCATGGCATTCATGTTTGTGCAATCTGGCGGATTCACTTGCACGCTTTGCTCGGGCGCCTTATAGTTGCGACGATACTTATTATTGTGATCATAGAACTGCACGTGCCCAATGTTATTGGCTGCACCGCTCTGCCCTTTAGATGTACTTGTCGATGGATTGGTTATCGTGTTGGAAGGAACACCAGATGCACTAGATGCCGAAGTTGGCAGTGGCTGTGATTTTCCGGGGCACTGCCCCATGGTTGGCATCGTAGGATATGGTGGCATGGGGTAAGGTACCATATTATAAGGTGGCATCATCTGTGGTACGTACATTGGATGCGGAGGCATGTAAGGTGGCAGTGGATGTACACTCATCTGTTGCACTTGCATAGGATCGAGTGGTGGCTGCTGCATGTGAAACAGTTGTACGGGTGGTTGTTGCAAGGGATTCGTACGGGCTTGCTGTGCGTTCTCCAGATTTTCTGTACCAGCAGCATTGGCTGGGGCGGCACTCGCTGGTTTCACTGGTGCTGCACTCGCTGGTTTCACTGGTGCTGAACTGCGCCTTAATCCTGCATCTACGACCTTAACGGAAGGAACGTGCGGCTTATTGGTTCGCAGCGAGGAACGCCTTGGTATCTGCTGAGGATTGTCTGGTGGTAACATCTTAGATTTTTGATTAGGCTCCTTCGCTGTTCGAGTAGGCGAAGCATTAGACGAGCCAGCTTGAGAAGCTTCTTTTGTTGGCTTTCTAGGAGACCGTGATGACGATCTCGAAGGACTTTTTGGGCGATCTTCTCCCTCTTCAGCTGCTTGTTTCTGTGCGCCCTCCAAGTTTGTACTTGTACGCCGCACCAAGTCGCTGATTTGAGTGAAGCGTGGTCGACCAGGCACTGCAGCACCGGTCGATGCTGGTGGTGGCTGCAGTCCTGACGTTTCGCCAGGAGTGGGGCGAACAACGCGACTAAATTTGCGATTGCTCTGCATATACAGATCGTTTATTTCAATTCCATTGTGGGTGCAGATCTCCAGTGAATCCTCACTTTCGGCATCCACATCTAAAATAACTGGTGGTGTCTTTTGCAGCTGTCTTGAGCCACTGCTCGCATCATTGGCAGCTGGTTGAGATTCTTCATCATCGCTGCTGTTGCTATCGGATGTTATTTGGAATATTTCTTCCTCCTTATTTCTCTCATTACGATCGTTACTTGACGAACGTCTTTTATCATGCCTGGCTTTGCACGAATGATGTCTTTTTCCTCCTTTGCAGGCTTCATTATTGCACAATCTGTTCTCTTTGCCACCGGTTTCTCTTTGTCTGTCTACTTGTACTGGTGTTTGTGTGCCTGCAGTGGCGCGTCCCGCCACATTAAGGCCCCGGGTCGCTGTCGAGCGCAGAACATTTGCTGGTTTGTGCTGAGTTACACGCTTTGCTGCGAGTTGGCGACATTGTTGTATCTTTTCGGCTCGCAGTTGCTTTTGCCTTTCGGCGTTTTCGGTTTCAACCTGGGCGGCTCGATGGGCGGCCCCTACCTGAAACATGGAAGTACGGTAGTCCTGACATTTTTTGGCCACAACATGCTCTCGCCATGTATCTAACTCTTGCTGTTTCACTTGTTCCAGTGCTCTTAATTGACGCGCTTGTTCCGTCGCCACTTCTTGGCGTATGTGGCGAGCCAAGGTGCTGGATTTCTCGCGTACCTTCAATTTCGTAATATTATAATGTAAATACATACAATGAAGAAACGTAACTGCGTCTTACCTGTTGTAAACGAGTTATGCGACGCTCGTTTTCGAGATCTTTTTTAACGCGTTCAGGGTCAGCAAATCTATACCGTTGCTTGCAATTTGTATCAAGCTTACTGCTTACTGTCATCTGCATAGTCATTGTCAAATAAAATTTCTACTAAATACTTGAAACATTTACTAACACTTAACAAAAACACTTTTTGACTATAAAATCAAAAGTCAACGTACAAAATTCCACAAGCGAACAAACAGAAGCGCAAGCGCAGATGCAGTGATGTATTTGAGAGTCTATCGATAGTGCAGCTATAAATATATCGACGCATCATCGATATAATTAAAGAAAATCCAGCTGTTGTCACTTTTGTTTTGGTTATGAGATTGTAGACATTCAAATTGATTTATATTTGGAAATCACATTATTAAAATGGCTTTCATGTTGCGTCAGGTGGCGAAACCTGTTCTGCTAAGGTATAAATAGTGATCAGGAAACTATAACTATACAATTAATGGATTTACTTCCAGAACTCTACTCAATGGGAGTCCAATTTCGATGCGCCTAGCCGCCAAAGACGCAACTGCCAGTGCGCCTGCAACAAATACAACACCACAACAGCAATTGTTGGTGAGCGAAAATTGCTTGAAACGTTTGCGTGAGATCTGTACCGATGGCAGCTTTTTGCGCATCACAGTTGAGGGTGGAGGCTGCTCTGGATTTCAGTACAAATTCGATTTGGACACCAAGCTTAACGAAGATGATTTACAATTTGGCGAGGACAAAGCTAAGGTAGTAATTGACACAGTGTCCCTGGACTATTGTACAGGCGCCACCGTGGATTATCATAGTGAGCTAATTCGAGCTGGATTTAGGATGATTGCCAATCCGCTCGCAGAACAAGGCTGCTCATGTGGCTCATCGTTCTCGATTAAATTGTAGTTAATAGTTAAATAATGTACTTTGATTGTTAAACCTTAGAGAAATATTTAAACACACAGATATAAATTTATTTGTTCAGCTATATACACACTGCATCGATTGTAAATTTAAAAAAATATGGTATGCTGTCCCATAGCAGTTAGTTGGTTTTTGGGTATTTGGCTTACGTATTAGGTAAGTCGTTGACCTATCGAAATGAATTGCTTTTTAAAGGCTTTTTCTTAATGTCAAGTTTTGCTTATTAACTCCGTCTCTGTTGATTCCTGATTGCATGAAAACTTCGTTTATGCAATAAGCAACCAGCTTACAAACAGGGCAGAGCTTAGAACGCAGGCCGTATCTAGTCATTTGGACAGTGGCCGGGCCCTTTTATATAATTTACATGTAATATAAAGCAAAGCGACAAGCCGAAATTCATTTGCACGCAGCCAACTGTTCGCTTAAGCTTATCACTTGCTCTGTCAGTACGCTGATTTGCTCCTCGTAGTTATACCGAGTCGTGGACTGTAAGAATAGTCAGTTACTAGAATTTGTTTATTGCATGTGAATCGTATTTGGATTACCAACTCCTCCTCGAGCATTTGCAGGGCACTTCCCACGCTGGACAGTTGATCGTCCTTGGCTTTCAGTTCTTGCGTGGCATTTTCAAGGCAGATCTGCAAATGCAATATCTCTTGCTCAAATGACCGTACACGCGACTCGGCCAGCGCTTTGAGACGTAATAGCTCTTCATATTTTTTGCTAAATGCACTATATATAAGCTGCTCTTTGGTGGGCGGCTCTTGCGGTTCCTGCACCGAATCGCGCGCGCGCTGGCCGCTTTTGTTCTCTAAGCAGCATGGCTTAACGGTGATGCCGGCTGCAGCCGTACTACAGCTGCAAATACTGGTGGCATCCATCAACGTTTTGCTGAGATCCACATTTGTGTTCGAGTTGGTACTCGAGCTCGAGTTTAAGCTCTGGTTAAGTTTAGACACCTCGTACTGGGCTCGCCAATGGGCCGACTCCTTTTCGAGTAGCGCGATGCGTTCTTCGGCAGTTAGTGTTAAGGCTATATTGGTGTTAAGCTGGTGCTGCTGTTGATTGTGGAGCGGCGTACTGTCGCTGCCAGTGGCACTCAAAGCGTCTTCACTGCCAAGCTGTACGAATAATTAGGAAGTTAATATTTCATTAGGAAGTTCTTTGTTAAGCACTTGCCATGCTCGCGGCGTCGACCAGTTTTGTTTCGAGCTCACAGTTCCTCAGCTGCAGCGATTCGACTTCTTTGCGCAACCGCTTCTCCAATTCATTTTGGTCGCCAATTCGCTTCTCTAGCTTCTGTTCCAGTTCCGATATGCGTTCCGTGTGCAGCAACAAGTCGCGTTGCTTGTCATCTATCTGCGAGTGAGAATTTGTTTATATATACATGAATGACGTATGTATTTTGGGAATAATGCTGTCTTCGTTTACCAATGACGTCAGCTGTGCGTTTTCCATTATTTTCTTTTGAAGCTCCTCGAAGATAAGAGCTTCCTGTGCTGCATTTACGTTTGGCGCCTCACTGGGAGGTTCATGTTTGCTGCCCCCTAAAAGCCCGCGTTTGTTTGTCTCCTTTTTCTTCCGAGCCTGCTCATACACTGTTAGTTCCTGCTGCAGTTGGGAGACACGCGACTCTAACTGCTTGTTGCGAAATCCTAGTGAGTCGACTTCTTGCTCTGTTCGCCTCAGCGCTGTGGCGTTCTGTTGCAGTTGCTCACGAAGACTTGCCTCCTTTGCCTGCTCGTCTAACACAGCCTTCTTCAATACTTGCGCTTGGGCACGCAGCTTTGAGCATGGGCGGATGTGGATTAAATTAGATTAAAGCGCTTGCGAATGGGGCGTAAACTGTTGCTGGTTACCTTTGAGTATTCACTCGCCAGTTTTTGATATTTGGCCTCCGGCACTGTGGCATCCATGCTGGTCATTTTTTCTGCCATGCAGGCAGGTGAAACGCCGACTTGTGCACTTTGCACAAATAAAGATATAATTGTTTAAACAAATAGATCTATTTTTGCGCTTAGAAAGTGCCAAAACTGCAATATTAGTTATGGCAAAGCGACCTATTCATCGAACTACACTGATTTCTTAAATATATCGATTAAAAAGAGGCGCCAATAAATTTTGTAACTTCGAATTTTTAAAGTGAGTCCATATCAAAAGAAGATCTGTAGGAGAATAAAATCGTTCAATTAATATTTTAAATTACTTGCCTATAATCCCTTAATTAATTTTAAAAACAAATAAATATTTATATTCTTTGTCATCGATAGCTCTTGACATTCTTATAAGAAAAATCCTATCGAAACTTACCGCCATTAATTCAAACAATAAATTTCGAAATCAATAAACCGTTTTCTATAATTTATTCACTAATTCATAAAATACATAACTTACATACATACTTCCCCATCGAATATTAGTATTAACTTAAAAATATATGATCGAATGGAACTTTTTCGAAAATTTTGTTTGATAGCTCTTTAAAAACCAGACCAAAACTTTTGGAGTAGCCAACCTTCAGTTCATTGAATACCGTCTCCCAGTTCTCGTTTAGAAAACGATTCATGCCTTCAGACAGAGTTTTATCATTGAAAAGGTTCTCAAATTGTAGGTAAACACGTTTGGGTTCCATGTTAACGCGGTACTCCTTAAGTCGCATATATTTCACACCATCCTTTTCGAAGGGTTCTCCAATCAGACGATGTTCGATCTTTGTATTCACAAGGGTTATGTTGGACTTGCCATGCCCTGTAATAGGCAGTAACAAAATGCGACCAGACATTTCGTAATCACCTATCATTTCAATGCGGTCTGTTTTGCTATCACAGATTATTAAATGCTTATCCAAATCGGTTCTGCAGAGAGAGAGAGAGATGAAGAAGAATACAGCATGTTGGAATTTAATCACGATTCCGTTAATTACCTATATCTTTGAATCTTGCTAGTCGAAATCATATCATGCACCTTCACATTTTTCAAGGTTTGACGAAGATTTATGGGTGCGTTACCGGCGTCTATAACAAGTTTCTTCACGGACAGCGGCTCTAGTGGCGGAATGCCGAATTCTTTGTTGCCTGTACATAGTTTAATTAATTAAGTATCCAAGTAGCATAAAAATAGTTTCATTGTACTGTAATGAATTTTCTGTTAGGAATTAATACTTACCACTTTTGAGCAATTGAATCGCGTGATTCACAGCATCCACAAGGCACTTGTCGAAGTTTGCATCGCGCTTACATTTCAGGAAGTTTTCGGCTATAATAAAAATAAATAAATATAAAATACATAAATACATATTAAAATTAATAGGTTTGCTCATGACATTGAAAATAACTTGAGGAAGTCCCGCGCCAAAATATGTAATTGTACCAGCATTAAATCGAAGATCAGTACTTCAGCTAGAGTTCGTTGGCCACAAAACGAGTTCCACACAAAGCCTTAACCGAAGCAACAAAATAACAAATGAGACTGCTATTCGTGGGTCTCAAGGTCAAGTCGCAGCGCAAGGCAATGTATTTATCTTCGAGATGTGGCTAAATAACAAAGCCACTCATGACCTACGGCAACATAGCCATAGCCACCACCACTGCTTGTGCATAATCATTTTGGAAAATATGTGTCATCGCAAGCGGAAGTGGTCCACTGACTGAGTGCAAACCCGTTTGCTGATATCGATATGCTAACCAGTTTCGATTACATAACATTTCCACTGGCGCTTATCGATGCAGTTGTAGTGCACTGTAAGTCGTTGGCTCTCTGAGTTTGGAAGCTCAGCTTGTCCTCCCATAGCGAGCCATTAGAAAATATTACAGCGACCTTCGGGCCGTTAGCCAAAATGTTGCCACAAATAAACTTACCACCTATAAACAATATTGATCACGTTTTGGCCATAAACAGCGTTGGTGGCCCAGAGGCCACAGCCAAAAGCAACCGAAGCAAATGCTTAATATGTAAATAATAAAAACATAGCTAGCGAAATCACAAGCTGCGAACAATTTGCACTTGCTGCTGCTGTGAGAGCTGCAATAAAATTACTTACGCAAATCTTGCGCGACCGTTACACATTTAGCGGTCTCCTGCGCAACCAGAGCGATTAGCAGCAGCAATATAAGTGACGATTGTTTTGACATGTTGACGCTCGAAATCGGATGCTATATGCGAAATCTATTGCCAATATGGACTGTGCCCAATTGAAGATTTTAATTTCAGCACGCACAGACGCCGACACTCAAACACAAACACAAACACACACGCACAAGCGCACGAAAAATCTTTCGACTGTTGTTTGTTGCTTCTGCTGCGGGCTTTGTTTTGAGTGGTTCTGCTCTTCACGACGACTTATCACAACGCAATGGAGGCGGGATGCTTCAAGCGGCTGAGTTATATACCGAGCTTCGGCAAAAGCTTTCTTCCTAAGCATACGAAATATACAAAAAAAAAAAAAAATTCATGTCGAAGCCGAGCTTTAGCCCATAAACCTGCATATATGTTAATATGTATGTATGTATGTGCGTATGTATGTATGTATATTGTGTGTGTAACAACTTTAGCTTTCCGCCTGACCGCTTTGGAAAATGCAACCAATATCCATGTCCATTCGTGATCGTGAAGTTGCTGCAGAGCCGACTTCGCTCTCGTTGCAGTTAAATGCGGTGGAAACGAGTGTCGAACGTTGTCCGGCGATGCATCAACCCTCTGATGCCCTTTCCAATGCCGTGGGGTGGTTCATTGAACTAACATATATGTATATGTATATATACGCAATGCGGTACGCACAGGTTGAGTTACGTCTTAATTGGGGTGTTATTACAGGGTAGCCGGTAGTAAACATATGTTAGTTATATGTTTGATTAAAGCCGCTTACGAGCATCGAAAGGCCATAGGGTTTTTAAAAAACAAAGGTCTTTTGTATTGTATCATGAAAATCAAATATATACTGGTCATATTTTATAAACACATATGTATAGTAGAATAGAAGAGGTATTTCTTTTCATATAAAGTCTAAAACTCTGCAGTCGGGTTGAAAGTACATTTAGTTCATTAAACATTCTGGGACTTTAATTTGACAACTATTACGAATAATTAAATGAATAGAATAATATTAGCATAGCTATAAATTATTATATAAAAAAACCCCCCCATTAACTTCATTTAATTAATATTACTTTATTGCGCAGTTTGCATATTTTTCCTAGCTACATATGTAGAAACCAGTTAAAAATAATGTATGGATTTAGCCGAAAACCTACAGCATTAGATTCCCGTTTTATTTCGACACTTCAAATGCCAGTCAGTTCCCATGGCGATGGAGCTTAGCCAATTAGTTCTAATCGCTTGCGCAAGAGACCACTAAAAACCATAATTGAAGTTTGTTGCCTAAGTCATTTGTTTCAAGCCAAAAAAGTAAAAACTGCCCGAGGACCTCCGGCCGGTCGTTCGGCATGTGTCTATGGAAACTGGCGCAATTGTTGTTCAAACATAAACAAATGCTGTGAGCCGGCAGTTGAGCCAGCTAACGGGAATGCAGGTCGCTGCCGCCGCCGCTACAGCTAGTGTCTGGGCGTTAGTTGTGCGTGCAAACCGGTTGCCCCAAACGCAGAGCAGTCGTAGCTGAACATTCTTTGAGTAGACAGACAATTTTTGGTCATCAGGGCATTGTTAACGAATACGTGTTACGGCGCGGCATCGTCATGAAGAGATGCTATTGTGGCTACAGTGGTGGAAGCAGCATCTTAAAGCCGACGCGCCACGTCGACAAACTGCAGCAGCGCCAGCCACTGCGCAGCGATCGCTTATCGGTGACGTCATCGTCCAGGCAGAGCGCATATCCCACGCAGTTCGTAAAGCGGCCCAGCCTGAAGAGAACCGTGGAACCGCTGGGCTTGGGTCATTCCAAGAGCGAGCTCGCGCGTAACTTCAGCAGACGGAATTCGGCAGCAACCACGCTGAGTCATTGCTCCAGCTGGTGCAGCAGTTGCGGCTGTGCTCCACAGCAAAAGCAGCGCGAGAATCGCGTCAAGGTGCTGAGCTGGGACACCGGAGATCACCAAGGCAACACCAGCAGCGGTCACAACAACACCAATAATACCCACTGTGAGCACACCTACAATCGACGTCTCTATGAGCAACGCGCCTGCGCCGTTAGCCGCGTGGCAACCGAAGGTCAGGGTCAGGTTCATAGTAGTATGTCTGCGACTCCCTCGCCAACGCCCAACTGCACAACGAGCGAAAATACTGAACTGCAGCGCCTGCTACAACTACAGCAGTTCCGGCTACTCAATGCCAGCGAGTGCTTCAGTGACCAGCGGCAGGATGAGTTGCGTCTACAGCAGGCCTATGACAAACTGGGCGTGGCCCACAATGCCAAGCGGGAGAAGAACAAAGCAAATGAGTGCAGGCAACAGAACATGATGGCAACAACAACAACTGCAACGTGTACCACGCCCTATGCGCTGCGTCAAAAGCTGCTGCAGCTGCGCCTACGCGAGGAGCAGGCCACCGGCCGAGGCTCGGGAGCAATGTGCGCGCCCTTGGAGAAAAGCTGCGCCCTCAAATATAATCGCGTAGATTAAAATAGTATTACATAGTAGGAAAATAGCAGTTGGGCTCCTAACTATGCCAGAAGAAAACCGCTTAAAGTATTCCAGAGAGTAGATCTCAAATAATAATAAATATAAAAGTTTACATTATATCATCAAGAGTCTAGCAATGACCTGATTAATTAATTAAACGCCATATTATATACCTCATATTCACAGCTAACTCGACTTTCAGTTAAAACTACGTGGTGCCAATAATTTTTTATTGCTATATGTATTTCATTTTTCATTTTAATAAAACAGTGCTATTTTGTTACAAGTGCTTCATGTTGATTTTATTTTATTTTGTATTTTTTTTTTTTTTTTTTGCTTTTGCCATTTTTCAGCTTTGAATGCGTTTTGGTTTTTCTTAGTTGTCTTTTCAAATTTTCAAAAAATTACAAGTTTTTATTCCTTTTTCCATTCCGAGAGATTTTTTTTTTATATATTTATATATAGCTGTTTGACGCAAGTTTTGATATTACATTATAATTTCTTGATTTTCTCTTTAAATTTTTTTGTTTGTTTTTAAAACAGCCAATATCAACTATAATATTAAATAAGTTTTTTTTTGTTTTGTTTTTGCTTTTGTTTACATATAATTATGCACGTAGAATTCAATACAACATTAAACAGAGTACTAGAGTGAATTCGGTAAGGGTTTAGGCTGCAGCTGGACATTCAAGTTGAAAACTCGGGTTGTATTTGTTTTTTTTTTTTTTTTTTTTAATATTCATTCTTTGTTAGTTTGTTTGTGGGGCGGGGGGATCATACGAACGAAACCTTTTTGGGGACTATTCACGTCGGGACGTACGTACATGCATAATAAGTATAATACTTGAATGTGGCGGCCTTTTTGCAGTAGAATGTACCGACTCTTGTCGCAAATACAAATAGAACACACACGCACACACACACACACACGAATGTATCTACACAGTGCATGCATCTGTGTGTATGTATATATATATATAATATATATATGTGTGTGTGAACGTCTCAGATGTTTTACAATTTCATGGTTCATTATATATATATTTGTATACGTATATATTGTTTTTATTTTCTTTATTTTTGTGTAATTTGTAGTTGTTGTTTGTAACCTTATCTACTGCGTCGATGACGTCAGCAGAGGGCACATAGTGCCACTCAAAAGTATGCTGCTTTTTTAAGCGCTGTTTAACCTTTTTTTAATTCTATGTGTTTTGTATTTGTTTCTTGCCTTATTAAGCATTTCATTGTTTATGTATATCTTGTTAAACAAATATGTTTGCAATTGATTTCATTTTGGAATTAATTATATTTATTGTTTTGTTTTACTTTCTTTTTAATTTTTATATTTTGTTGTGGATTTCCTTTTGTTTTTTTTTTTTTTAATTTTCGATCATATGCAGCTTTGTGTTACACATACTCTATATTTAATCGTCAACGCATACAATTTAAAAATATACACAACTTTTTGTTTATTTCAATATTTTTGGTTTAAACAATTCAAACTTATGTACCTTCGAGCTAAATTTGCATTTGCTTTAAAACTAAGTAAACATGTAGTAGAGTTTTAATGATGAATAATAGTTAAAAAAATATATATATAAACGCGCTAAGAATACGTACATACTTATACAGGGCATATGCATTCAACTCACACACATATCAAAAGCATTGATTAAAATTCACAAATAATATTATAAAAATAACATTTTACCATTCGCTATATTAAAAACATTAATATATACTCAAAGGGGATAATCCCTTCCCTGGCTGTTGTGCTATGCAAAGAACCGAAAAAAAAAACAAATGCTGTGCGATATTTGAAAATGCAAAAAAATATAATTGGAGTGTGCGTTCACTTTTCGTACCTACTATTGATCTAGCTTTCTGCATGTATGTGTGTGTGCGTGTATGTCTGTATGTGTTTGTGTTGGTGTTTGCATTGCGCAAAGGAAAAAACTATAACAAAATAAAATTAATACATTAAGAGATATTCTTGCTTATGCAGTGTTTAACACTGCAAGTAGTTTGAACTAAAGTGTCTCAATTTGTGTATGTGTATGTATGTGTGTGTGTATGTATGAATTGGCTTTTTAGTATTTCGCTTTTGCGCTTTTCAAATGATAATAGGCTAAGTTTCATATCCTTAATAAAAACGTTGCTCACGATTCGATTACACATATTCGATTAAAAACAAACATTTCTGCGCATTGAATTGATTTTGTGTGTGCTTTGTTGTAAATTATTGTTGCTGTTTTTTGTTTGCCGCTTATTTTTTCTTATTCTTATTGTTTGCGCCGCGTGGCGGTGTTAACGGACGCCCTGAGCTACCAAAGTTTGGATAAACAAATCGTCGCTTGTCGGCGGGTTTCAGAATCTGAAAGGAGCACATTAATGTGTCATCCACGGACATCATGGCACCTTTGAAGTAAACAGAATAAAAACACATATAAATACGATATCATATTATTCTTAAATATACATACTGTAACTGGAGACGCAGGCCTATAATCTGTTTTTCTGTTTGTATTGACTGTGCCAATCACAATTTCTGTTGTCTGTTTGCACTAATTGTCTAAACAAACGTAAACCGCCACATCATAGTTTACTGATATCTGAGCGTGCGATTCCCACTAAAGACATTGTTTATGTACGATGACAGCGATCAAATGATACAGGTCTGTTTTCATATAGTGGAAAATTTTTGCGATTGCCCCCTTCATGGCTGATCAATTTTGAATAATAGTGCCGCATGGAATTTCTTTTATGAAGCTTTCTAAAAATGCATTATGAGACTAACATGTGGCAGCTCAAAGATTTGATATCATATGCAAACATATATAAAATATATAGAGACCATAGGGTCATATACCTTAAGCCTTAAGAAAATATGATTCCTTATCAAAACAGACATCTGACGCATGCCAACATTTTCACATGTAAATTTTCATATTTGAGCGCGCACTGTTTACATTTATTTTCTATTTTCTATAATTGCATTATTCGCTGAGTTTTCCGCCAAACTGCCTCTATCTCAACACTGAACTCTGAGCCTTTTTATTTACTTAACTTCGTAATTGCTGTGCTTTGCCCGCAAGGTTATCTT
This sequence comes from Drosophila navojoa, assembly GCF_001654015.2. The sequence continues at coordinate 1,491,548 of NW_022045864.1, forward strand.
CAAAATCTGTGCTAATCTAAAAATTATCTACACAAATTATACAGTATATGACAACAGTATTTGCTCGCATTAACAATTCTCTTACAATGAGATAACACCCACGTCGTTTGTTGTTTAAAGTCCGGGATCGATGAGTATACACATACACTATACACATGTATGCATGAGTTGTATAAATATGTATATTTGTATATACATACATATATACAAATATCGTGATCACTCACCCGCATTGTCGAATTCACCGCAATAGTTGGGCGCCGAAAAGAGCGTAACCAGCTGGCGCTTGGCAAAGAACTCATAGCCATCCTCGACAACCTGATGTGCACGACATATAAGATCGAATTCGTGCTTTTGTAGAAATTTGCCGACAACCTTAAAAAGACAACCGTAAAAAGAAATTAAAATTAGTTTATAATCCAATTAGTACACGTAGCTCTATAATTACCTCTGCTCCAAATGTGAAGCTTACGCCACGATCGTTTTCGCCCCAGCCCATGGTATCTTTGTCGGGATCAGACCACAAGAGATCGCATAACAGACCCTGATCGGGCACATCCGTGGGTCGCATAATGCGCCGTATTTGTTCCATCGAGGACAAATCGGGACTCAGGCCGCCGTGACAGCAAAAGATTTTCTCATCAACAATCGCAGCCACGGGCAGACAGTTGAAGCAATCTGTGAATGTTTTCCACAGCTTTATGGTATAGCGTCGCTTGCATTCATCGTAGAACCTGTCAACGGGCGAGATAAATCAGTAAAAAGTAATATCAGGCACACACATGACATTTAAACAAATAATGCGTGATAAACGCTCGAGCGTTTCTCACGAAAGGCCATTTCCACTTAGATTATATCACAATGTACGTATCTACATGAGAATAGCTGTCGCCTGTACGCAATTGGACAATTAAGTATCGAGAATAAGGTGGTTAAAGTAAGCTTTCTAGATTTACGATTTTCAATTAAAATTGATTTCAAGTTTCTTGAAATTTAAATGACAAACTTCGTATGAAACACGAATTCTTTGTGTGCGCAATGTGTAATCCAATAAGAACGTCTAGCAACAACGTTTTCACTTGGATTCCAATAACATTAATCGATGGCAGTTTTAGCTTCTTCATTCCAATAACAACATTCAATATGCAGTTTTCACAAGAATTGCAATATTCAATATCACATATTAATGCAAATACATGACTGACTCTACATTTTATAGATGATCTAGATATTAGCTTATTTATATACATATATTTATTCATTTATCTTCACTTACCCGTAGATGCGATTGATGCTTGCGCATTCGTGATTTCCGCGCAGCAAAAAGAAATTCTCTGAATATTTTATTTTGTAGGCCAATAGAAGACAAATCGTCTCCAGGGATTGCTTGCCACGGTCCACATAGTCGCCAAGGAATAGATAGTTTGATTCTGGCGGGAAACCGCCGTATTCGAACAGACGCAACAGATCGTAATATTGTCCGTGTATATCGCCGCATATTTTTAGCGGAGCCTCCAGTTCCAGTAGTATCGGTTGCGATAGGAATATTTCACGCGACTTTAAGCACAAGTTCCGTATTTCACTCTCCGATAATTGCACATTTTTGCCTGGACGGGCACCACGTACTGGAGAAAAACAAATTTGCATATAGGTGATCTGAGGTGCAAAGTGTATTAAGTTTATTTACCTTCCAACAGACGCGAGATAATGCTGTCAATGTTCATGATGATTTCGGACATGTTTTACACTGTAACTGCTCCTGATATTGTTGTTGTTGATGATGTTGCTGCTGCTGCTTCTGCTAACACCTGCGCCTATTTCTCTGTGTCTCCGTCTGTTTTCTTATCTGTTTACCTGCGTCCGCTCTGATTGCTACTGCTGGCTCCGTTGTTCTAGCTTAAGCTTATGTATTTTCGGTATACGTTATGTATGTTATTTCATCGATGTGTGCGCGGACAACAGGGGGCGGAGGGCCACTTCTGTATATATGTGTATGTGCGTGTGTGTGTGTGTATAATATATCTGTGTGTAGGAGTGTTTGTGTAGTTGTCGTCAGGTAATACACTTTATACAGCGCTGCGTTGAGCTGCGGGTGTGGATTTTTAATGTTTTAGCTGTAACGCCATGTACGTTCAGCGTTTGTCACTGGTTTGCGTATTGTTGGACTGCGTTTTAAAGCATTTATTGCAAGCAATTGTAGATTTTTGCGACGTCAAGAAATTTTTTCGCGCAACCACACTTCGCCGCATCGCAATCTAAATTCGCCGTGGACGCATATCGATTGTATGGTCAAATATCGATATATCATGGGCTGATGGCCACCTGTATAGTGCTGCCATACCGCAAATTGCGGGTGTATGGCAGCATCATTTTATTAAAAAAGATAACGTTTAATTTTGTTTGTATTCAATTTATTCGGCGTTATCTTCACTGCTCCGCCTGCTGCTCCCCGTATTAAACATAACTCGCTTCCGCGGCAGCGGCACAGGCTTTGCTTGTTGTATCTGCACCATCTTGGGCTTGGAAACCACATGAGCCGCCGGTTTAGCCAGCAGTTGTTCCAATTGGGCTTTGAAATTTGGGTGGTGCGCCTTGGAACTTGTTGATGCATTATCAACGTTCTCATCGGCCATCTCCTGTGAAGCCGATGATACATCAGAACCTTCATTAAGATCGTCATCGTCGTCCGTGGTTGTTAGCAAAGGATTTCTACGCTTCGGCACCTCCATTGGCTGCAAAGGTGTCTTATTGTTTAACAAAATCTGAGCACGTTCCGGCATCTTGACAGAGCAAAGATTCTCCACGAATTTTCGTATGCGATTGCGTGTTGTATAGAAATTCGGGTAGTCCTGTAAGAAAATAATTGAAAATGCATATAGCATTATTATTATCATGGCGACGTTTAAGTATGTATGTATGTATGTATGTACATATACATATGTTTAAGTAAATATATGTATTTAGTTCTAAATTCCTTACCAATTTCAGTCTGGCCCTTTGCTGCGCTAGCTCAGCACTCACACGTTTGGCAGATGTGTTGGAGATGGCCTTTGACTTCATATTGAAGCCATGCGGATTCAGTCTTTGGTTGATCAATTTGCGCGCATCTTTGCGTGTCAATGGCTTTGGTGGGAGTCTAAAAACATTCGAAGCTTTTTTGATCACTTCCTGTTGAGTATATTTGCTTACTTACCTATTCTTTAGGACGGATTTGATTTTTGGCGACATGAATACCTGTCGTTCCGGCTCAGAGGTCAAGACTTCACTACCTTCATCGCTGACGCTCTCCTCGCCGCTAAGGCTTTCGCTAATATCCGTGGCTTCCGCCTGCTCTGACTGCTTTATGGCGGCTTTCGGCTTTGGTTCATCTCTAACGGGGGCTGATGCCGGCGCTGGCTTCGTATAAGTCGGATGATTGGTCGAGCTGTTGCCACTGGCCTGCTCTTGCTTTTGTGCCTGTTGTTCCTGCTGTGGTGGCGGCTCTTCAATGGAATAGGTGTCATCATCGCGTTTGGCTTTCAGGAACTCCGTCTCCACCAGACGCTTGATGCGCTCCATGCTTTCCTCCTTTTTGGGCAGAGGCTTGGGTATCTTGGATGCGGATGCTGTTTGTTGCACATCGGCAACGTTTTGCTTACGCAGGCTGAGCCGTTTTAGATCCCGTTCCAGTGCTTCTAGTTTTTCCTTGTAGCCCGTTTCCAGTTGGTGCACTACCTCCTCCAGCTTATTGGCGCTGACCTTTCCGATTTCAGCCACTTTTTCGGTGAGTATGCGCTCCAAATCCTCAAGGCAAGGTGTGGCCACGCGCTCCTCGGCAGTAGCTGGTGCAGCAGCCTTGGACTCTGCGTTTCGTTTGGTCTGCTCCAGAGCTAAGGTTAGGTCCTCTAGCTTCTGGTTGATGCCCCGGATGAAGTCTTCGTTGCTCTGCTTTAGCTGTGCCTGCCAAACTTCAAAACTGCTGAGGCGTTCGGCCAGGCCGTGAAGCTGCTTCTTACGTTCGCTCGCCTCACTCTCAGCCGCCTCGCTGCTGACCTCATCCTTTTCCTTGTATTCTCCCAAATTGCTTTGTATGCCCACGTGGCGCATGCTCACCGTTGATGTTGTCTGATCCTGAAGCTGCACCTGAAGTGGCTGCCCACTTCGCTCCTTTATATTGCGCTCGGCGGCATTCAGACGCTCCTTCAACTGCTTGATTTCCAGCTCCATTTTGATGGTGTTGATGAGCTGCATATCGTTCTCCTTCTCCCGGACAGTCCCACCACCTGCCAAATTGGAGGAGGGCGTACCCACGCGATGCTTGCGTCCGATGTGCACGTTCAGCGCCTCGTTGCTGATGAAATTTTTGGTGCACAGATGACAGGGAAAGACCACCTCGCGTATGGTCTCGATTTGGGTGATCTTCTTGTGCAGCTGCACCACCTCGTTGTTCGATTCGCTCAGAGATTTGCGCAGCTTCGCAATCTCCTGCTGCGATATTTCATGCGCCTCGCGCAGCTCGTCCACGGTTTCGTCCAGGTATGTGCGGCAGCAGAGCAGGTACTGGATCGCATATTGCGACATGACAAAGTACTTGGCTATGCCGCCATCGAGTATGTGCGTCTCCAGCATGGTGCCCAGCGGCGCCTCGGATAAATGCTTCAGTGCTTCGTCCACGACCTCCAAGTTTTGCTCACGCAGAATTCGTTCCGTCTCATAGGAGCCTGGCGAGCATTAAAATTAGCATTAGTCATTCCTTAGGCACAACAACTATCAATATTTACCCATTTGACGCCAGTCCAGTGGCCCATCGCGATACTGGCGCAGCTTGAAGCCCGCCTCTCGCATCACCTGCGGAAAATTGTTTTTGTAGCCCATTTCTGACTCATCGACAGCTGAAATTGAAAGTTCTTATATATTTTTCGACTTGATTCAATTGCTTGCTGCAACCGCTTTCGCTTTTCGTTATTTATTTGTTTTTGTCAGTGGTTGCTGGGCAACCGCCGACAATTTGCTCCACTATTTTTGTTGACGCTGTCAGCTGGTTAGGAACTTGAAAATTGAGGGTTGGATAACCCAGTAGCCCAGCCCTATTAGTTAACTATGATCGTAGTTCAATTTTAGAGAACTTCACTGACTGACTAATATAAAAGTTGTCTCAAATTATTTTCCTTTTAAGGATCAATATGGTTTTCTGTGTGAAATAATTGTCATTTATTGAGTACCTAAAAATGAATAATATTAATTCATTTATTTTTATCATAACTCATTCTTGCCATTACTATGGAATCATTTAAGTCATCCTCATTCCTCTTATTTTAATACTAATTCATATGATAATTTTTTTATGACATTTGTATAATTCCGGTTATTTCTTACTAAATAAGTAATACTAACACTTGTTACTATTTGAACTCACCGTCCCAGTAATCACACCCACATTAAAAGTTCTACAGAATGTAACACTACCTGAAATAAAATGATCATCTATGTATATTCAAAACAATAAACGTATAGTCTACTATGCCTAAGTTGGATAGTTGGAGTATAATATAAAAATAACGCCCACTAATAAAATAAGAACAATACATAAAATAAGGTGTTGTATGAATAACTTTAATTTTTCAATTGTATAAAAAATCCAAAATATTTATAGCATATATTTTTTACATTTTTAAACGCACTTAAATAAGGCAAATGTTTAAATAATTTAAATTTGGCGCCCTTTTGACAGCGCAGATCTTGGTTGACAGTAGCTGCGTCTGGGCAGCAGCATTCGGATAGATTTGCTCAGTTACGATTGGACCCTGGCCGAGTAAGGTTTACATCAAATACAACACGCATAGCAGAATGCAAACGGTTTAATAAACTACTAGAAGAAAAGTATATATAAAGTGCAATACTCTCCGGATTGCTTTGCAATTAAAGGAGAGTTACAATGAGTCGTTGGTTTTGGTTGGGGTTTTTCCTGCTGCTGCCATTGGCAAATACAACACGTAAGTTGAGTAAAGTTCGGTTTGGAAAAATCCATGGAAATTCCGATACTATGTACGAATCGGATGCTGTATCTCCGAGCTGGCCAGCTGTCAAAGAGGCTGCGCCCAGAGGAAGAGCAAGAGAGAGAGAGAGGGAGAGCAAGAGCGAAAGCTCAGCGTCTGCGCATTCCTTTGTTTTGGGAAATTTCTAACAATGTTTGGGATATTTTCATTTGTTTGGGCATTTTCTACTGAGCAGCACCTGTTAGCTTCGAGGCGAACCCGGACACGAAACGTCTCTATGATGATTTATTGAGCAATTACAATCGACTTATTCGGCCTGTGGTAAATAATACGGAGACACTTACCGTCTGGCTGGGCCTCAAGCTGTCCCAGCTAATTGAGGTCAATCTGAAGAATCAGGTGATGACCACCAATTTGTGGGTCAAGCAGGTTGGTGGAACACTTAACCTAAACTAAATTTGAAGAGATTCATAATAATGTTTTGCTCTCAGCGCTGGTTCGATTATAAGTTGCGTTGGGATCCGGAGGAATACGGCGGCGTAGAGCAGTTGTATGTGCCCTCCGAGCACATATGGGTGCCCGACATTGTGCTCTACAATAACTGGGATGGCAACTACGAGGTATTACCACATTGAACCAGCTCGCAAACCCATTCTAACTCAATCTAACTTCCTCTTTAGGTCACCCTCATGACGAAGGCCACGCTGAAGTACACTGGGGAGGTGTTTTGGGAGCCGCCAGCTATTTACAAATCATCCTGTGAAATGAACGTTGAGTATTTCCCTTACGATGAGCAAATTTGCTTCATGAAATTCGGCTCATGGACCTACAACGGCGCCCAAGTGGATCTAAAACATTTGGATCAGGTAAGCCAAACCGCATTTCGATTAGACCACAACCGAAGGATGCAAATTTGCTTTGCGCTCCAATGCACAAAATGCAATTTATGCGGGTACAAGCAGAGGAGGCTGTGTCGGAGCGGGGCTGGGGTAGCGGAAATACATGCTATGCTAACAAATTGCCCAGTCTGGCTTGGGCACCTGGCTGGCTGAGTATATGTATACATATGTATGTGTGTTTGACTGTGTATGTGTTTCATGTACAGGTGCCTGGCAGCAATCTCGTGCAGGTTGGCATCGATTTAAGTGAATTCTACTTGTCTGTGGAGTGGGACATACTCGAGGTGCCGGCCACCAAAAACGAGGAATACTACCCGGACACATTGGAGCCATTTTCAGGTGAGTTGCACAAGAGCTTGTTGCTTTTCTTTTTCTCTCTCATTCTTTTTTTCTGGCTGGCCATTGTAATATGTAAATTTGACGTCTTCTGCAGATATTACGTTCAAGTTGACCATGCGGCGCAAAACGTTGTTTTATACGGTGAATTTGATTGTGCCCTGCGTGGCATTAACTTTTCTTACCGTTTTGGTCTTTTACCTACCAAGCGACTCGGGCGAAAAGGTAAGAGCACAGCTATTACGTATGCAAATAGGCCACTGCAAGAGATATACCTTGACCTTTGACGTTGATTGAGATCCCAGCATGTGGCATGTTGTTTATTTTCAGTAAATTTATTGTAGCTATTAATTATGGTAGTTTACCGTCTGTTTTATTTAGTTAATATATATTTGATTTCACCTACAACTATCTACGAAAAATCTACTAAGAACACTTATGACATCTCTCAATATACATATATCCTTAAGTTTATCTATGCACTTTCAAGATTCTATCATTTACTCAACTTCCACTTCGGCTACATCTAACTGTTGAAAGCTGAGCTCTTTAGTTGTTTCGCTAATACCAATTGGCTCCAAGAGAAAGCATTCTGAAACGAAAAGTTTGAAAATATACCATAAGAGCTCAACTTACATAATTTCCCCAAGAACTATCTACTTCTTTGCTATCGCTCTACATTTCAATCTAATTAACTATAGAATAAACTAACCAATAGCAATTGCAATATATACATACATTTACTAAGTACTGTATCCGTCTTCAAGTCACAGAGTTTCAGGCACTCCAAGCTGACCAATTCAGCCCTCAATCATGCAGCACACATATATTCACGCGCTATAAATTCACATTCATTTCGCGCCGAATATCATTTGTGCTGTTCCAGAGTAGTGAAATCTCATAACGTAATTTTCATCGAATGCATACATAAAATGATTAAATTGAATCGATATACTTCAAATTGATTTCAATTTAAATGCGAAAGTTTCCAACACTCCAAAGTTTTCTTTCCTGCATATCGGGTGTCCTACAATAAAGCGCAGCATTAAATATCTCACACCTCACTCACCTGACACGTAAGACATCGAACACCTACATAAATACATATATTAAACGCACCCAGTAACACGCACCGACATAAACACAGATACACATACACCTATACGCACCCACATACACACACAGTAAAGAGTGATGTTTGTTGTTGTTGTTATATTTGTTACTTGTCTCGTTTGAATCAATCATTTGCTTGGAGTAATAAAGTAGCAATAGTATTTTATAAATTTAAGCAAACTCGGAGAATAAATAAATAAATATTGATATTTGTGGAGGATTAAATGAACAGATCAACTACGATTGGAATAGTAATCGAATTTTAAATTATTGTGGTAAATCAAGAAGATATTCAAATAAATTTGGCCTTTAATTAACACCCAATATTTACAGATTAGTTCAGGTTTTGCTAAAGACTATGTATACATACATATATACTCAAAAATAAATTATGATATGATATAAAATTTTAATGGGTGGGGATATCCTCTTTTTGGAAAAAAATCTTAAGCTCTATTATTATTGTGCGTGGACATAATTTCTATACCTCGATTTAGTCATTTAAGGTCAATTTTAACTTAAAAGAGTAAAGAGTAGAGCACAATTTTGCATCAATGTAAGCCAGTAGGTAATCCATATAGGTCAACTATCTTATATGGTTTATATAATATAATTTGAAGAACAGGGTATACGTACAAGCTATCAATATATTATTTCAAAGCAGTTTTGCTAACTAATTGTGTGGAAAATATTAAGATTTTTGGAAAATGCAAATTAAATTTATTTACAATAATTACTTTTAATTTATTTGTATAAGCCAAACAAAACTTCGGACAAGATTACGTGTTTTAATTTCACTATTACGAAAACGTATAATATTTGTTAGGAGCTCTCAGGCATACGCATAAGTAGAACGCTTTGCTGTTTGTTGTGTTGATTGTTATTGTTTACAGTATGACTCATTTGTTGGGAAGTGAAGCCATTGAGTGCGTGAGTAAAAAGAGATTGGCTGAGTGCTTTGCCTGATTTCACGTTTGTCCTTGAAGAAAGATTGTTGTAATTAATTTACACATGATGATTTTCATTTAAAATGAAGAAGATATGAAAATAATATATATGTTGAAGTTCTCTTATTGTTTCACACGGCGTATACGTAATTTATATGTAATTGGCTATAATTGATAATGATTGGTAAACCGTTTGTCCATGTGTTCGTTTGCGTCTGAGTTTTGTTATTTACTTTATTTTATTTTTGTCATTGTTGTGGTCGTTATTGTTACAAAAGCAGAAGGCTTTGTAAGAGGCAGAAAGAGCCAGATAGTGGGAGAGCGAGAGCGAGCGAGAGAGAGACAGAGAGAGAGAAATTGTGTAAACATTTCGTTGACAGGTTACGTTATGTATTTCAATACTCGTGTCGTTGACCGTGTTCTTCTTGCTGTTGGCCGAAATCATTCCGCCCACATCGTTGGCGGTGCCCCTGCTGGGCAAGTATCTGCTCTTTACCATGATACTCGTCTCGCTGTCCGTTTGGACAACGGTCTGTGTGCTCAACATACACTTCAGGTGAGTGCTGCGACTGAGAGATCTGCAGCTAAATTGCACACTCCACTAATCTCTATGTCTCCTGCTGTAATCACAAATCAATGCGTTAATCAAAATCAACCAAATTGACTAACACCAGATCCCCTTCGACGCACAACATGTCGCCGCTGTGTCGCAAATTGTTCCTGCACCTCATGCCCAAGCTGATGATGATGCGACGCACTCAGTACACTCTGCCCGACTACGACGACTCCACGCCCAGCAATGGCTACACCAACGAGATCGATGTGCGGTAGGTGAACGCCAGTCCTGTATGCACAGTTCGCCTTTTACTAACCTTTGTTTCGTCTGCCTCTGTGTGTGTTCTCTGTGTGTGTGTTCTTTTCAGCGACAGCATCAGCGATTTTCCCAGCGAGTTTAAAGACAGCCAGGACGGCGCTTACGATAATGGCATGCAGCACTCAGTGGGTGAGTTTGAATTTGAGTGGATGTGCCGGAGATTGGGGATAGGGGTTAGCGTGGGGGCAGGGGCATGATTGCTAGCAAAGAACATGGCAGAATAACTGTGTGTGGGGGAAATTGTCTGGCCATAAAAAACACAAATATTTTTGCAACACTCGCGGCTAGCCGCGACCCAAAAGTCGAAATTGAAATCAAATAAAAATAAGCAAATAATGCAATAAAATGGAAGCGAATATGCTGCCGGGCATTCTCAAGGCTGATAGCGTCGCTTTGCTGTCGCCGGACACTCCTGATGGCTGCGACGATGACGATGATGATGTGATGTTTTGATGACAAAAAAAATAAAAGAAAACAAAAAAGAGTATATATAGCACGCCTATGTGGTTCACAAAACGAATGTGGATGGAGTGAGTATGTGTGTGTGGGTGTGTGGGATAATAAAACAAACCATGTGTGAAAACGGCTTAAGTGAAAAGAACGAATTCCATATGACCTAAGCGCACAGTAAAAACTAATCGAGGCCCAGGCACGTTGCCTGGAGTGGCAGCAAATGATTTTCAAGTTGAAAAATCTCCTTAAAGAAAATGCGGTATTATTTTTACTTATTTTAATAAATTTATTTAACATAATTATATGTTTATCATCTGAAGCAGTTCATGTGAATGACTTTTCTGGGAAAATCATTATTTTAAAATGAAAATATATAAGAAATATATTTGAAAGATCTTAGTTTGGACTCAATTGATTATATTTATGCTTGCACAATATAATATAAAATTAATTACATGCAAAAATAAAATGTATATTTTATTTAGTCAGACTTAATAATCCAATCGAAATATTTGCATTCTATAGAATTTTGTCAAAATTTGGAATAATTTATTATTAATTCTTTAGAAATTTGACTAAAAGCATTAATATTCATTTTATTATTTATTTTTATTATTTATCTTAAATTTTAAAATTCTTTTCAATTATTATCAACGAAAATTAGTTGTTAAATAATTTTGTTTATTTTATTACTTATCTTTTTTTTTATTATTATTTTGTTCATTTATTTGTAGTTTTAAAAAAGTTGTTAATTTCCTGTCGCTAATAAACCCAAATGATCCCTTTCAACATCTTATGTCAACGCAGAAAAGGATATTCGATTGCTAAATTAGACATCAATTGATTGCTGTGGCCAGTGAATGTTGCAAAATTCACTGAGGTGCTGGAATGCTAGGCCATAAGGAAGCTGAGAATGAAAATAACTGGCAGCCATAATTCAGTTCGATTGTTGTTGTTGTTGTCGTCGTTGTTGATGTTGGACTTAAAGTTGAGCGTGCTACAGTTGCCTGTGGGGCTTGCTTGTCGCTTAGGCCATAATATTGTATTTTTCTATGCATATACATATGACACACGGGCGCACTCGTACACACACGCGCGTGCACATATTCGATTGCAGATTTGGAGCTGCCATCCGCCTGGGGGGCCAGGCAGGAGGCATCTCCATTTATTTATTATTCCAATATTTTATTTCAATTTCTTGCGATTCCATGCGCTCGCCACGGGTCTTGACAGATTCCGACAATGTGATACCACGCAACTTAACACCCGAAGTGCTGCAGGCATTTCGTGCGGTCAGATTTATTGCGCAGCATATCAAGGATGCCGACAAGGATAACGAGGTGGGTAGACGAGTGCACAGAGCATTCTTACTTACTCTAGCATGGCAAGGCCCAACTCTGCCTTGCCCACTTTTATTGGGCAGCACCAAGGACCATCGCAGATTGAAGCCGAGTGTTGAATTCGTTTACGTATTTGGATTCGTATTCGTATTGCTATTCGAGTTCGAATTATTATGGCTGCTATTGTTGTTATTGTTTAGGCTGGGCTGTCATATTTTTGGCGTCTGGCAGAACTTTGCCTTCCTCCGTGCACATTATCCGCCTGCGATTCTCCCTCATTCCCATTATGGTTTATTGCCAAAAAACTTTGCTTTGAGCACCGCACAGACCCATCCCGAGTGTGGAGTGGGGAGTGTCGAGCGGGAACGGGAATAAGTGGCAAGGCTGTCAAATGTGCAACATGGAATTGTAAAATATTAAATCATAACTTTAGATTTTTATTACACTTGAAGTTTATTGAAAGACAGACGCAAACGAGATTTTATGGCTTCAATTGAAATCAATTTATTTATCAGCGCAATACGAGTATTTCTTTCTCCCTCTCGAGTCTATGTTTTACGAGCACTGAAGTAATCCCAAAATTATTAAAAAGCTAAATTCTACTGCTTGATCGAATAACAGTTCAGTTTTACTTCTGACCTAGTTTTGAGTGCTGCCATTGCGTAAATGATTGATTTATTTCATTTCACAGATTGTCGAGGACTGGAAATTCTTTTCCATGGTATTGGATCGCTTCTTTCTCTGGCTGTTTACGTGCTCTTGTGTGTTCGGCACATTCGCCATCATCTGCCAGTCGCCCTCACTCTACGACACGCGCGCACCCGTCGACCGGCTGTACAGCGAGATACCCCTGCGTAAAAGCAATTTCATGCTGCCGCCGGACATTGTCAGGCAGGTGGTTAATTAGGTGAGGAAAGGTCTTCAAAAGGAGCATAACTCGAGTCATGGGTCCTATTCGAAAAAATTGAAGTAATCTGATAAAGTCAACAAGAAAGAAAAGGACTTGCAGCCAATTGAATTGAAATTGAAAAAAATAGCACAAAACCTTTGAAATCTAACGAACAATTATGTGGGTTTTCAAGTATTGCAGCAATATTATAAATCTAAAATAATTACAATAAATTATTGATAATAAATTAATCAGTTCATGAATTATCTGTCAAGTGGAAAGCATAGCACAAGTATTCATACGAATAAACGAATCGATTTTTAAATAAACACAATAATAATAATAAAAAAACACTTTAAAGAAGTTTCATTGTTTACATAAAGCAAATATATTTTGTTGTGTATTTGAATATTTTATTAATTGGAAATTCTCGAATTTTATTTTGCGTATGCTCATTGAATTCGCCTTTGATGTTCGATTGAATACCTTTACGTGGAATTCCTTGTGGTTGTCATTTATTTCAGACCGCCACATTCATTTCAGTTTTATTCAGCTTATCAATTATTATCGCGCATACGCCCCATCGCACAAGCATTCGTATATCTATTGTCTGCTACGTATTCCTACCCGTTTCTCTCTCTGTTTACATTCAATTAAAAACTCAGTACGCATATAAAGCATTTGGGCACAATAGAGTACAAGTTGTACGAGTTTGATGCCAGGCAGTTATTACGCATACGCCACGTTGCCTTTCTCAGTAATTTGCAATATAATTTATTTTGGTTGTGAGCTCGTTGGTTGAATTCTCGCTTCGTTTACCATTCGCCAGTCGCCTTTGTCTCTGTCATTGAAGTTATCCGTCTGGCTGCCGCATTAAATTAGAAAGTTGAAATCTCTTTGGCCTCGCATTCATCAACATGTGCAGCAAGTAAGCCACCCCATCCAGCCATCCAGCCATCCAGCCACCCAGCTTGGGCGAAAAAACAAAAGACTTTCACTTCTCCACTGTCAACAGACATCATTTGCGAGTTTCTTGACTGAATACTCTTCCAGATGTCAGCTACACTGATAACCAAGCATATGGCTGTATCTAATGCCCCAAATACCCTTTGCACTCCGCACACACATATCATTTATCATTAAAAAGTTTTCGGCGAGATCTCTGAAATATTAATTTGAGTTTCGATTCAACATAGTTTGAATGAACATTTCCACCTACTAAATTACGCAGCTAATATTACCTTTCTTGTGTATATATTTTTTTTAATGTATCGCAGTGTATTTTTGGAATACCATTTTTTGCCAATGCTAATTTAAGCAGAGAAGAGCTTAGCAGCGACATTCTTTGTGCACACATTATGAACAGGGTATAGTAAATGTTATAAAGATTTGCGTATAGTCTTGCACAACTGCCTCGCTCATATTCTTGGCCCTTAGCTGCGTTTTGCTGTTCTTATTTTATTTTTACTTTAGCTTCTCTTTTTTTGTTGGCAGTTTTAAATTAGAAAAGTTTTCGCCAGATTTTTGTTTTACATTTTTCATATTTTCTACGGGACATGCCCTGCATGTTTGTTGTCCTTGTCGTTTTTGGTGTCAGCGCGTCATATGCGTGCCCCAAAATGATGCCACCTCCCTCTCCTTGCCACTGCTCTTGCCCATGTCCCTGTCCCTGCCCTGTCCCCTCCCAGTCTCTGTCCCATCTTCAACTCCATCTACATTTGCAAGCTGAGAGCCGAGCTGAGCTGTGCTAAAAAAAATGCGAGGGATGTCATGTTTATTTCTATTTGTGGCTAAACATGGCGTCTGCTCTGATCCCGCTCACCGCTCTGGACGTGTCCTCCTGCTGGCCGATAATGGCATTTGCATAAGTTGCATAAGTATTGCAAAGTATGCAACACATTTCGCTTTGGGCACAAGTTAAAGTTCAGCCAACACAAAACAATATGCTAATGCCCAGCATGAAGACCATTTTCGGGTCGGCCTAAGCGGTTTTTCATAAGCCCCACTCGAGGACAGCTGGCCGAGCTGTGTTAAGCATCTGTTAAGAGACTTAACTTGTCCAGCACGGACAATTATAAGCTACAGCAATTGTCTTGAACAGCTAATTAGAGAACGACAGTGCAGCGCAGCGGAAATCAAAGCCATAAAATAGGAAAGCTAAAAAAAAGTGTAGAAACGAGAAGTACGAAAGTAAGGAAATGCTTGGGCCGCTGGCCAGGAAATGCAGCAAAGGCAAATCGGTCGAGGATGGAGTGGAGCTGGCCAAGAACGATTCGGGTCAACTTGACCAAGTTGGTTCAAGTGCTCGTTCGAGAGCAACAAAGCACGTGCGACGGAAAGTTTGGTCCGTTAGCTCACACACCAATAGACACACGCACACACACACACACACCCATCTATTCGCAGTGCAGTCGTGCGCTGCTGTCGCATGCCCACTGGCCCACTGGCATGATAGGAAAGAAATCCGAAAATTGCTACATTTGACCAAAGACACGTCAATTAGAACGGGATTCCATTTCAATGCATTATAAAGCCGAGGACAAACTGAGGGCTTGACAGGAAGTGTGGGCATGAGAGTGTGAAAGACTTGACTTTGACGTGTCGGTCCCCTCATCCACCTACTATTTGCCATTTGCCATTTACCAATTGCCAACTGCCAACGGCCTCCTGCCAGGCCATTTGAGCCGGTTATTTATTTAATTTCAAAGCAATGTTTTGTTTGTGTTTTTGTTGCGGCTCTTTGTATCTGCTTTGTAGCACGCTGCAGGCGATTGTGTTACATTTTGTCTTTTTTCCAAACTTGAGTTGTTGCTATTTTCGGCTGTGTTCACTTCAGTCAGTTAACCCACATGTGTGCTAACAGGTTTGTATAGGCCCAGGCCCTATTATATTTAAATAGAAAGCAAGAGTCAATAAGGGAAATGAAATGCAAATAGAGTGATGAAAGAAATTAAAAAAAAATTAAAAATAAACCAACATATTTATTGTTTAAATATTAACTTGTTAATTAGCATTGAAGTGTACAGAAATTATATAAAATAATATAAAATATTTTATTTTTGTTTAACTATTATTATTATTATTTTTTTAATTAGGTGTGTAATTAATGCAGCTATTTTTAATACAGGTATTATTAATAGAGTCATTCCCTTAAGTAATCCTGCACAATATTACTTTGAAGTCCCAGGGTCAGGTTAAATAGTTAAGTCAATTCGGGTTGGCTTTAGCTCTAAAGTTCATTTCAAAAGAACAAACAAATCAACAACAATGCACACACACATACACACATACACACATACAAGTGCAGGTCTGCCTCTGCATGTGTGTATTTGTCTAGGCGTACGGTATGTGTATTTGTGCAATGATAAATTACAAAATTGCTGCCTATGGCAATGTGAGTTGGCCCAGGCGGCCGCAGAAGCCATTTTGTTGTTATTAAGTTTGCCTTTTGCCATTTTTCTGCAACACACACACACATACACAGAGATGGTTACCGTGTGTGCGTGTGTGTGTGTGCCTTTGAGGCTCGACAGTTGTACTGCGTGAAATTAATGATGCGCCGCTTTTTTTGGTTTTGTGCTTGTCATTGTTGTTGTTGTTGTTGTCTGCGTGGTTCCTCTGTATATATTTTTTTTGTTTGTTTATTTGTTGTTGGTGTTGCTGGATTCTGGGCTGCAACAGCGACGTAGGCCAAGATGTCCACAAAATGTAGAGGCTAAAGACGCTTTTATTAATAGTCCTGCTACGTGGTCACGATTAACTGCCATTTTACGCACTCGCACTCGTAGTAACAATCGCCCTCTAGTCCAACCGCTCCGATGGGCGGGCGGTCTTAGCCTTTTTGAAAGCTTTTTGCTGTTGCGTAAGTCAAAAAGTCTTCTCCATGTGTATCTGGTATTGCAAGTGTGTGCCTGTGTGTGTGTGTGTGTGTGTGTGTAGTGCGTGTAAGCTGTGTGGGATTTGGACACGACTTTACTTAAGTTCATAAAATTCTATTAAAGCAAAGTCGTGGCTTAAGTCACGCCCCTCTTTTGCATGCAGCATGCCAATAGCTGCAAAGTGTTACGATCTGCATTTGACAGTTAACACAATTTGAACAACTTTTAGTTAACAAATTAAGCATTGGGATCAATATATTTATGAAGGGATTTCAAATCGAGTCGAGTTTGCAAAGCCAATAATAATAAATGCAATATATATTTTTGTGAAATTTTGCAAAGTAAAATTCAGTATAAATATACATATTTTTATATTTTACTATAAATACACTTCAGATATTTCAATTTAACTTGGATCTTAAATTCCAATAAAAATGTGTTTAGAATTGACAAATACAAAAAATTTGTTATTATTTTCTAAAATATTTGAAAAGTCTAAATTTTTCACCTACAATTTTTCTTGGCACCGGCAATTTTCGATTGAAAAACTGTTGCCCATTTAATGTATAGAAAAGTGTGTTTCCGCTAATCTATAGCTTTAAGTACTGTATATAGATTATGCATTCACTGCTGCATTAAAAGGAAATGCGATAATATGTTATTTGTTTGTTGAGAGCTCTAATGAAAACACTTCAACAATTTATGTATTCAAGATTTAAAGTAGTTGTTTATTATTTAATATGCTAGTCTTTTATTCCGAGCATAACAAGCTTAAATTACTTTCAGCCCATGCAAGGCTCGTATTTGTTCTACTCATGATTATGCTTGTTTCTGAGCTGTTTATTACAAAGAGTTATGTTTCTGAGATAATGCGCAGGTTATCCGATTTCTTTATGTACGGAGTCTTATTTATGGCAAGTGTGCTTGCTTCAGCACTGACTATCGCTCATTTCGTAGCAATAACGATGCGAACGAACATGTCTTAGGCATCTGAGCATACTTGACATGCCAAAATTATATGCACTCGAAATATGAGTGCACAAATCCAATAAAAATAGTTTCATATATTCTCAACTGAGCACATTTCACTCTCTCTCTCTCACTCTCTCATTCCTGAGGTGCTGCTTACTGTGCATGCAGGAGTCGGCAATATTCAACGTTCGTGTTATTTCATAATGCTAGGCGGCATGATATTTCATGAGGTGGAACTTAAAGTGTGGCATGATTGAAGAGCGCCGACTTGCGTTACATTGCAGCTTGTCTGTTCTCATCGCTGTCGCTCCTCGTCGCTCGTCCTTTTGCGCAATCACAGCCAACTGCTTTTAATAACATTTTTCACTGGTTTTCTTTTTATTTCTGTTTGTTTTCTTTTTTTGCTTCTGTGCGATTTCCTTTTTGTTGTTTTTTGTCTTTGCTTGCTTAAGTGGCGCGCGCTGTCAAGTGCCCGGCCATAGCAGTGGCCACGCCCACAAAGCATCACCTCCCACAGCATACAGGCAGCGTTTTACATGACATTTTAAATTTACGATTTACATTAAATGGCGCAATGCGAGCGCAAAAACAACGACAGTTGTAAAATGAAATTGCTCAGCTCTCTCTCCCTCTCTCTTTCTCCATCTCTCTCTCTCTCGCTTTCTCTCCCGAGAGGCCCAGCAAAAGAATCGGTCTGTTGTCTGCTGTCCGGGTGTGGGTCTTGGTCTTGGTCTGGGCCAGACCGTGGCCCTGGGTCCAAGGCGCTGCGTTTGTCCTCGGAAATTCGGTTAAAAACCAATTTCGTGTATGTAAAATATATCAACTATGTATTTAAGTGGCTGTTGTGATACCGCTTTGTATCTCCTACTTGTCGACGCTTGTCAAGAATAAATGCCTTTTGGCTGCACTGCACTTTTCCCCATTAGGGTGTGTGGAGGGGCTGTGCCCAGGGGCGTTCCAGTGACTGGGGTAAAGGTAAACACAACATCATTGAGTGTAATCTAATCGTGCACATTTGGCTCCGTGTATATAAGCCACATTTTATTAGCCAGAACCCCCTGAAGGCGAATGTGATTTCACTAAATGTAAATAATCATATAAATAGCATACTTAACGTTGATAGATGAAAACCCCACGGGACAAGGGTTGCTAATGAGCTGAACAAGGGTTGGCTAAACTACAATGGCTTAAATAGCAGATGCTCTACATCGTGCAAAGCGAAAACAGAATATCTACTTTAATCATACATAGTTGTGCTCTACTGTTTAAAATCCCATACTCGTATCACATACATTTTGCAAGAGTTTACACAAGTTTTTGAAACTCTTCAAATATGCAAGGCGTAAATAAACTGCGAGTGTGCCCGGAACAAGTTTAAGTTCTCAACTAAAATCAATTTATTAAGAGCTAGCATTGATTTTATGTGCACAAATACAGAATGGAGAACACTTTACCGAAGCTACTCTACATAATATAATTATTTCTTATATATAAATATTTATTCTAGGTCTCACCTCTATGAATTCCTCTCTTTTTCCTCCAAGTCTTTCGTCTATGTATTTCCTCCAAGTCTGTAATGCTGAGCAGAACGCACACACACTCCACTTCACTTTACTGCACTGTACTACTGACCCCCACCAGGCCTGGGCGACTGAAAAAATGCCCCAGCTGCTGCTCCTTATATAGGGCGACTTTCATTCAATCACTTAGTCGCTCTCAAATGTTGTGCTCGGCGCCAGGTAGAGGCCTTTGCAGTAAAGCGTTAAGTGACCAATGGGAACGCTCTCTGCTTCGTCGTCTTTCTAGCTTCGTTAGCTTCGTGTGGATCGTTACAGTCGATCGGTAAGTGACCAATACGAACACTCTTTGCTCTCTCTGCTGCTGTGAGCATTATTCTTACTCAAATTTAAATACCTAATGAAGACTGCTGCATACACATAGACAACGAAAATGATCTGCAATGTTTCTTCGTCTCTTGATTTTGCTAGGCAGCCAGACAGAGACAGATGGAAAGTCAGACTGTGAGACAGGGAGATAGACAGAGACACAGATATACAGGCAGACATACGAACTTATATAAAGTCAAGCAAACACTCATAGCTAAATCGAATTACCTCAATACGTTACTTAGGAATATATTTGAATGTTGATATGTACAATTTATATACAGTAATATTTATAATTATTAAATAGCATAATTGTGAAATGCTCTATAGTTTGGTAGATCGCATAACGCATATTCGAGCATACCGACTATAGCTTTCTTATTCGATTTCTTTAATATATGATAGTGAACCCCACGCTAAATTGACAAAAATATTCTATCAAATTATATTGATCCTAAGGGAGCTATAAAATAATGTCTATCAAGGCTGGGTCATTTTTATTTTCAACTAAAATAATTTGTTTAGGGTTTTTATATTAAACATTGATTATAGATATATGTATTTTTATTCACTATATATCAAGTTTTACAACTGCTTAGGCTAGTTCGTATTCATTCTCTTGCTTGTTCTATTCACACTGCTTGTTTGCAGATTTGATAACATTTTTGTTTTCACTTCTTGTTTTTTTTTTGATATTCTGCCACATCGCATATTAAATAGGCGAAAACGTGGCAAATCCGCACCTGCCACTAATTAAAGTTGCGCATCATCTGATGACTCTTGATGACGAGCGCCCAAAATGTTGGCAGTTAAACAAATAGTTGTTTCGAGTTGTTTTTGCTAATGTTGTAGTTGCTGTAGCTGCTGTTGTTGTTGTTGTTGTTGTCTGCTTCTAGTTATGTTGTGAAAAGAAATGAAGCACTCGAAGCACCCAGCGCGAGACACCTATCCGCACACTTGACGTGTATTTCCGTTTCCGTTATGCGAAAAGTTGAGCGAGCTTTGAGCCAACTTCCAAGTTGTTGGCAAAAAAAAAAGAAAAAACACAAACTTTCGCGCTTAGCATTTGCGCTGCGCAAAGCTGAAAAGTTTGCTCCAAAAAACTTACACATGCACACATACGAGCACAGGTAAATACTCACACACCTGCGAGCACACAGATTGCCAGACACCTGGCCAGGCGCTACTACTACACACACAGTTGCTGATTAGCGTGGGCTGTGATTAAGGAAGGTTACGGCTACGTGGCAAAGGCTTAGACAAGCCGAAGCTTAATTAAATTTAACAGCTGCTTAATTGCAGCCTTGCCAAGGCACGCAGTGGGCGTGGCCAAGTTCCCAGGTCCCAGGTACGTAAACGCTGCTGTGTCTGCTATTGCTATTAATAATTTTGACCAGGACGCTAATGAGCCAGCCACGAATGAACTTTTGCTTCGACCTGGCACCACAACTTGGCCGCATCCAAGTTTTTCAATTTTTATATAGTTAAGGCATATTATATAAAGACAGCCGTGAGCCTAATAGCGTTGCCACGAAGTTTGCTCCACTTTGGTTGTCTTCTTCTTAATAATCAATTAGTATTTATGATAAATACTTTTGTACTTCTGCAGATGCCATATAATTATTGAAGCCCAACGAGAGGTCTAAAGGAAGTCAAAGGACATAAACAATTTTTAGGATGAACACTCTATCTTTGATTAAGGAAGGAAACTAGTTAAATGAAAAACTATGCAATAGATTAAAACCCTTACATAAGTACGAAAATACGAAATTATAATAATATTATTATATCATGTTTATATTAAAATAAATATTATATTACATTTTATTAATTAGTATATAAAATATTGAGCAAGCCCGTTTTTCATTATAATTATTGATATTATATATTAGATTATATTCTATTAATTAGTATATAGCATATTGAGTGTGCCCGTTTTTCATTTCAATTTCGTTTGGGCACTGTGGCCAAGCCCCATCGATTCAAGTTCTTTGTGCCTTTTAATTTCAATGGCAACAACATCCAGCTCCCAGCACCCCTCAGAGAGGCAGAGGCTATTAATTTCGCGTCAATTAAAAATTAAGCCAATTATTTGTGCCGTGCCGGGGAGCCATGCCAAACTTGTTACAAGCCTTGGGCTTGGGCAGATCTGGCTCTGGCTCTGGTTCTGGTTCTGGTAGCGCCTCTGGTTCTGGCTTTGGGGCCTGTGCATTCGTAGTCCATTAGGGCTTCATTTGTTTTTAATGCTGTAACCTTTTGGCGAAAATAAAAACCAAATTTCTAAGTTGGCACTTTCACGGCTCGGTCGCCGGGGCGACGCTGCGCAGCACGGACGACAGACGATGGAGAGCGGGCTACAGCTTTTGGGTTCCGCTTTGGGTTCGGGCCACCCGCCGTTTATTGGCTAATTTAATTTGCGTGTCTTGCGTTTGGGCAATTAATCAGCAAAAACAGCTGTCCGACGCTTTAACCCTTTTGCAGTCAGCCAGCCAGCCTGGAAGGCTTTACGTGTTTACGAGTATACCCTCGATGCGCAGGCCATGTAAATTGTGTGTGGGGTCTGTGTTGGTGGGTCAAACTGAAACAGTTGAACGAGTCCTGAGCTTATAGATTACGAGATCAAGCAGTTCTGGTTAGGTTTTAAGCTCCAATGTAATCCAATCGCCACTGCAAATCAATTACAAAGTTAATTATTGTAGTACTATGAGGCGTTGCATAATTTACTCGGTGATATATATTTCATATATATAAAATGGTAGACTTTAATGGACTTGAATTAAAATTTAATGAATATTTAAATGACTATTTGTACACATTTTATTAATTAAGATAAATTTACACATTAATTTTGTGCGTACTTAATATAAATAAATTAAAAGCATATCAACAAGGCAAGTTAATGTGTATTTATATGTAGTTATTATTAGAATATTGAAAATATAAAATTCATAAAGTATAAAGGAAATATTAGAAATAAATATAAAAAATATATATATGTATTGCAATATTTAAAAAACTCCTTTCACAAGTCTTCAGAGTAAACTATAAATATATCAAAGATTATTCCAATTTTGTGTTAATCAACTGTAATCCCACTGATCAGATTAATCTACTAAAAATTAACATAAAATTGTAAAATTTCAAAAATAATTAATAGACTTAGAATTTTTATTAAATTTTATAGTCACATTTTTGGTACTCTATTTTAGTCGCCGGCAAGTCACTTGTTATGCTCTTTGCATTGTGAAATCCTTGTCGTCCTAGTGCTTATTAAATTACTAGCAGTGCGCTGTTGCTCTCTCTCTCTCTCTCTCTCTCTCTCTCTCAAGGCGTTTGCCACGCCCAGCAGTTGGCAACGTGCTCTTGATGCGCCTTTTAATTGCATTTTCCAGGCGCTCGCAAATGCAACTCAAGTGGCTGTCGTCTGCCTTTTACCTTTGTTGCCCTTTAATAGCAGCCTTTGCACCCGCCGTACTCCAGTCCGCCGTAGTTGCTGTTGCTGTTGCTGTTGCTACAACTGCTTCTGCTTCTGCAATCTGCCTCTGATTCGTCTTGGCCCTCCCCAAGGACATGCCCAGCATCCATTTGATGGTGCCGTGAAACTTCATTTGTTCGCTCGAGTTGAAATTAATGCAGTCATTTGTAATGAGTTTGCCTTTTTGCAAGGCTGCCATTTCTTGGGCTCGGCTGTCAGCGCAATTGCAATTTATTGTTGCATTCTTTCAGCCGCTGCGCGCACTGATTCCTCTCACTCTGGCAGCTCTAATGCAATTGCCCTGGCCAAATATTTGACATTATTATGATAATTTATTTCACTTAGCCTGCCACTAATTATGTGTTGAGTGTGTCTCTCTGTGTGCGTGTGTGTGTGTGTGTGTGTGTCTGTACTTGTGCACAGAGATTATCAAGATTCTGAATATTTCAGTTGAGTATCCTGAATCAAATTATGCCAAGCAACGTCGTCCATTAAGTAAACACTCACTTTGTAGTCCAGTCAATGCCATTTCTGATCCACCAGCTGCCGTTCGACATAAATTTATCAGCGCCTTGGGAGCTCAGCCACAATTCCCAAAATAAATTCATCTAACATTTCCAGCTTGCAATTTAACTTCTTAAATAAAATAAAATTGACCACAATGCAAATCTATTCTTTTATTTGCATTATTTAATAATGTATTTACATTTGTGGGGGATATTTTTCGTTTTAAAGGAGCTGCAAAGGACATCTTGAAACTAAATGGATTTAAGGCGGATTCATTTGCTGGAATGTAATCCAATGTCGAGCTTAGATTTGACACCTCGCAGAGACAGCGAAACCCTTTAGGTTGTCAGGCCATAAATTTGTTTTTGTTTGCGCGCTGTAAATTTTTAACTAAAGCCACAAAAAACCAACTATAGGAGCGTCAAAATTGAAATAAATTGAATAAAAAAACAACGGAGCATGAAAGATAAAAGTTGAAATAAATAAAAATGCTGAAAATATTACACGCTGCTCCGAAATTGGACTCTTGCGCTATACGGCTTCAAACAAACGCCTTTGCCCCTGTGGATATATGTATATGTATGTGTGTGTGTGTGTTTTGTATGGGAGTCCTGTGATGTAAGCTGAATCCTCTGGTCCTGCTTGCCAGTGCTGTGTAGCGTCTGCCGCCTGCTGCCTCTGCCTGTGTGTGCGTGCATATAAATTAAGTTTTAAAAGTTAACGCTTCTCTCTTACTTTTTGTATTAGAAATCAAAATAAATGCAGCAGCTAGTTTTTCGTTCCGCCTCGTCTCGTCTCATTCCCACTCGCCTCTCTCTTTGTTCTCCGATGGCATTTGATTGCGCAAAGCAGGTGAGATAACTTTCCAGCGTCCGAGAGGACTCTGTGAAAACCTTTCAACTAGCCTTCAGCTGGGGCTTTTTCTCCAACGGCCATCGAGTTCCATGTGAAACCTAAACTTGAGCATATCATTCGCATTTCGAAATAGTTTTCGTCTAAATAAAAGCACAGAGCTGACTCTGCTATGTAGCTAAGCATGTGTATTCAAAAATACCTCGCGTCAAAGGGAATCATTTGTCAAGGTTGGACTCAATGGAATCAAATTGAAATAGTTGAAGTGGGCGGTAGCAGCACACACCTGGGATTAGAATATGAAGCAGCTGCCACAAATATAGATGCAAGCAAATTGTATTCTTGAAGCTTAAATAAAATCTAAGGTCTCATATGTAGCAATTATTTACTGCAAATTTTGCATTTATCAAATTGTATCTGAATGTGAAAGAAACTCAAACAATTACGGTAAAAGTTGAAAATAAATATTTGAAATAACTTCTGCCCATATCTATCAAATGGGCAATTATTTGATGGCGAACATATATGAGCTGAGCTGAGCTGTTAAAGCTAGGAACTGTGTCTTATTTAAGCTAAGGTCTATTGAGTCCAGAGCTCTGTAATTAAATTTCACATTTTTCAATGCGGAAAGCTGGTTGACCATTTGCTAATGCTGGCCAAGTGTTGCTAATCCTTTTAGAATAGACATACACACACACACGCACACATGCACACTCCCACTCACACATACAGCTACATTTATCGATGGTGTGACCATTAAATCCAAGTTTGCTTTCCAATTAAACCACTTGATTAGGTTCTCTGCATTACGCTCATCCATATGAAGCGTCAGCTTAGGCTGTGGGGAATAGCAGCTATGGGCGTGGCGCATTGTGCGCTTTGCTGTCGACGTCAGCGCTGTGCGTGGAGCATGTTAATTGCGCTTAATCAGGGACAGCATTATCAGTGGACCCTGAACCCTGCGCCGGCGTGGGTGTGACGCAGTTAGTGCTTAATTACATATGAGAGTCGCAGTCAAATGCGCTGACTGGTCAAAGTAAAAATCTTCAATTGGCTGCCAACGATCCGTGAGAGAGATGACGATGCACTTCAGTCTGATGCCTGATGCCAGATTTCAATGGCAATTAGTTGGCTAATGAAATCCCAGCTGGCTGTGCTGGCCACCTGCAAAGTGCACTCCGCTCTAAGAGCACAATTTGTTTAGCGCTCGGCGCTTTTGACTAACGAGTTCCTGTGGCAAATTTAAAAATAACTCAATAAACGACAGCCCAGCGCCCTCGCCGCGCATCCCTCGCGTGTGACAATGACTGGCACAAGCTGAAGACACTCAACGGGTTATTAGCGTGCGGGGGCGCTATCGTCTATAATGGGCGTGGCAGGTTCCATGATGTCGTCGTACGCCCGACTCCCTCAGTTCGCAGTCACCATGACGCGCAACTCCACCTGTTTTCCATTTACTCCCCCGTCTCGCCGCACCTGCATCAAGCGTCATGCTAAATGGATTTTTAATGTCGTTGGGAAAAATGCAGGGAAATGCGCGTAGTACGCTTCCAAAGGTTCTCGTCATGGCTACCTCTAGGTAAGACTCTATATTTATCTATACAGATGCGGTTGTGTTCGAGCTGTCTATGTGTGTGTGTGTGTGTGTATGTCTGTGTGTGGGCAATAATAACATTTAAGCGCCTTTGTAGGGAAAAGACAACGATTGGCGATGAGCTCGTGTTCTGTTCACGGAGAGAATTTCAAAATTCGTTTCGTATTAAGACTACTTTGTTTTTAAAGCCGATTAATACATAGCTGAAATTCTGATTTAATATTGGAGAGGAGTGTAATGACAGATCACAAGAGAATTTATGAATTGTTAAAGTTAAGCCGAAATCATAGAATAAATAAGACTAAACAGTTTCGACGTACTTTTTGAGTATACAATTCATTTAAGTACAAGAACATAACTTTAGTTTATTTATTTTCGGACTCCAAGCTCCAAGTGCTTTGTCTATATTTATATTGCTTTCACTTATTAAACTCTGATGAGTGAGTGTACTTAAGTTATTGACAATCGCCATAAATGTCAGGGGCAACTCACTCACATCCCTAATTATGGAATGTGTTTTGGCTTGTTGGCTAGTGAAACTTGGTGGCAATGGCTGTTTGTCGCTGCTCTTGTTGGGTACGTGCAACAATCAAGTGCCAGCTTAATGAGCTATCAAGCTGCAAAATATGCAATTTCAGTACAACAAAGAGTGCACACACACACACGCACACATAGACAGCAGTCACAAAGATGCGGGTGGAGAGCGAGAGCAACACCTCGCTATCGCAGCGCTTTGCTAAATTTTGCGTGTAAGTGACAAGGCCCGCATAAAGGGCATAGGAACTGCAAAATGCTTGTCGAGTGTGGTGCGCAGCAAGCATGTGTGTATGTGTGTGTGTGCGTGTGTGTGATATGTGTAATTGTATGTGTATGCTGTGAAAAGTACTCACACTGAGAGACAAAACGACGCCCGACGCTTTTTGTTGCACTCATTAATGAATAAACAACAACAACAACAATAACAAAAGCAACAACAACAACAACAACAATGCCGGCTACGTAATCATCGCTGCCAGCTCAGTGCCATGAAGCGCATAATTATAGCATGGGTAGAGCCTGGTCTACGACTGCGGCCAGAAGGCGCCGAAGGAGACGGCGGAGCAGACGTCGTGGACAGCGGACGGATGTGCTGGCGAACTGGTCTGGTTGCATGGCTACGCCAGTGGCGTAGTTTAATAAAATTGCTAGACTAATTGTGCGAAATATTTAAATAATTATTTTCGGGAAGTCTCCAAGGAAACATGCCAGCAGCTTTGCGACAAAAGATTCCTGCTTGCGCATGTATTTGTAGAGCTTGAGCAACAGCGTAATGTTAATTGGATTTTATTCAAATTCTAATTGCATTTATTTGCATATAAATATACGAAGAAATGACAGAATAAGGTTTGCTAATCCAAAAATAAATAAAAATCACTTTGAGATCATGGGCTTCATACAAATCATGATAGGTAGTTCGTATACTTATATATATTTAAATTAGTAAATCTAAGTTTTATCAGTTTAGTAGAAAATTCTTCATATTTCTCAATTCAAAAATCGATTTATTTATATATATATATATATATATATATATATATATATATATACATTCACGTTTATATATCGAGATATATTGATCTGAACGACGCCTTTGTTTTATTTTTCTCTCTGCTCTCTGCCTTCTCAATCTCTCCCTCATCTATCTTGCAGCGTAGAGTGTCCAATCCTTGGAAATTATGGTGACTATAGTTAAGGCGCATTCATTGCTTCGTTTCTTTGGTTTTGTTTTTGTTGGTTTCGGGCGGTTTATGTAATTTTTGTGTTGCACCATAATTTACAATTAAAAACCATGACACTTCAACATAATTAAAATATGAAAACGGTTTTTCCGCCACGCAACAATAAACTGTAATAAAAGTTAATTAGAACGCTTTGCGAAGTAAGAGAAACTGAATAAAAAACAAACCGAAACAAGTTAAAGCATATTCTGCGCTACTCTATCAAGTGAATAGAGTATGTATGACTGCATACAGATAATGAAGAATGATAATGTAGAATAATAAGGATGCATTCCGAACCAGATAGAAATATTATTATAGTGCTGTGAATTCCCATTGAATTTCATCTGACAGGGTATCAGACGGGTCGCTAATAGCCTATTTTTAAGCTGCACTCTAAACGGTTTAATTAGTCATCATTGAGGCATTGCGGCGGGGGGATAAGTATAGAGCGCTGAAACATTGGCAAAGCTTAATGGATTTTTAATCACCAATAACAAATCGTTATATTTGCCGCTTATCGCTGAATGGAACAAGGAAGTTGCCATCGACATAAGTGTGTGTGTGTGTGTGTGTGTGTGTGTGTGTGCGTATCTCTGGGTATGTGTCTGAGCTGTTTATTTGAGTTTATTCTCAAACAATATGCATTAAGTACACATTGATTGAGTAAATGCCCCAAGGACCGAGCTCAGCCAGGGCTGAGAGACCCACAACGACCATCGACCAAACAATGCAGCCAGCGGGGTGTTAAATGGTTTTGTCTTCATGTCAAATTACAGGAAGCATAATTTCAAGCCTGGCTGCGTGCTTTGGTTACCAAAAACCCAAGAAACAACCAAACCAAAAACAATGAAAATACAAAAAAAAAAAAAAAAAAATTGCGAGCATAAAGAAATAAAATAAAATAAAATAATAAAACAAAAGGTGTAAAACGCTTCAATTGTGCATTGTGCTTGTATCGCTAAAGGGTTTCCAGCGCTTTGATATTGCAGCTGAATTGTGCTCCCATTTTGCACTTTAAATATTTGATGCGGCTTGCGAATTCCACTGCACTAACGGCTCGAGCTCAATTTGTAAAAAGCTTAGTTGTTGCTACATTTATGATAGAGTGTAGTTAAGAATATATGTAGATAGATGATAAAGAAAGAGTACATACGGCTAGATATTTGTTAAGTAAATTTATCAAAATTTAAATATGTTTGCGTTAGTTTTAATACTAAATTTGACGACTATAAGCCCCCAATATCTAACAGAGGTATACAAACAATTGCAGTTACTCCTGATTGAGATAAATTAGGGAAATGCATTTCCCAAGGATGCATGAGAGTGCTTAGTCTATGGGAAGTATTATATATTTCTGATAAAATAAAATACATATTAATGAAGTGCTTTGAAATAAATATGTGCTTATTTAGTAGCTTCAGTGTTTGAGCAAGAGATGATTATATTTAATTTAAGATATTTGGGTTTGTTTAATCGGAATTAATGGAGTACTTAAACTCAATTCTATTTAATTATGTTATTTTATATTTTAATGTAAACCATTTGGTTTTTTACACAGCAAACGGTACTTAAAATGCAGTTGTGAAAAATAAGTTTTAGCAGACAGGATATCAGAGCGATTGAGCAATTGAGTGGAGAGATCCTTTGGCTGCAGGTGGAGTGCCATTGCCTAAATTATTCACTCCATTTATTTCGCTTGAAATAATGAATTTGTTTACGGCGCTGGTGGAGGCTCCTTTGTGTTGGGTTGCTATTAATTAGGCTTATTAAAATTGACGCTGACAGCGCTGTGGTTGTGGTTCGGCGGGCGCTTGAAGGTGCCCCAAATGCATTGCTCGGGCTATCAAGGACGCATTAATTAGGGCAATTGCTTGACTCATTTGCATTATGCATGGAACAGGCTGAAAGGATCAACAGCTGCAGCTCATTACAAATGAAAATTAGCACTTAATATTGTTGAATGCATGAGCAATGTGCTGCATTCACGGCTGCACCACCGACAAACCCGAAAATATTGCGGTGATCTGCTGAATGCGGAAATCGTATTCCATGCCCCGTCCGTCATCCATCCGGGCGTCCAAAGCGCTGCAAATGGAAAACGTTAACCCTCTGCGCATAATGAGTCGCCTTTGTGCATGCGGGATGAGACTGATGATTCTGAGGTTTCGATGCGGTTGTGGCGAGCTTAGTTCAGGAAGTGCCACCAAGTCAGGACTTGCCGCTGCTGTTGCAGTTGCTGTGGATGTGGCTGTGGCTGTAGCTGTAGCTGTAGTTGTGCAGCCAAAAAGTTAATTGTAAACATGACCCAGTTTGCTGGCTGCTCAGCCGTTCAGCTGTTCAGCTGTTCGGCCTTATAGTCTCTCAGACAAGGCCTGGCCGCTTTGTCTGCGAGCGTTTTGAGTGAAGGATGCCGTTCGCTTTATTATGTAGCAGCTGCTGCGCGAGAGGATATTTGTTATGCGCCATTGTGCGGTGGCTTTAGATTATATTCCTCGCCTGCCTCCTGTCACCAGAGTTATTTGGGCTCGCTTTGAGCAATGGCGGCGCCTTTAAATATGCAGAAACCAAAAATGTTTATAATATCTGATGCGCGAAACGCGGCGTCAAAGGATTTCCGTCCAAGGCGCTGCCATATTGTTGCAGTTGCCTTGCGTGCAACAATATCCCAGGCGCCCACAACGTATTACTGTTGCTTGTGGGTGTGTGTGTGTGTGTGCATATACGTATGTGTGCGCGTGCATCGTTGACTCGGCAAGCTGCAGTTCAAGTTAATTGGATTTGGCCAAAGTGCTACCAACATTTCAGCCACTGGCGGCCTTTCGAGTGAGCCAGCTCTCCCAGCTTCCAGCTGAAGGCTATTACGAACGGGAGGCCTGCATTATCAAAGTGTGGGTAGGGACAAATGTGGGTTAAGCGATTGCCAAAAGGTATACATATATACGAAATTCATACATTAAACAGTTATTTGGAAATCAATTTTTAAATGAGCTACAATCTCATTTATCCACCTAGTTGTGTTTCTATGCTTAAGCTTCTTTATGAGCTGTAAGCCAAATGAAGCTGTAGAAGAGAGAGTAGAGAGTAGAGTAGAATTTGAACAGTGCTTCATTTACAATCCTCTAAACTCGTGGCTCCTTTTATTTGTCATTTGTTAGATTACCGACAATTTCGGAATCTCATCCTTGATTTGGAATTTAATAAACATTCATGTTGCAGTCGATAGTCTCTTATGCTGGCTGTACGTTAAACTCGCGTCTTGTTCATCTGTCAGCCACGTTAACACCTGCGTTACGTGACAAACCTAGCGCTCAACATTGCTGGAACATTCCGAAACACACACAAATCGTATACGTAATTTTTAATGCATATTACCGCAAAACGCTGTCATCGCAGCAGGAACAGCAGGCATCACCTGCCAGGATATCTCTGCCTTCCTTCACAAAATCCTCAGCTTGCATGTGTGTGTGTGTGTGTGTCTGTGTGTGCTCGTGTATGTCGGTATGTGCACATCACATAAGTCAATTTTCAAGTAGATGTCCAACATGAATGAATAATGTGTAGTGTAGTATAGGTAGTGTAGCCGACACGCACACACACACACTTGTACGCAAATATGCTTACCGTTTTAGGGCGTTCAGCTGTGCCATGGCAGCAACACCAATGAAAACTGAAACACAAAAAAGGGAAAGAGAAGCAAAGAAGGGAAACCTGAAAATGAAACAGAAGGAGGGAAAAAGTCAAGTAGAGCAAAGTAAATTTTGCTTGGAGCAGCCAGCAGCCAGCAAGCAGCAGCTAGCAGCTAGCAGCCACAGCATTCTCTCGGAGGGAGCTATACACAGCAATGTCGCAGAAAGTTATGCCATGGCAAAGACGCTGCACACAGGACTACTAGGATATGCATAAAACTATGCTACATTGGCACTAAAACAAACAGCAAAACCGCCGCATGGGGCGTTTCAACTATGTACATGCAAATATGTGTGCCTGCGTGTCTCCATGTACGTGTGTGTGTGTGTGTGTGTGTGTGGGATGACGAAGTTGATGTAACATGCCAAGGCGAAGGTAACAATGCCAGGGATGCGCTCAATTGGCTGGAGCTGGGGTCACGACAAAGCAAGTAGCTTCAGTTCCTTGAATTCGTAAACTGGTTCTTCAAACTATGCATGAGTACTTTTTAAGGATCAATTTATAGATGTCTTAAGCACTGTTAAGAAATATATAAATATTTTATTGATGAAAAAAAAAAAAGAAAGGGAATAATAATGATGCAGAAATGATAATGAGAAATTAAATAAACTGCAACCTGCATAAATAAGAGATAAATAAGAATTATCATAAATGACATTTGAATAATATTTCAACAAGCTAATTCTAGTGATTGTTTTTCAAGTTTCTGGACTGATTCCGTTATGCAACAATAATAGTCATCACACCGAATAACTGCTTTTGTGATATATTTTAATCAAATTATTAAAATAATCAACATACATAATTGAAAGTTTTCAGAATGCTGAAATATTTGCAGCACGAATGCAGCCTGAGTTTCAAACGAGGGACACCTGAAATTCTGGGCCTTGTTCCGGCCAACGCTTTTCGCTGCTGCCTAAGTAAATGTTTAAAATATTTGAGCTGCCTCTGTCGATGTCGATGTCGATGTCGATGCATGCTGGTAAAGTTTTCCGTCCAAAATTATTAAGATAAGTGGCATAAATTATGAGCAGAGCTCCAGCTGGCGCTGGGGCTGGGCCCAGGCCTCATAAAAGCCGTTGGCAAGTAATCCATAGAGACGGTCGGGTGGTCGGGTGTGGCGTAGGGTTGATGCTTGATGAGTGAATGACTAACTGCATGACAGTCTGTCCATGTGTGCGTGTGTGTGTGTGTGTGTAGTTGATCACTTTAGGTATTGACAGCGCTGGACTGCATGTCGTATACGTAATGTGTGTGTGGCTGAAGGCCAACAGCAGTTAGTTTAATATTTATTTAATTTAATATGCTAATTGGATGTGATCTGCATGTGCGTGCATGTGTGTATGCGTGTGTGTGTGTGTGCGTGTGTGGCAGCAACTTTACGAGCGAGCAATTCATAAATAAATGACAGTCACAAAGTTCTGGCATGTCACAGAATTCAGTTTAAGTTTCAACTCAACTGGGCCACAGCGACGGCTGCAGTAAATGTCGACAGTTGCTGCACAATTCGTTGGCTCTTATTAATCGTTGCAAAATTTGCCACAAAGACGGAAAATGCTGTCAGCAAAAACTTTGCGCGACAAATTGTTTTTGCGATCAAATTAGACAACCGACACGCGCGCCCTAATCGTGTGGGCTTCGCCAGCGGGGCGTGGCCAGCGAACAGCTAACGGCACTTTAAAAGGCTGCCACTCAGCCATCAGCTGCAAAGCAATGTTAATTATATCAAGGCTACCCGAAGAGCTGGCTGTCAACCTAACCGTTGACCGTTGCAGAAATTGCATTAGGACTGTTTGTTGAATACAGTCCATGAAGCGATCCGTTCGCTTTGGGGCGTAAAAAGTGTACCGTTTTGAAAGCAAATTGAATTTGTCGAGCGACATAAATAAATGGTAAATCAAATAGATTGCAGAGCTTCTGCAGTCAGCGGGAAATTAAATTGCACGCCAGAAAGTGTGCCATGAATTATATGTCCGCAAAAATGTGAAACTCAAAAGCTTGACTCTTGCATAGCAATAAATCGAAATGTACACGAAATATATATATATAGGAATATATGAATACAAACAGGAAATGCACCACTGGGAACAGCCAAAAAATATCAATGCACTTGACAGGGTAGAGAGTGCAGCGCCTGGATCGTCGCGACTTTTACGTCCATTTTGTTAGTGACTAAAGAGGTTGTGCGAAATGCACAAGGGATGTAAAAAAGCAAACGGCTTACTTCATAAAGAGTTTTTCTTTTTATAGAAAGATGCGCACTAAAACAAGCAGAATCAGTTAGCGAGTTATCAACTTTACTCGTTTGATATTTTATAGGGATATAATAATAATGATTTTTGCATACAAATACTCAAGTAATATGTACAGCAATATCATTTGTGGTATTATTATAGCATCTGTAAAAATTTAAAATGATGTTATTCTTTCTCTGTTATTGAGATAAATTTAGCTATATCGCAGATATATTTATATTTCATCAAGGAGAAAAACTTTTAAAATTTGATAATCTTTTTACGATTTAATGATCAATAAAATCAATCAAAATACAAAATGATTTAATATTTTATTATTTATCTCAAAGTTAAAGTTCCTAGTTGACTTGATATATGTATACTCTATTTTGTTATTTTATTGATATTACTTATTGTCGCATATGTCGTAACATCTCTATGCTCATTTATTTCATTTAATATTTTATCTAATTCTATTTGAGTCTGCAGTGCATTTGTGTTTTCTTATGACGAAGTGGCAGCATATTTATTGCTTGTGAGTTTCATTCTTAACAGTTTCTGCTCATATGTCTCTGTTTGTGTGTGTGTGTGCGTGTGTGTAAATTTGAAACAGAAATAATATGAATTTAAATTGAAGGCAAGAAGTGAAAATAAAACGAACTGCTGTTCGCTGAACTCGGAAAATCAGACGGGAAGTTGCAAAAATGACGCACACATGCGGCAAGCTGACAAAAGTCAGCCAGCCAGTGAGGGCCTGTGTTAAACAGAGGCGGAGTCGGGGCAGGCACAACAGATTGAACTTGTCAACATGTTGGGAGAGCGGAACCAAGTCGAGGCGTCTTTGAATAAATGACTGAATGAATGAATAAGCGTCAGCGTGTGCGTAAACTGAATGGTGGCAAAAGTATGCGAAATATATGCGCACACTGGGGTGGGAGTGCTCGTTTTTGTTCTCATGGTAGTTTTTGTGTTCGCATTTCTTCAATTTACTTGTTGAGCTAAGTCATAGCCGCCTGGTTTATCAATTTCTGTTTCGCTGTTGTCTCACAGTCTGTGCCATGGAAGAAATTGCAACTGTTGTTCACAAACTGACATTGACAGGCGACGGCTGCTGGCATTGTGAAATAGTTATTGGGTGGCATGCCGCCTGCCTCAACTCAACTCAACTTAGCTCAGCTCGGTTCGGCCGGCCACTCGCTGAGCATCAATTTGAATGACATTCATAGAAATGGAGGAAAAGAAATTGTGACATTTGTATAGAAATAGTTTTGCAGCTCTAACAAATAGTTGTGCAAATATTTTTTGATTGCCGCATACTTTTAGGGGCCGCCTCGGGGCCAACGAGCAACCTGCAACAATGCAAGCGGCATTGCAACAGCAACAGCAGCAGCAAGTGCAAAGTTGCCACAAAGTCTCCACGGATACTAGAAATATGCTTCATAGCTCGACTTGCTTCTGAAATCTTTGACATTGATTTCCTTAGCACCATCAGATAAGCTGGAACAGATAATATGAAGAAATAAAGGGACTGAGTTTATGTATATATATGAGCTATAAATATATAAAAAGGTATATCGAACTTGAAAATACTTTGATAATATTTTAATTTTAGTTAATAGACCTTTAGAATCACTGATACATTTATATAATTTTATTTTTTTATTTATTTATTTAATTTTTTTTTTTATTTTTCTGTTAAAATTTTCATGTTTAAATAAAATTTAATTCACATCTATAAATATGAAAATATACGTATATAAACTGCTAAAGGCACACACTCTAATAAATTGTGATATGAGCAACATTTGAAAATGTTTCAGGCGCTTAACTTTTTGAGACACTGTCAAAGTTGGGCTACGCTGCTGCTGCCGCTTAGAGTCTTTGGCTTTTCCAGTGGCCTTGATAGCTATTTCCACATGGCTGGTCTCGTTTGCTGCGCATTTTCAAAAAGCTTAATTTCGCAGTTATGATATAAAGGCAACGCATAGCAGCCCACATTCCGCGGCAAATCCTTGCCAACGTAAAGTCTGACTTGGATGTTGTCAGCGAATCATATTATTTACTTACCAAAGCGACTTCATCAACGAAATGTGCTCTTAGAGAAATAATTCTGTGTTTGTGTGTGTGTTTTTTATAAAATCTTTATTTTTGAAATACCCGAAAGTTGTGCAAGTGTATGGAAAGTGCGGCAAGCTGTAGAGAATAATTTATTTTTGCATTACTGAAAACATTCCCGGGCAGCATTAGAGTGCGCCAGCTGCTCACCCGTAGCTGGGCAACCACAGGTGCATTTTAGCATATTGCTTGAGTTGTTTTGCTTTGCTTTTTGTTATATTTTTATTAATTTCTTTAAAACACATTTTAAGCTAGGGCTTGCAATCAGGCAGGCTTTACATGTCATGACATAGAGATATACATACGCAATGTTAACTATTTTTGGATTGTATTATTGAATTTAATTCTTCTTCTCGGTTAGATTGTAGATTTGCTTAGCAACATCCGAGAGCTGCACATCGATGGCCTTCGTGTCGTCGTACAGTGACGGCGCCTCGCCCAATATGACGAATGTGCCCACCAGCGAGGCAATCATGAATAGCCAGAGGAACAGCCGATCCATGACCATGGCCACAAAGCCCCAATCTTGATCCTCCTGTTATTGAATAAAAACCAATTACAATTACCGCACATGAGTGCAATCAAAAAACATAAATTTTATGATGCATAAACAGATTATATGTATAATACACATATATGTAGATATTTGTATTCTCATCAGTTGAGTGAGCGAATTGTATGCTTAAATTGCACAAAGGGTCGTATGAGTAATATTGGCAAACTAACTACAGCACGTTTTAAGCCCACACTTTGAGCGATTGCTTTCATTAAGCACTGACGCTTAATCTGCTTACGGCCAGCGCCCAGTTGGTTATCAATCAAAATGAACCTCCAATGGCATGGCAGAAAGAACTGTGTGAACAGCCAAAGTAAAGCAAAGCAAATAAAAATGGATCAAAAAACAAGCGCCTGGCATGGAGAACAAAGCATCGGCTGCTGGATTTGATTGAATCGTGGGATGGAGTCGTTGCCAGCCAATTGCCAGTCAATTGAACAAAAGCAATTAAAAGTGGATTTTGTGTGGTCTTAAAGTGCAAATATAGCAAAGCTTAAATAAGTCGAAAGAAATGAAACCAAAACAGGGACAATCCGACGGAGTCAGAGAGAGAGAAAGAGGGAGAGAGAGAGAGTCCGTCTGGCTGGTGCACTAGTTAAACAGTTGAGCTGATCAGACATCGATAACCACTACAAATGGCAAGAAGAAACGCCCCAAGCGCTCTCTGTGGTTTTTTCGGCTATGGTCAAGCCATATTCACTTCAAGCCCCAGCCTCAGTACCACCAGCACCACCAGCGCCTACTTTTCCAATTGGCTGTCGCTGTCATCGTTGTCGTATGCGTTACTGTGGCTGTCGTTGTCGTTGTCGTTGTCGTTGTCGTCATCGTCCGGCCAAACGGAATTTTCAATTAAAAATTCAATCAGCTGCAGCAGAACTCACCGCATTGAACTCATCCTGCCGTTGCATGTGGTGCTGTATGAACATGACGTTATGTATTGCCTTCTCCAGCTCAAACGGATACTTTTTGCGTGCCGCCACATCACTCATGGAGTCATCCAGGCCGGAAAGGACCGATGGCAGTCCGTTGTAGCCGCTCAGTGTGCTCAGCCCACCGCCCAGAGCACCGACCAAGCCACTGAATCTGCAAGAGAAAGTTAATCCCGACTATATAACCGAAGCACACACTATGAGGGGACGTTTGTCGAATTGTGGCAGGGACTCGGAAATGGACTCCAAGAAGAGTATTAAGTGCGTGACTTTTATTTTTAAATTCCTTTGCTTCATCAAGTCTTGCTTCTTAATATTTCAAAGGCTTCATTTCTGCCCACGCATTTCGCCTGTTTTCTTTTTTTTTATGGTATTGTTTTCATTAGCTGTAATTTTTCTCTTTTTACTGGCTTCTTTCATATAAGTCACAACGGGTATAAATTTTCCTTTATCAACTTGTTTACTCCGAGCAGCCCTTTGTTTATCTTCATTTAATTTTGCATTCTTTTCTCTCCCAGCTTTTTTCTTATATTTGTGTTTTCTAGAAAGCTAGCATTGTTGCCCGTCTATCTAGCATTATTTATTTGTATCCTATTATTAATCAATTTATATAATTTAATGAAAAAATATGCAAAAAACTAATTAAGCTTTGTTTGTATATTTAGTTTAGCTTCTATAGTTGGGTTTAATTGTAATGAAATATTTAGTTTACCCTGATTATGACTCTGTGCTTTTCATAAATGTATTGAGCGACTCTCGAATGGAAAACTCACCTATTTGTTGCCGTAGTCACATGCATGCCATTACAGCCTCCAACGCCAACGCGTCCCTGCATACGGCGTATTGAGTCGGGACTAGAACCGCCGGAGTTCATTTGCATTTCGTCGATGAGGGCCTGGCCGAACTTGGTTTTGCTAAACTTCAATCCGTAGTTGATCTTATTGGCGGCCAAATCACGCAGCAGGTCCTTGGGCACACGCATCAGCAGCAGCTTGGGCAGTCGCTTGATGAAGAACGACCTTATCCAGGGCCGCATCTTGTGTGTGCTGGGCTTTCGATAATGTATATTGAGTATTATGATGGTGATGACAACGCTCAGCCCGACCAGCAACATGGTAAAGAGGAGATATTTTCCCAGCAGCGGCAGAGCGAGCGACGTTGACGGTATAATTTCCGATATGAGCAAGAAGAACATAGTCTGGGAGAGCAGAATGCTGATGCAAAGCGCAATCTTTTCGCCAGAGTCGGCGGGCAGGTAGAAGACCAGCACGGAGAGGTAGGAGATGCCCACGCAGGGGATGATGAGGTTGACCGTGTAGAAGAGGGTCTTTCGTCTCAGCGTTATGTTGAAGAAGATGTCTGAACATTTGATCGAAGCCAGCGACAGCAGCATGATATTCCAAAAAGAAAGACAAAGGGAGAGAGCGAGAGAGAGAGAGAGAGAGAGCGAAAGAGAGACACGATGATGGAATCCACGAAAATTGGATTCGAGTTTGGAGTAAAGATTTTCATAGTGAGTTTGGGTAGAGCTTTCGCGTGCGCTTGTTGGCGAGCAAAGTGTGAGCTTTAAACTCTACGAAACTCACCGGGATAGGGCTCGGCACAGCACGGATAGTACTTCTCGTGGCGCTCAGCGGGCACGCCCAGAATGTCCCATTCGACACTCGGATAATACTCGCGCAAATCAATGCCAATCTCAACTTTATTGTCCTTATCGTTCTTCTGGTTGATGTGCTTTAAATCGATCTGCAAAGAGAGCGCCGTTGAAAGAGTCATAAAACGCATCAAGCTTAAAGGCACTTAAAGCCAGCGGGCGTGACTCTCGTCGACGGACACATCCAACTCATTCTTTCCATCACCTCGTCAGCATTGTAGTCGCCTGGAGGCGACATCTTCGGCTCCGCCTTGAGCTGCCTCGAGTTGAGGCTCAAGTGCAGTCGTTAAAAGAGTAGCAAATTTAAATGCGTTGACAATGACTAAGTCGCACAGTGGAGCAAAAGTAACGTTAAAGCAACTTGAAAATGATTTATTTGAACTTAGTTGTATAGCAAAATGTTTAGCATACTTCCTTAATTATGGTCAATTTACTGAATTCTTAGATAATTATAAAATGCTATAGAGCATTAATTAAATATTGTTTAAATACTTAGGATGGAGTTGAGATTTTTGTTATTAAGCTCTATTAGTTCTTTGTCAGCCACGGGGGAATTGATTAATTTCTGAATAATATTATGATAAAATTTGTTTACTCAACTTTATTACACGTGAAAAATGTCCAAAGGCCATTAACTGAATATTGACATGTATAATTATATATTTAGCTACTTTTTTCCAATAATTTAATATCGTTTAATTTTAACTGAGTTTGATTAGTTCTTTTTTTTTTTCAAAAATAGACCTTAAAAAATGCTGGATAATATCATAAAATAAAATGTATTTTCATTGAGATTTCTATTTTTTGAAAATGTGCTCTGATAATTTAATTTCTAGAGTTTCAACCACTGTGCTATGTCCGGTCAGCGGAAACGGAAGCGGCAATGGTTTGTGGGGAGTCGCACTTTGCTTTAATTTATGGCCGCGCATTTTTATGACAGAGACACAGAGAGTCGAGTGGGTCGGTGTGAGAGTTTCTTTTCTATTTCTAGTTCTGGCTGATGGTGTTGGGTGTGGTGGAAGTGTGCGTAACGGTAACGGTTAGACAAGTTTCAATTACACTTTTACAATTTCTCACATTTTAATCTGCAGCGCAGCCGACGCCCTTTCGATGTTCGCCTGGCATCTTAGGCTTGTAAGCGCACGCTCAGCGCTCATATAAATGGTTGCCCATAAATCCACAATGCCACGCCCCATTGCTCACACACACACAGATATACGCACACAGATAGAATGAAATGGTAGACATACCTGATCGCCGTCGTAGGTCCAGGAGCCGAACTTCATGAAGCACGTCTGCTGATCGAAGGGAAAGTAGCGCACATCAATCTCGCAGGAGGATTTGAAAATGGCCGGCGGGGTCCACACCACCTTGCCCGTGTAATGCAGAATGGCCTTCGTCATGGTGGTCACCACGTACTCACCGTCAGCGCTGCGGCAGTGGAATGCAAACTGCAGTTCAGAGGTTGACTTTAGCTTTGCGTTGGTGTGGGTGCACTCACTTGTTATAGAGGACAATGTCGGGCAGCCAGATGTGCTCGGATGGCACATAGAGCTCGGTGACGCCACCATATTCGGATGGATCCCATTTGAATTTATGATCCTGCCATTCGTGCTCCAGCCACACATTGGTCGTTAGAATTTGATCTTTGAGGTTCTGTGTGCAAGAGAAAATTAAAGCCGGCGCTTTAGATATACAAGCGCACACAGGACGCCCATGCATCAAGCAGGATTTGCATTTTTTCTCTGCTCCTTTCTGGTGCAGCTGCTACGGCTCTACCTCCTACACCGCTTACACTTGCTCTCCGCCACTGCGAGTACTATGTCCTATGTCCCTGGGTCTGTCTCTCTGTCTGTTTGTTTGGCTGACTGTCTGCTTGCGTGCTACCCCTATCGGCCTCCCTTCGCCCCTCTAGCATGAGGCTGAGTGTACTCTGCCCTGCCGCTAATGTGCTTTTTGCTGTCAGTTTACGGTTTTTGGATTTTTGGCTTGTTTTATTACCTTTTAAGCCTCGTGGTAGCGGCACTTTGTGTCTACCGTCGCCCGTCGCCCGCCTCCCACCCAGCCCCCCGCCGCTAACCTAGTAAAGTATTCTGCAGTAATTGCACTGTGTGCTCTAGCTGCTCTGGCTGCTCTGGCTGCTCTGGCTGCGCCGCACGACATTTGACAAATGCTCAGTCGTGAACTTTAAGCTGGCGTTACGAGAACGTACGCAATAGTTTATTTTTGAGCAACTGAAATGAATTTCTGTTGAAATGCTTTATAAATTGAGTGTCAAGCTGCTAAGAAATGTGCATAGCATAATATCACATTAGCACTTAAAAACAAGAAATGGCTTTTAGACATGGGCAGCACAGCTATCGATCGAAATTTTTGCATGAATTCTTTAAAAAACATATAAAATTTTAAGTATTGAGCGAAATGTAATATAAAAATATAAAATTAATATGAAATGTGTTTGGGAGTATACTAGAAGTACTTTCTTATATAATACATAAGACTATTCGCTATTATCGGAATTAAAATTTAAATATATATTTTTATTTAAAAAATAAATTTTATGAATTTGGCAAATCTAATTAAGTTGATTAGGCAATTAGCTAAAAGAACATCTGCAAAAAAATTACTTCACCCTCCCCGCCAAGGCTTTTGACCATTCGGACTTTGGGACATTTGGGGCGTGTCTCATTTAGTGTCTTATTTTTCTATTTTTTCCATGTTTACGATTGAAAGTTAGTGGCACTGTTTGGTCGTCTACATTTTGCGCCACACTCGATAAAGTGACGCTGGCAAATGTGGCGCAACGTCGCCTGCGTGCTCCATTGAAGCGCCTAATTAAAAAAGAATCGGGCCAGAGCTGGGCACTCAGCTCGTACACTAATGTGCTTCCGTCCGAGTTTCGCAATTGCATTAATTATTTGGAGAGTGCTTTCGAGCCTGTACGCTCGAGCATTATTGGCTTACCAAATCGATGAGCTGCGAGAGGCGTAGACCTAGCTTGACTAGCACCGTGTCCGTGTTGTTGCTGACGGGTCGTATGAGCCGATTGTAGTTGCTGAGCAGATCGTCGTAGAGTCGCTTGGCATCCGGATTGGCCTGCACCGTTTCGCAGAAGACCAGCAGGAAGGCCAGCAGCAGGCAGAGCAGCTTGCAGTGCCGCCAAATGTCCAGGAGCACGGTCAGACGTGGCCGAGCCCAGCGCCCCATGACGTCACAGCGACGGTTGCCTTGAAGGCGCTCGGCCGGTGTTTTATTGATACTAAAAACACGCGCACAGGTTTTTGTTTACCTTTCGGTCTTGCCTGGCGTGCGTGACGTAGTTGCGAGAGCAGCCTCCGTGTCGAGTTCTCCTTCTATTCGCCTCGGCTTTTAGTACCTGCGTTGAGCTAAAACACTGCCAATGCAATAACTCTACACTCGACGCACAGCTGCGCAGCGCCAGCGCCGACGCAGATGAGGCGCACTCGCTCCGACGGCGATGCCAGCCTAGGCAGCGGCAGCGACAGCGGCAGTGGCGGCAGCAGCAGCTGAGCGGCAGAGCAGCTGAGCTGGAACAGAGCTCGTGTGCCTAGCTCTGAGCTGCACCCATGCAGCTGATGTTGTCCAAGAGCCGACTATGTATGCAAATAAATGAATTTGGCAGTGGCACAGGGAAACTTGCAAAAATTATGTGTAATTGAATAATAAATAATCAACTAATTCTATTTGAATATTCGTATGCACAGCCTGGCAAATATTTAACTATTCAACTGACTAGATTATTTGTATTTTCACTTGTGGCTCAGGCTTTGCACGCCGTTCGCTCCGTGCTGTCCTGCATAGATATTCACAGAATTCATACTGACGTGCGTTTTGTTTTTGTAGCCTGCCTTGGCCCTCTCAGCCAAACGGTCGCTGCGACTGCGACGCCAGCATCCATTCTCGTGCTGCTTTGTCGCTTTGTCGCCAGCATCGCGCAGATGCTGCGCAGCGCCTGCGCACTGGGCGTCACCCTGTTTTTTGAGTGCTGCCGTCGCGACGGAGGTCCCGGCTGCCAGAGTGAGTGCTGGCTGTGTTTTCATATAATCTTGCCCATT
The DNA here is from genome assembly GCF_001654015.2 of Drosophila navojoa. Next base: position 1,534,549 of record NW_022045864.1, read on the forward strand.
TTGTAGCCTAAGCCAAGCCCTGTGCTGTCAATCCCTCTCTCTTCCACGCTCTCGCTCTCGCTCTCTCACTTCCTCTCTCCCTGGCTGCTCTCTTTGGTTGTTAATCCAGCGACTCCATTACAACTTCAATCGCTCTGTTTGTATGCTCTCCTGCTTGGGAGCGAGCCACAGCCCAAAAAAATGCTCATGCAAGTACTTCAAACTAAACTTGGCCCATACGAAAAAAGCTCTCACGAACACGCACGCACATCCACACCCACACAGATTCGACCGAGCACACATACTCATACGCCCAGTTGTAGCGCATATTCCACATTCGTTTAACCAAAAAACCAAATTTTTCGTAATTGTCAACATTCGTTAAAATGCACGTTAACATGCAGCTAGGACATATCTACAAAGTGCACACCCGCATAGCCACCCCCAGCTCCACAGCCCCACAGCCAGCGCACACACACCTTTTAACAGCATTTTGCATGTTTACCGTTGCAATGTGGGCAACGCTCAGTTTTTGAGTTTTGGTTTTGGTTTTGGTTTGCCGTTTGGTTGAGTCCCGTTCGCATATGTGTCATATTGCTATGTTGAGTTGTGTTTGCGGCTTCATTGTGCCACAGCAATAGCAACTTGCACACACTGCAAACTGTTCGCTTTTCAGTAATCTGCTCCGACTGATGACAGCAACAGCAGCAGCAGCAGCAGCAACATCAACTTCAACAACACCGATGAGAGCTACAACCGCAGGAGACTCCGAGTTGAGGCCTCTGCTTTGACAATGGCACGCAGCAGCTACTGCTCCTGACACAAATACAAACTCTTGAGCTTACATCATTTTTTTTTGAATATCATAAATGAAATTTCAATTCAATTATGACTTATTTAGTATTTATCGAATTTTAGCAATGTATAAAAATAACTAAGAAATATTTACAAAAAATATAATGATTACTATAAAATATTTTCTATTTATAAAAATCATTGAAATGAAATACAATGGTTACTGGAAATTTTTAAAAATATACATTAACATTTTAATGTGATTTTTGTTTAATTATAAATCAAATTTTAAAATACTATAAGTAAATATTAATACTATATATTTATGCAAATATTAGTACCATTTTATTGATAATTATTGAGTTTCATATAAATGCCTTTAGAGTATATAAATTTGCTTTCTATTTAATCCATTTGGTAATCTACATCGATTTCATATCATGAAACATATTGAAAAGTATGGCACATAAATAATACTACATAATGCATGAAATGAATTAATAAATTGATATTTTGATTTTTGATATATTTCATGATTATAATGTTTACAAAATATGAGTATATAAATTGTTATTAATTAATGTTAATTACGCTATTTAGCATATATTAATATTGCATTCAAATACATGAATTCCATAATATTCTTGTTTGTACTTGCAAAACTAATCGATATTTAGTTGCTAGCTAGTTGAACACAATGCAAATAAATTAACAAATAATGGTTAACATTTTTTTCATTTTCACATTTTGTTTATTATTTACTTAAAAAGAAGAAAAAAAAATCGAAAACTTTGTTTACCAGCTCTGTGATTTTCATTAAAATATGGTCGCTCTGACCCCTTGCTTGCTGCTGTCGCTGCTTTTGTGGATGCTGCTGCTGCTGTTGTTGTTGCTGTTGTTGTTGTTGTGATTGTTATTGTTAGTGTCCAGTGCGTTCCGAAAATGCCTTAATGATACATGAACTTTGTCATTGGGGCTGGCATTGAGCCGCGTGTGTTTTATGGCTTACGGTCAATGGCCGTCGTTTGCTTTTTAGCTGCTTTCGGGGCCTACATCGAAATATTTGGTCACATCAGCAATTTTCTTGAGCTTACCATTAACTTAGAGGAACAACAGCAGCAGCAACAACAACAACAAAAGCAATAAGAATAGAGGACTTGGAATCAATTTAATGAGCCAAGCTTGCGCCTGCTGCTGTTTTTGTCACAGCCAGATTAAATCTATGTGGAGTCTATTAGCTGTTTTTATATTTTGAACATTTTGTTTGGCTCTTACCCTTTTAAGCTGATGTTGCCCAGTTTTATAGTAGTTTAGTTTTTTTCTTTCAGTTTTTCATTAGTCATCTAGTGTGCGTGTGTGTGTGTCTGTGTGTGGTTATGCTGTTCTATATGATCCATCGCCGCGCATGTTTTATTGCTGGCAATATAACAAAGCAATCAATAGTACAACAACAACAACACTGCGAGCACTGCGGCACAATAACAAACAACAAGTTTGCTTGTTTGCAACTCGAACTTTGATTCTGCGTTTTTTCTATTATTTGTTTTGTTTTTATTTTTCGCTGTGGCTTCGCCCAACAACAAGAACAACAAAGAGAAGAAAAAAAAAACCTGAAACATTTGTTATATGCAGTCGCCACCAATAGGTCAACAAAAACAAAATAGAACTTGGAAAGTGTGTAGTTGCTCGACTATAAAATACCACTGAAAAGTTGAATATTTGTATTGAAATATATTTATTTAATATTTCATTGGTAAACTATAAATAATTTACGCAAATTCAAGTAATGTGATCCGAAATATTAATATATTTATAGTTATATAGTTCTTAGCATAATCCAAGATAAAGCTCATTGCATTTCGCTTCTAAGTTTCCCGTGAAAGTTGCGCCAAGCTGGAAGCTAAAGGGTATTAGCAAAGTTTACAAAACAATTTCGAGAACTCTGCTTTTATCATGCTCAGATGAAGTGAAGTTGAAGCAAACACCTGGGATAACGCGACTGTGTGGCTCAGTGGGCAACATGTATGGAGGAGATTGGAGGGTCCGACGGCCACCCATTCATAGTTCTCTGACTTTTTGATTTTAACCCGAAAGCCCGGTCACCTCTAACACCGGGGCACGTAGGGCAGCAGAAGCTTTCGCAGAAGCCAGCACAGTGGGTGCTGTGGGAGCAACGACAACAGCAACGACAACAGCAACGACAACAGCAACGACAACAGCAACGGCAACGGCAACAGCAAGAAAACTCAATTAAAATTTAAATTTTCAAACGTAAATGACAAAACTTTCTCAACTATAAATAATCGGCAGTCGCTCCACTTGGTTCGGTTCGGTTGCCTGCCCTTGCAGCCACTTCAAAATCTGACAAGAGCCGCGATGTTGGCTCTCTCGCCTCGCACCTCTCCCGCCAGTGTCGCACATCGTGCTCCACCCTCTCGGAAGACCGTGCGTAGCTGCGTGATCGAAAGTTTTGTCTATGCTCGTACAATTTATCTAACTTTTATAGCAACCACAGCAACGGCAGTGGCAACCAACAGAAAAAAAAGAAAACCAACCATTCGCTGGTTTGGCTAGAAATTAATTGCAAAACTGTATGGCATGTGGGGTAGGTGGGTGAGGGGCGTGTCAGAGGGCGGTCGAGTGTGGCGGGAGGCCAATCACAATGAGCGCTTGCCACTTGAACAACATAAAACTGATTGCTGTAAATCTGGCCCATTGGGTCCGGCCAACCCGCTCCCCTGTAGGCCCCAATCGTGCATTGTTTGGTTCGTCAATTCATGGGCTGTGCTTGTCGTGGCCATTGTTGACACGTTTAAGTGCCGTTTGCTTTTATCAACAGCGTCCACAACAACCACAACAGCAAAGCGAAGCCCAAATTGAGGCCTCAATAGCTTCAGAGCCACTGCCACTGCCAAAGCCAGAGCTGCAGCAGTTTGAGCCAACAGCCAACAGCCAACAGACAGAGACAGACCCAAAAGCGACGTGCACATAACATTTTTACAACGTTTTTAATTGTTTTTGTCAACTGTGAATTTCGTGGCGCTCTTGAATGTGGGACGACCCATCAATTTAATGGCATTTTCGCGTGAGGCACAAAATCAAAGCCGCGCGACAACGCCAGCTGCCAGCCTGTCAATTAATGTAGATAGCATTTTATGATGAGCAGTGACAAGTCGTCTCGAAAATGACAGCGCATTACTCGCCCATTGGCGGCTTGTTTATTGCGTCCTTAAGCCCGATGCGCTGCCACCATAAAAACATAAAACTGATGCATAGTTTTTGGCAGCTCTAAGCGATATCATTAATTGCACGCGCACACTTCACATGTAGCTGGCCAATAGACGCGCGATACAATCACAGACAATTTGCCCGGCACACGAGGCGTATGCGTAATTACAAGTAGATAAATAAATAATATGTCATTTCGTTGGCGGGTGTCATAAAGCTCATTATAGCTCCAAGATATTTATCGAAATGGTTTCTAATTCGAGCAGAAGCTCTTCTAAAGAACACTAAAGTGCGTTTTGGCTCTGGTTGTTTAAGAGTTTGTGCAGGAAGTTCACTATCTATATCCATCCACTTTTTCAAGGATAGTCTTTTGAAGTATTGATACACATATGTATATGAAAAACCATATATCTAATTATTTAATTTTCAGCAGCTCCAATTGAAGACGTATTTTGTCGAGCACATTACAAATTTATTTATACCACGCTGTATGCTCATTCAATTCGGTTTCACGCAATTACTTTACCTTAATTCGATTCGAAAGCGGTTCGCATCCCTGGCGCTTTGGCATAAACTAATCTGATACTAATTTGCTTGCCACATTATGGCCAAGGCATAATAATATAATATTATTTATATTTCGTCTCGTAGCTGCCACGCCCCATCGCTTTCGCACGGCCACGCCCACACTGTTCAGTTGCGAGCTGCGAGTGGAGGCCGCCGTAAAGTCATCAGGCGTCTGACTTAACAACTTTGCAGTGGCAAGTTTCAATGTCTTCTTTTTTTTTTCGCGTGCGCGCGTGGAACTATGAATACTTTGTCAAGTTTTTGCTTTTAGACAAGCTCGTCATCGTAGGCAGCGTCTCCTGCTCGCATCTGTGCCACTGACAGCGGCTTTGGCTTTGCCAGAGCTCGTGCCCGTCTGTAATCCCATTTCTATTCGCAAAAGTCTCCCCAAACGTTTATGGGGCGCCCTGCCCAGACATCGCAGTCGTCGCTGTCGTCGTTGTCGTTGTCGTTGTCCTCGTCATCATCATCCTTGTCGTCATTTCGTTTGTGCCTTGGCTGCGTCTTTGTGTTGCTTGGCTGCATTCGAAAGTTCACTCGACTCAAAAGTGTGATTTACCAAAGTCACCCAAAACACCGAAAGTAAATTAACTGTTACAAATGTGCGTTTGCCTCTATGTATGTGTGTGTCTCTGTGTGTGGCTGGCTAATCATGCGTTTATTGCGCAGCGTCTACGATGCGTATACGTAACGCAATTTTCAGTGCGTCTAATCAAGTTTCATTGAGGCTGCGGGCGCAGCTACTCAATCGGCATATTTAAAATATCAAAAGAGAATAATCAAATTAAGTTCGTGCTAGAGTTCAAGTACAGGCCTACACATGTCGCAGCTGTGGGCATATGCTCACTCATTTCACTCACTAAATTTGCTTTCTGCATAATATTCGTTCGTTCAGCGTTCTCAATAGAATTGGGCACGATTCTATTTATTGTGTGCATTGAAAGTGGAGTATATCTATGTATGATATTTAATCAATTTATTTAATTAATTGCTCTAGATCTGTCTAGCAAATTTATTCTACCGTATTGATATATTTGTAGAAAATTTGATACTTTTGCTAAAGTCTTTGAAATAAAATTGGAGTAAATTGAGGTAATTATTTTCACCTTAAGTAATTTTCAACATAATTTTTCTATTTGTATTAAAAAATAGTTTTAAATATAATAAGACAAAAATTATGGTTGTATAATTATATTATTTATAATATTTATATTTTTCAATAGAATCCACAATTGATATGAAGCTAAATTGGTCAAGATTCCATTATCATTATTGTAAAGGCGGCCAGCATAAATGAATAAATACGATAATTTTGTTAGAAATGTTATTTGTGACACTTCTCGCTGCATTATTCACATGAAAGGTGAGCTCGTCTGATTTGAATCAGTTGGAAAACAATGGAAGCAATGAAGCTTAATTGAGGTCAATTGAGGTAAATTGAAGATAAATATTTGACATTTGCCTCTGAATATGATATTTCTTGTAATTGATTACAGAGGAATTCACACTTAAGAGGCCGATACAAGCAGATAGAGAAAGAGACAGACAGACAGAGAGAGAGAGAGAGAGAGAGAGAGAGACAGAGAGAGAGAGAGAGAGAGAGAGAGAGAGAGAGAGACAGAGAGAAGCTAAACATCATCATCATTAGATTTTGAATTAATAAATACAGAGAAGTAAAGCAATTAATTGAAATAGTACTTAGAGCACTATTCAAGTGAATAGGAATCTAATATCAAATTTTAATTGAATTACGTAGCTCATTCATCCGCTGGATTCCATTTGATTATAAATGCTTATTGTGTAATTCGTAAATTTGTTCAATGCCTTTTATCTAATGAACAAGCGCATATATATTAAAATTATCTTGAACTAGCTCAAGAGTTTATATTTTGCAAATATTTTGCCAACATCATGAATGGCACGACGTCGTCGTCATAATTTTTGTTCCTTTCTTTGGCTTTCTTGGCTGCAGCGAGCTAACAAATCGTCCAACAATTGAAAGGACTTTGGCTATGGCGACTGCGTGAGCCTTGGCACTGCTGCTCGGCATTTCCGGTTTCCGCTCTGTTGTTAGCAACGCCACGTTGTAGCTCTTATGACTCGAAGCGTGTCCCTCTGCTCGTATCGGTGATACCCTGCCTTGTGCAGCGAATAAAAAATATATATGTAATAAAAAGTTGTGATTTATTTGCGCTGGATTAGGAAATGTTATTTGAAATGCTTACATCTGCGCACAAGTGCAGAGCTTAAGGCGAAATTACTTCTGTGCATAAAAGGCCTTGTGGGCAGCTGAAACAAGAGCTTCTTATAGTCGGACAGGCTTTATTTAATTCGCTGTACGTTTTTTTTTTCGTTTCTCCTGTCTTTGTCGCATGCCTCTTGCCGTTTGTTCTTGAAATATTTGTCCTTCATTATCATAAGACTTGTACAAATTGACAGAATGCCGGGCACGAGCAATACAGCGGCTAAAGCACGCTTTAACTTCAACTTTTAATTGCGTGTCTGGAATTCTGCGCTGCTTCCTTAACTCGCCGTCACATGGCTGCCAATCGTTGACGCTCGGCCAGTCATATTTATTGTTATTTTCGTGAAGCTGAGAATAAGGAGACGTGACCTGATTGACTGTCATTTATTTGGCAAATGTGCTCTGGCATCGATTTTGCTTACGACATTGTCTGCAAATGTCGCTTGACATTGATTTCGGCTGTGCCAGCTATGGACTCCATTTGTCACGACACGAGCGTATCGAGTGACATATGATAACCAGATGTGGTTGCAATCGTCTTCCTTCTCAGCGAGCTGGCCCACAAATTCAATGGCGCATTTATCCATTAAATGGCCAGCTAACTACATGACATACCAGGCAAGGGAAGGAAAGAGTCATTCCGAACCGCAAAATATGTTTCGAATTGCATTCGAGTGCTGACACCCATTAGGCACTGCAAAAAACAACAAATCGAAATGACAATGTGCGGGGCTATATGTGGCAAGCATCAAGCTATATTTGCCATCAATTTTTTGTATTTTAAGCCGCAGAATGCCCAACACTCGAGTTGTTGCGAGCCACACAGCAACCACAGCGACATCCACACAAACACACACACACAGAATGGCATCGAGAACAATGCAATTGAAAGTCAGCATGCTAAACGAAAAGCCCAAAACCCAAAATGCAAAATACAAAGTCAATCCAAGAATTTGGCAAATGCAAAATGAAACCAACAAGCCGTTAGCTGCTGCCTGCAAGAGCCCAGAGATACATTTTCAGATCCAGACAGACGCAGATGCATATGCATAGTGAGCCCTCGCTGCGTTATTTCTGTTGGCTCTGCAGAAGTAACCGAATGAAAATCAGTGCGAAACCTTTGAAAATTTTAGCAGCCAGTTCTCATGCTCACACTTGCCAAGCACTTGGCATTTGTATAATCGCCTGCTGATACCGAGCATCCAACACTTTCTTGCCATGCTCTATCTAGTGAGAGGCATAAGCATTAAAGTCTCTTACTTGCGGCGTAAATCTGTTATCTTATTGAAGCTATGCTGGGCTTCGTTCGAGTGAAGCAATTGACTTGAGTTTGATTGAAATGTTGCTATGAGCTGAAGTTTATGGTGAAATTCAGTTTTACTTTGTACTTGACTAAAGTACCGATAAATTAATTTTTTCTAGAAAATACACAGTACAAGATAAAGTCGGCTGTAAATCTATTAAAGGAAAGAAATGGAAAAAAATATATTTTTTAATATAACACAAAATTAATTTTAATAATGATTATTATTTTTTATTAAGTATCGAGTCTATACATCATGATTTTTATTTTATTAACGCATGGATTAATGATTGATTAATTCAATTTAGAAAATATATATATAGAAATCCTTCAAGTGATTGCCTTTAATAAAAAAGTGAATTAAAACTTTGTTGAAATTTCGAATTTCATAAATAAATTCTTAATATGAATTCTTAATATTTATTGTAGTGTATGTTTGAAAGGGTATATTGGCATCAGCATTTAAGTAAGACAGTTAGCTGGCTTCTATTTGAGCTCGCGTTGTTTGTTGTCTACTGTAAACTGGGCTGCTCGATTCTGGATGCGTGCTCTTGGCGTTTATGTCAAATGCAGAATTTCCGTTTTATACTTTCTGCACTTGCTGTTTATTGTTGGCCCTCGCTCGCAGGCAGCCAAGCAACCAGGCTGCTGTGTATCAGCTGCTGTGTATCTGTGTGTGAGTGTGTGTGTATGTGTGAGTGTGAGCACTGGCTTTTATTTTAAAACTTGTTGGCTTTGCTTCTCATATAGTTTTAGGCAGATAGCTGCCTGGTATGCGCGTTGGCTTCTTTATCAGACGTTTGTCTCGAATTTGCGAATTTCTCGCTGGCGGTTATATTTCGCTTGTAAATTGTTTGGCTTCGCTGCCTGCGCTGCAAATTGCTTCAGTTTCGTTGAAGTTTTGTGAGCTTTTTGACTAATGCTGTCGTTAACATATAAACATTTAGCCGGGCAGGTGCTGGCTGACAATTTGAAGAGTATTTCGCGCAGACGTCAACGGAGCGTACGAGTGATAGCCAGAAGCCTTAACTAAAGTGCTTTTGGCTAGAGTTCTTTGAGCTGTTTCCTGGGCTTTTTTTTTTCATATCACACAAACTGCTAAATCATTAAATTTTAATTGGTTTTTATTTGTTTTATTATTTGTATTGTTGTGTGGCGGAAAAGGGCTATAGAAACTTTAGAAAGCGCAAAATCATTATAGAGTATTGATTGCTGTGTTTGTTGTTGCTGTTGTTGTGGCTGGTTTTTGCTATTGTGGCAAATGTTTGGTGGTTGCTGCGGCTTTGGTGTCCTTTGCTTTGAGTGGCCCAACAAAATTTATGGTTGATTAACTCTTGAGCTGCTTCCTCTGCCCTCTGACATCGCTTGCCCTTGGTTGAAGCAGCAATTGTGTGTGAATTTAGCGTGCATAATAAATGAAAATTTATTAAGCGGAAATAGTGGGGACAATATCGTCGTAATGTTTTTTTTTTATGAACTTCAATTATGACAGCTGCACATCAGACATTAAGGCTTTAAAATTTCCCATTGCTTTCTGCTCTTTGTCCCTCAACAGCTGGCCAGAGCATCAAGATGCCATTAGAAATCCACTTAAATGCACTTTAATTTAATACCTTTGAGTGGCTGCTGATAAAATTTCCAGGACTGTATAGTTCTCAAAGCTTTAGATCAGCCGCCCACCTCATCTCGGCATTGAAGGAGCTCGTCTTTGCCGCACTCTGCCAATTAAGTAACTGTAGCTAAGATTCGCTCTTCAGCTTGGGCTTTGCTTGGAGTGCTGGGGGCATTACAGTGCCATGATTGAAATTATTTCTGTGTTCTACACAAACCAACAGACACACACACACACACACACAAACAAACACACACAAGCACTCATTCACTCTTCGAATATTTTCTTTCTGTTTGGTTCATGAGCAAAAAAGGAAAACGCCGTCAGGAGCAGCCACAGCAACAGCAACAGCAACACAAAATGCATTCTGCAGTTGAAAAACAATTTTACACGGGATTATGACAAGGAGCGGAGGGGAGAAGTGGCAAGGTTGAGGGCCGCACTGAAAAGGTGGCTCAAGTTGGGCAGCTAATAAAGCGCAAACATGGAGCTGCATATACCTTGGCCAACTCGTTGCTTACTTGTTGCATAATATTTTGGTTTTATTAGCGTGCAGCCAGCAAGAGCCACTTGGACCAAGAGGACCAGAAGTGCGGCGATCCGTCTAAGGAGTGCTGCAGCATTCTCTTTCAATGTGATTGCTTTAGTTGGGCCAATAACATGTTTTTAGGCTAATACAATTTAATGTCGGCCTGAGCCACAGAGCTGATGAGCTGCCTTGCTGCAGCTACAAGGACACAAGCCAGCGTAAATGTAATTGCAAGCCGAGTTGCAGTTGCTGTTGTTGCAGCTGGAGCTGTAGCTGTTGCCAGCTGGCACTGAGCAAATACCTGTAATACGACTTTGCTAACTCTGTGCACACGTGAGCGATTTGTTGAGGCCAAATATATGTATATTTCTGTATACACGTCTGTATACACACACACATACATACATATATTTGTGCTTAAATGAGTGCTATTCTAGTTAAAGTGAAATTGAAATTGAAAAAAAGTGGGGACGGACAGCTTAAATATTTAGAGCACGATTTACGTACATTTCTATTTGAATTTCATTACAAATTCAGAGAATAACTCTCACACATCCATTGCATGGGCTTTTTACACATTTTCTCGTATGACTGTGCATTCAATTATCAATTGCAAACGTTTGCATAAATTCTGATAAGCGAATTGTTGATTATCAAAAATGTCTGTGTGGGAGTGGGAGTGGGATTGATTGCATGTTGCCTAGCCTAATAGCCGGGAATATTTAATGGATAGGCAAGTGTGAAATATTTTCAATTATTTGCGAATTTTAATCACAAGCTGCAATAATATCTAAAAGAGCTCATTACACTGATAAACTATTTAAAATTAGAATTAATGCAATAATGCAACTAAATAAATTTTCGATAAGTGCAGTAATTATCCATATTTAATTTTGGTCTACTACAAAAGATTCATTTGAGCTGATTTTTCGATACAAAATTTGTGAGCTGTGAATGATATTTAAATTTAATTTGACTCAACAATTTACGTCTAATAGAACTCTAGGTATCTGGTGTCACTGGCTGGAGTTTAAGATAATTTCGCATATCTTGTCACTTGAATTTTTTTTAATTATATTAAAAGTAAGCTTCTTTTATAAATCTTATATCAATTATGCGGATTGTTCTTTGTCAATAGCGTTAAAATCAGCAATCAATTTTCCGCAGCTTGGATACAGCTATAAGCATCGCTTATAAAAGGACCCTCGAACTTTGACATATTGTATTTTATAAATACTGACAGAACAGAAATGGAAGACAAACAGGAAGCCAAGCGCGGACCGCAACTGAAAGGGAATACCGAACCGCGGAAATACGCAAGATGACAACATCAACTACAACAAGGACAACAAATAAGGCAAACGCTGCACGCGGAGAATAAGAAAATAAGTCGAGCAACGGGCGGACCGGTAGAACGGCAGACCGGCAGAGTTGATGACAAGCAGATTACGTTTCCGCTGTCGTTGACAACCGAAACCGGAAGTAAATGAGTAGCATATTAATGTATTTATAATACAAACGAGAGATGAAAACAAGAAAAAATATGCAAAAGCTGGAAGTAACCGACTGAACGATACGCTGAGCACACTGCAGAAAAAATACTTTTAGATATTATCGATTTCTATAGCTAATTATTGATTTCGATACCTAATTATCGACCTCCTTAACTCTGATCAGACTCAGAGAAGAACTGGCTTAAATTACATAAAGAATTTGAAATCTATACCAAAGACTGAATAATAATATATAAATACCCTGAGACTGCATGACAGAAGCTGAATGCTATAACACTCGATAGATAGTACACCTATGAAACTTGAGGCAGTATTGATTAAAATTTGCTTGCTAAATTAAAAAGAAAGCCCTTATGTATGAACGATTATGAAACTGTGCTCAACTCTTCTAGTGAATCTGAAAAATTTAACTTGAAGCCTGAGTTTTGACAGCTGCATGACAAAAGCTGAATGCTATGAGAATCGGTAGAAGGTAGCTGAATGCCAAACAATTGATTAATATTTACATTAAATGCCTTTGAAATGTAGTTCTTCACTAAAACGCCACTAAACAAATACTGTGGAATTTGAGTTAAGACAGGTGCATGACAGAAGCTGAATGCTATAAAACTCGGCGGAAGGCGCATTAATAAAACTTGTGGATGTATGGATGGATCGTAATTGGCTCGTTTAGGGAAGAGCATAACCCCATGAATGCCTCTGAAACTGTGGGCCAACTCGTTTAGTGAATGTCGCAAAAACTAGAGTGACGGCAGCTGCATGACAGAAGCTGAATGCTACGAAACTCTATAGAAGGCGCATTTATAAAACTAATGGATGTATTGATCATTTGTTCGCTCAGGGAAAAACCATGAATGCCTTTGAAACTGCGCTCAACTCTTCTCATGAATATTACAAAAAACAAAACTTGAGGTTTGAGTTAGGGCAGTAGCATGACAAAAGCTAAATGCCACAACACTCGATGTAAGGTATATCAATGCCAAAGACTGAATAATATGAAGCTTGTGGACAAATTTATCCTCATCGCTCACTAAATAGGTACCATAATCACATAACATATCATATAGCTCACAGAAATGCTCTGAGTTTAGGTCTTTAAACGAATATATGCCAGAACTAAATGCCATGAGACTGCATGACAGAAGCTAAATGATATGGCACTCGGCCTGGTATATCCATTAAACTTGTGTGTATGCCAACTTTTCTAGTGAGTTAGTTACGAAAACAAATTTGATTGTTTATAGATTTTTTGAGAAAACCTCAATATCTGATATGTTAGTTTCTATATTTTTCATCCAACAAGTAATGTTCGATCGAAATTTTTAAATTCGTCAACCACGCCTCCTGGTACATTTCAACGAAATCATTGGACCCTAAACTCACATTTAAAGTGCCTTCAGGGTATGTAAATTTACAGAAACTTTATTCCGCATTGTCTTTTTCCTTAAACAATACGAAAAAAAAAAACATAGTAGAACTCAATAAAAGCTTGAAGCAAATAGAAACTTCTTTTCCGCTTGTCAATTCTGATGTGACTGAGGAGTGGACTGTTTGCTTGACACATGGATAGAGAGACAAAGTAAGCAGCTACTAAGAATATATTGTGGATTAAAATAAAAGAGACTTTCTCTTATGCTATATTTGTAAAATGAACGGAAGTAGACCCAGCTCACCTAGTGCCACTAAAGCGTACACATCTCACAAAGGAAACTGGTTGAGAGGGCTCTGCTCGAGACTGCCGGACTTCAAGATGTGCTCAAGTCTGGGCCGAGCTGAGATTCAAATATTTTGCTAGCTTTGGCACAAAACAAACAAGTGAAGAGACTTTTGATGAATTCAACACTTGAAACTTACGAGATATGGTTAAATAAGGGATAGACGGCCAGGCGAGCAGACAGATAGACTACCGGACAGGACTATATTGAATCGCCTGTTGCTCACAATCAAGACACCATATAGTATACACCAAAGTTTCGCAGTGCATAACACCTTCCTCCCTCCTTCCAACTTTTACATATATTTAAAAAAAAACATGCTACCCAGAATTTTCATTTTCAATGGGCTTAGCGTATACAAAAGTACACTGAGAGACTCTGAATTAGCTTTCCGATAGCTCCAGAAAATGCTCTATTCATATTAATCAAAGGGCGGGGGCATTTGTCGCAAATTAACTGACCGATAGAAGCCTTCGAGCGCGACGACCCTTCGGCATACACTAACAAAGCTTCCAAGTCCCACAAATTTCTCATAGCTTTTGGCAAAAGTCTGCAGTTGAACTAAATTTAACTAAAAAATTAAATTATTAAAAATATTAAAACAGGAGTGGAAAAAATAGTTAATAATATATATACATTCCTTTATGTTGTTAGAAAGAAGAGCATTTAATTGTAAAATAAATGTCTTTTTGGTTTTGGTTGTTTGCAATGCCAGATATTTTTTTTTAGTGGAGACCTAAGGCTTAGCAGTGGCAGGTGGGGTAAAAGGTGAACTATCACTTCATTCGAGTTAAGTTCAAGCTATATAGAAGCTATTGACCAAATAAGCACACATATGTGTGTAACGTATGTATATATATTTGAGCCAGCTTATTTGTATGCAGATAAAAGTGGATGAGTGTAGGAAATAAATTCGAAAGTGGTTGAAAGTGGCTGCTGTTTGCCGCAATGCTTGGTTTGTAAGTCAGCGAGGGGTCTACGTTAGATTAAATGGCTTAAGAAGTCAAGCGCACATAGACACATCTATATACAAACACACACACACACACACCAAGTTGAGTAGTAAACGTGAAGCATGAGCAATGTCGCCTTGGCTGAGCGCTCGACACCGTCTTCATGTGTGCATTGGCAGAAAAATTAGTGACCCTGAATTAAATCGTCATTATTTTGAACTCACTCGAAAACAGTCAAGCTTACACACATACAAACACGCATATACACAGTTGAACATAAATAGATATATATGTATATAAATGTACAAGTGTGTATATGTGTGTGTGCTTGTGCGTGTGCCGAGTGTTTGCTGAAAAGCGAATTTAATATGAAAATTCCGCATTACGAACTGTTTGTCGTTTCACTCTATGCAACACATAAGTATGTATGTGTAGACACACTCCCACATGTACACACACGCACCAGCAATCCTTTGTGCCTGTGTGAGTATTGCGATTGAAATTCAATTACTTGTGTCCTTTTTGCTCAAATCAAAAAAAGAAAAAAAAAAAAAAAAAAACGAAGCATAAAAAACGGCCAGCAAAACTTTTTGCCAAAGCGCCGCCGTCTCTTTGAGCGGTATTTTAGCGCATCTGTGCGTGTGGGTGTGTGCGTGTGACTGGATATATGTGTATGCGTTGAGCTTTATATCTGGTAAATGTCATCTCGCAGCAGAGCTGAGCAGCAACAACCAAACAATCGACTACGCTGCAAACAATGGGCCCCACATTACCCGAGCGCAACTTTGAACAACTATACGGAGCGCGGGCGGAGATAAGGTCTGGCGGGTGGGGGCGGTGTTGATGTGGGCGTGTGGTGTGGTGTGAGCCAAGTGTGGCAGAGGTTGTTTAACTGTCCACCATTTACAGCTACCCAGCTTTGGTATTTGCTCTTTGAATTTTTATCGCACGCTTTTGTGTAATTTAGGTAAAGGCAACAAGGGCCAAAAGCCAACAAAACGTTAACAACAGATACGGAACAGAAATCGGGCCGGAATCGGCTTAACGTGGGAGCCCACCATAGCAAATGCAGAAAAACTAAACAAATGTAAGTGCTGCATATGCGCACAGCAGTTAAAATTAACAATAACTATTTATGATTAATAATAAGGTAGACTAACAAATATACTATGTATTGCTCTTAGTTTTCAAAAATCGTAGTGAAAATGCCTGCTGCATGCTGGGTATCTTTGAGTCGCATATTTTCGACTCGATCATCCGCTTGTTATTTATTTGTACATTTCATGAATTGTCCGCCAGCGGCTCTAATTGGAGTGACATGCATTTCATAGCCTGCGCTGAGTAAATATTCAATCAACTGTTTGTCTTTGTGGCTCACATGGCCGTTTACAGTTACGTATGTGGATATGTGGTTGCACGAGCCCCAACTGCTATTATTTGATATGCGGCTAAGCCACACGCTCTTCATATATTATATTTATATAATAAATGTAATATTTACATGTAACATTCATAATTATATAAATATACCGTTATGCGCATTGATAAAATCACAGTCATGCCAATTTACCCATATACATATATTTCCTGGGGCGAAGCTACAGCAAATCAAATAATGTCGAATAATATATTTAATTGGAGTCATGACATAAGTCGATTTGGCTTCTGTTATAATTAAGAAAAAAATAATAATAATAATAATAATAGTTATAATAATAAAATAAAAAAAAATAAATAAATAATTGAATAAATAAATAAACAAACTAAATAAATAAATAAATAAATAGATAAATAAATAAAAAAAAAAAATAAATATATAAATAAATAAATAAATAAACAAAAGAAATAAATAAAACATTTGAAAAGAGATTTGATCATATCAATATTTCATTTCCAATTATATCGACTCATATATAGAAATATTATTAATATACATACATACATATACATACTCATACATACATTTATGTGTGATCCATTTGGTTTATAGTCTACGCCTGCAGTAGGTTATAAAATCTTAGAGACTTTGATTATAAGCTCTAAATGGTCCCTCGCTCTCTCTGTTGTTTTTTATGTGCCGCATAATCTTATTTGGTTTATTGCTATGCACGGCAGCGCAGGTGCGCCAAATAAATAAATGTAAAGGAAAACAACATATTTTGATTTGTATGAAGCTAATGAGCGAAACCCTTAGCTGCGCCGCAAAAGTCTAGCGGCATATCATGTAAATGCTGTGCAAATAGACAGACGTAGAATCCTCCCACCAGTCAGTGGAATGGCCGCAGGACTCCTAATAAGGCTACTGGGCATGGACCCGTGCAGTTGGTCAAGCGTCTGGCAATGTTTCCCACTTGTCAGCTGTTTGGCCGCCGGCTTCTCGCAGCTCCCGATTGGGTTTATCCGTGGAGCCAGCGCCAATTTAGTTTTCGGTGCGTGCCCATCATCATCAGCATTAGCCGGACCCTGTCCGCACGGGTGTTTGGCCGTGGCAATAACCATTGTTTCTGTTATAAGACAAATATACGACTGGCGGGTGAGTAACTGTGTTCGCATAATGACGCTAATTTGGCGTGGTCCGGTTCCATGGAAGCTGAATAAAGGCAGC
This sequence comes from Drosophila navojoa, assembly GCF_001654015.2. The sequence continues at coordinate 1,551,594 of NW_022045864.1, forward strand.
ATTCCCACCACAAATAACTTATGATATCTATTTTTCAAGTCTGCGCACTGTTTCCTAATGACTGGTGATTTAACAATGGCATTTATTAATTAAAACATATGTCGTTCGCACACACACACACACACACACACAATCAACCAACCACCCACCCTCACAAACAGAGACTTGCCCTCACAGAGGACAATCTATTGATTTGCCATTACGCATACGCCAGGTGGGCAGATGAGGAGTTGCTATAAAATGCCAATCTCAAATAAATTGTGTGGTTATTGCGGCTACCGAGACGCGTATTTCCTTGTAGGTGATAATTGCTAATCGATTGTTAAATTTACTTTTGCATTACATTTCGGCTTTTCATATCTCTATTGTGATACAAATGAGCAACAGATTTAAGCTGGCATTCCTTATCGAAGACAATGCTAATAAAGTTTATTTATGTTTACATTTAGAGTTGTATTTATCATTAGGCCCTAATGCAATTGGCCAATAGTTATTCACATTTCGTGTCCTAGGCACTGTAAGAGGCAACTCTGGCTACATCATTATCGCTGCTGGCAACACTGGTTGGCACAATATCTGAAATATGGAGGGGAAAGTTTGAGTGCGGCATAAAGGGGGGAAAGGCAACAACAATGGCTCAACAGCAAATGAAGTCACGTACGTGCGATTTTTCTTCTGCTTTGGGGGCACATATTAAAATACGTGCGTCTTGCTTTTACTATAACTTTTACCCACACACACGCACATATATATTTCCAGCACACACACACAAATGCACATTAATGGTGGCATGATGAGGCAGCTAAGTTTCTTGCTGTTGGGGCTATCTCACAAAAGGGCTACAAATGGCTTTAGGCTTGTTGGTTTTTTATGCGAATGCGTGTGTGCGTACGTGTGTGTCGCTGCATGTGTGTGAGTGTGTATGTATATTTGTTTCAATTTCAATGACTGCAAATAACATTTGCACTTAGTAAATAAAATATAACAAACGCAACTTAAATTTACTCGACGCGCCTCTTGCGTTCATATTACAAAATTTTACTTTTCCTTCGCTTAAAGCTCATATTTCTCGCTTGCTCTATCAGACTTCTCATTCTCTGCTCCTCTCGCTTCTAGTGGACCAGCAGACAGTTTGCGCTCATTTGCATTTGGCATTGTTGTCGTTGTTGTTGTTCGTGTTGGGCAAACAAATGCAAAAACCAAAATAAAAATAAAAATATATGTGCAAAGGCACACAATAGCCACTGCGACTGCGGCAGGACATAGGGCACACAGCTTGGCACATTTTCATTCTATCCCAACACACACACACACACACACACACACACATGCATACATACACATGTAGAACAAAGCGCAGCATTACGGCGCAGAGTCCAAAAGGCCATTGCACGATCAGCAGCCCAACTTGCTTTAAACTAACACAGAGAACAACGAGACCAACAACAAGGAAGGCAACAACAACAACAGCAATAGTCAGCCCGGTTTTATTTTTTTCGTAATGTTTGCCGGCAAAAGTGTTTGCCCGACTGCAGTTGAGTTTCTCCCATGGAATGGAGCCTGGCCTGACATGTGGATGCCCGGGCCGTGCTTTGTCACCGTTAGGCTGCGCTCCAGCACGATTCCCTCGACTCGACTGGGATGTGACCGTGTCTCTGGCCTGCAGTCGTTGTTGTTGTTGTTATTGTTGTTGCTGGTGCTGGTGCTGGCAATGCTCGTCGTCTTGATTTGTATGCGCCTTGGCTCTGTGCAACGGCCACTTTTGTTTTGGTTTGCGCCAAGCACTTGGCATTCCCCCGTCGGGCTTTATTGAATTTGCTGTGAATATGCAAAATGGCCAAGATATCTTGAGATTTCCTTCTGGCTGCATTTAGATTGGTATTATGTGTGCTTATGTCAGCTCAGCTCTAGCTGAATATATTCCTTCCAATTTGTAACAACACAACAATGGAAAATGAGCTCCTCATGTGGGGCCCGAACGAACGAATGTTAATTAATAATTTTACCCGGAATACCTGTCACTAATTCATATTTAGTTAAATATTAAATTACAATATAAATCTGGGCACTGATAATGCATATTACATCGGGCCAATAAGCCATCTGTGAATGTGAGCAACCTACTTTGGGCTTACGAAATTTGTCTCTATACTAAATAAAATAATAAATATATAAAATCCTCAGCATATCTACATATTTTCTTAAATTGAAGCTCTAAAATTTACCTAGAATTTTATTCGCTACATAAAAATCCCCAGATGCACAATATTATCTAACTTAAAACGAAAGCTGCCTTAAAGCAGATTGAATTTTAATATTCCTGGAGAAACATGAAATTTCCATTTTCATATAAATAGGAAATTTTATGCAAGAGCTGCAAGTGCATAAAATATTCAGTTTCGAAAATGTTACCTAGTCTAAAATTGAATCTGATATATACAACTAATTAAAGTACATCAGTGGCGACTTAACATTAATCTTTTTATAATGAGACTCAACTAGCATTTGCTTAATGACTTTCAGAACCAGGTCCATTAATAAAAGAACTTGTTATGCTTATCGCTGTCAGGTTCTGAATTATTTACCTGTTGGGCAACAGGCAGCAGCAGCAGTAGCAGGAAGAGTATCACAACTGTTTGGTTGAACCTGCATAAACTTGATGCCCGTCTACTCCTGATTTCCGACTCTAAATAATGTTTGACCATTTGATGTTTGCACCTTTTCTGAGGGGGGTGCCTGCCTTTTGTCGGTTCATTTTTTAACCTGTGGTGCGGTTTTCAATTTCATACTTCATTCGTTTTGAGCACCACATCCTGTGCTCTGCTCTGGCCTGTCCTTTGTCCTTTGTCGCTTGCGTTGATTTCACTCTGTCGTATCCCGACGCGCTTGTATTAATGGCATTTATTATTTTCTCGTTACACGTTGACTTTTGTGCCGCAATTTCTCAAGAGAAACGCTTTGTCTTCGGCTCTCCTCTGTTCTCCGTCTCGCTGCCTCTGGCCCTGCCCCTCGTCTATGTCCTATGTCTTGTCGTCGTCATCGTAGAACGAAAAATGGCGCAACAGCACAAACGATAACAAGTGACAAGGATAAAGTGCAAATGTTGTCAACAGCGGCAAGCTAAATAGTTGAGGGCCTGCCTTGCACTTGGCCCAGCTGGCCCACCTCGCTTACCTGGCGCACCTGCCCCACCCTAGTCTCACCCTGGCCCACCTGGCTGAAAGTGGCCTCAATGTCTGCGCCTGGCAGTTTTTCTTAATTTCCAGCCCTAGCCAAGCTGCGAGTCGTACGATAAAACGCTCGACTTCGTCTCCAATTCCAAATGCGACTCACCTCATCTGCTCGGACGTGCTTCTTGCCGGATTTGTTTACCTTTTAAATTTGAATTTATTACAACCAAAGAGCAGATGAGAATGAGCAGCGCTTTGTTAATTGGAGGTGCCATTCCCTAACCCAGAACTCGGCGGCCGAACCCTCGTCACTTCGGACAGCAAAGTTTCGGAGCTACCAATTAAGCTAGAGTGTTAGTAAAAACATTGAGCAGAGAACTTTTACCAGCCGTATGGCATTAGTTCATTATACTTGCTCACAAAACAAAGAAAGCATATTGGCTGTGTTAAATTATCATCTGCGTGACACTAAAAATGAAATGAAAAATATATATTTCATGTTTTTTCCTCTACTCAACTTTGATTTGATTTATTGTAAATATTAATAGCTCAAATAGTGAGAAAAAACAATATATGTATATGCCTATTGGCTAATAGTCATCTAGCCTACTGTTACCTACATCAGTATATATATTGCACTGCTGTTTCAACTCATGAAGTAAGTAAGTGCTCTATTTATAATATATTTTTGTATGCATATATTTACCTTGAGGCAAGTATTGAGTGCGTTTTTTGGGTACTCTGCACAACCTTGAATATTCCAAATGCTTGCCGAATATGCTGTGCTCATAGTTGAGTACTTAATAAAAATGACTTTTAATTCTCTCGATGGATGCTCTTGGGTATTTGGTTTCTTAAACGCTCTTGAGGAATGCAGCTTGTACTGAAGCCTAATGCTCATCTAATGTAAAAGACTTTCTCTCTATGTATGTGTGTGTGCGTGTGTGGAGTGTGTGTTGCGTGCCTTACGGTCAGGTGACGATTGTCACGCAATGACGGCGCCTAAATGCAGGAAACGCTGTTTATTTTTATTGACAAACCCGAGGAGAATGTGTGCGAAATGTGCGTGCACGACTTGGACCGGTTATCCTTTATCCTTTGAGTGTTTTAAAAAACAAGCTATGTGTTCGAGTGTGTGGGGGTGTGTGTGTGTGTGTGTGTGTGTGTGCAAACACACGTCTGTGTTGGGCGTGGCTGGGCAAGTTTGCTGGCGTTGTTGCTGCTGCTGCATTTATAACTACAACAGCTTCGCCCATTTGACATGGCTTGCGGTTTGTTAGCTGCCTGCAAACTCCGCTCGGCGACAATCTCGTACGGGAAATTTTGTTATTCAAAACACGACGGATTACCGTTCATTCCGTTTACACACCAACACACACACACACACATACGACTGCGCAGGCAGAGATACTGGCAAAGGCAAGGCCAGGCAACCGCAGGCAGCACCTCTAGCCCGCCCATGTAGCTCCGATTTGCCACCCTCCCCGTCCACCCGCGGCCGCTGTTGTCGTTGTCACACGGCGCACATTTGTTAGACACTAAGCCCGTGCATACTTCTGCCAGACTGCTTGCCAGCCTAGAGAGCATACATGGACAAGGATAAGAATGTTTATCACATACACACACACACACAGACACACACATACACAGACCTGTAATGTACTGGAAGCCAAGCCTCAAAGCAACCGCACGTGCAAAACTTGAGCGAGCGACGGCAATGACAACAAAATGAGCTGCGCAACCAACTTTAAGTTGCGGCCATTGTCTTGAAAGCCAGGCTCTTGCCGTCACGCGATTATAGCCAGCTGCCCACTCAGCTGCCACACCCACATTTAGCGCGTCCTCAGTGGGGGTCGCCTGTCGTTTCAATTTGTTGCGCTTTTCATTTGATTTCATCAAATGCTTCAGGTAGCTACTTAAACACGTTTTCGATTAGCTCAGCTGCTGACATCGCTCAAGTGCGAGTCGCAGCAGGATTCGCCCGGCAGGACACTCGACACCTGCAGTCGGCGCATTTGCCGCGGCGCAGTTTTGAATTTAATATATATTTTAATCAGGAGAAAATGTGCACAAAATTGTTGATATAGCTGGAATGTTTATTGGGGTGTGCTGATAAGCCTTTAAAGCAGCTCACAAATGAAAAGGAAGAACAAGAAAAGTCCAGAAGTGAAACTTTTAAATTCTGTCAAGATTGCAGTTTTCATTGTGAAAGGTAAGTGTGAATAACTGTGCAGAGAGTTACAAAGTTACAATATTTCTGTTGAAAGTTGAGAATGTGAAACTTCTATTAAAAAGGTATTTAACTAAATAAGTATCAGGACTAAAGTATTTGTAAGTTATAAATCGAATGGTTGTTACAATTTATTTAATAATTTCCAAATATGTAAAGAGAATTACTGCACACTACGTATACGTAATATAGCTGAAGGAGGATACAAATCGATTCAAAATAAATTTTCAGTATGGCATCCAGCATAAGCTGAACACTCTAAACGAGATCTTTAAGCTGCTGTGCTGACTGCCATGGCTGCTCCATCCAATCGACCCGCCCAGAGACATTAACCAAACGCCCCGTTCAAAGCAGCCACAAGCTGTCATAATTTTATATTTTAAGCTGCCGAACAACGAACAGAGCGAACATCAACGAAACGAACCCAGCAGTGAGATAAGGCGAAGTGTAAAAAGATGGGCGCCAAGTGAAGTGAGAAATCTTTTAAAATAAATCTCAAAGTACTCTAATGCTGTAGCCCGTTGTCGCTGGCAACGTGCAGCTGGCCCTATTAGCGTCAGCCTGACCCGAGCAGCTTCTCATTGTGTGTGTGTGTGAGAGGAAGAAGGAGATTCTTGAAATACGAACGGCCTCAACGGCACATCCATCCATCCATAATACAGCCTGAAGTTAGGTTGGCGCTGGCAGCGCCTGATGCGGCGTGTTGACAGGATATTTACTGGATTTCTATCAATATAGCAGCATTAACACGTACGCTTGAAATGAACGAAGAACGTGAACGTAACTAATGTCTATCCCCAAGTAATATACAAAGCAAAACAAAAACAGACAACCAAAAAAAAAAACAAAAAAAAAAAAATCTGAATGAGGGCAGCAGAGAGAAACAATGCCTTCGAAATTGGAAATATTGCCTGGGGCGTGCTGACTTCCTGTCTAATCATATTTTAATAATGTTCATGTTGTCCATGGCAGCAAAATGCCAAATAAATATCAAATAGATACTACAGATCTTTAGCTGCTGCCGTCACTGCTGACAAAAAGGCAAAGGCAAAGGCAATGGCAAAACTGTTGCCACAATTTATTTATAAACTCATTCATTTTCAACAGTTGCCAGCCCAACTGAGAAATGAGAAATGAGATCCCATGCCCAGAAAGGACATAAGCCCAATAAGGGTATCAAGTGTTTTGACAATGGAGAATGCGTTAGCTTAAAATAGAATTTCATGAGCTCACCTTCTCGTTTGCCTTATTAATATTTTTCCGCATTTATTCACTCAAATGCAAATGTTCAATTTACTCTTGTCAACAATTTAATGAATATCATTTATTTTCCATTGAGGCTATAAAATGCTATGAATGTATTTAAATGAAGGCACTCTGATAAGATTTGTATACGAATTTTCTAAGATTTATTCAAATTTTATTTATAATAATTATTATAAAATATATTCAATAATATATAAAATATATTCAATAATAAAAAACACCTTTTTTTAATTTGAACTAGAAATATAAAATTTATAAAAATTTAAGAAATATAGGAGCTCGAAAAAAAATGTATTGTCGTTTTTCTCAAGTTCTTAAAAATATTTTTTATTTATAAATATAAACGAAAAATTAACTGTGTTTCTTTTTAATTTCTTAAAAATATTTCCATTATTTTAGTAGTTTTTAATTTCTTAGAAATATCTTTTATTTATAAATTTAATAGATTTAAGTGTCATTATTAAATGAAGTTTTCTATATTATTGAGTCCTTAACAAAAAGAGAATATTTTCGATGGGTGCAGGGTATAAAATATGTATATGTATATATAGACTGTACATGGTGTTTTTGTATATGCTATAAGAATTCTGTTAAAATATACAAGAGTTAAAAAAAGAAGCTTACAAGTCTTTAAGCCTTCCACAGACTGGTATTTTCTTAAAAAATAATAATAGAGGGCAGTGAATGGGGTATTTCGGAGCACACAGCAATGGAGTAAGTTCTTTGAAGTATTTTCTAGGTATTTTAAACCAGTTACGGGGAGGCAAACTTGATTGTTGGAGGCCACACAGAATTGGCACACAGCAACAGTAAAAGCTACAACAACAGCATATAATAACAATAACAATATGAGTATTTGTGCTATTTAAAATTTGCTTTCACAAAACGTCAAGTGGCCGAGCACAGCAGCCGACAAAGTGCCACTCGGTCGAACTTAACCCCAGCGCGGGCTTTCACAGTTTTGCGGGCACTCGGAAGACTGACCGGGGACCCAAAGTAAAAGTAGGGTTTATAGTGTAGTGCAGTGCTATTGTTGCTGTTGCCGGCTTTGTCCGGGTTCTGATGACCATAAATAATTAATGATTACTAGGCCAAAATTACAGTTAGCTCACTTATTTGCTCATTTGCAAATGAAGGCCAATTGCTGCCGCTGGCAAGGGTGAATTTTGGGCAACAGTTTCATTTATTTTATCCACAAAGTGTACACAAGTATATTATATATATTTAGCTATATATATATGTATATATATATAGCTAAAACGCTGGTGGCCGGGCAGCTAATTGTGGCTGCTGCTATTGCTCGAGCGGTTTTTTGTTTAAATATTAATTTTGATTGTTAAAATTGCGTATCGCATCAATCTCTGCCATCTCGCTCGCCGCTCGCCGGTCGCCGGTCGCGTCGCCTCATTTCAAATTCATGAGAGCTTGGGCCGAAAACTTTTGTTATTTATATTTTATACAATTTCATGCTGGCTGCACATAAACAAAATTATCATAGCATATCAAATTATGAATACCATCAACATCCAGGACGACCAATTGACGAATCAATCCTCATATTGTTGTTGTTTTATTTTTTCGATACATAATTCAGAGCAGCCAGCCAACGTCTGAGGAGGTTAAACATATATCTATATATATATACATTTTTGTTTTTTAGAAATTACACTTCCGCTCAAATGGCGGCCAAGCATGCGCTTCATTGGTTTTGATTCTGTTTGCTTGTTTTCTATTTGCTCCAGCCATAAGCTCAATCAGAGCTCAATGAATGCAGCTCAATTTTTGAATAATTTGCTGATTGTCCCAATGAGTGAGTAATAACTCCTCAGTGCCATCTACAATTGAGCAGGAAAATTAGCTGTTTACCTTGTTCATAAATTCAGTTCGAGATCATCAAGTACAAGCGAAGGAACTCTTAAAAATTTGAATTTTTTTGCCTGTCGTATAGTAGTGTTCAGTCAACCGAGAACTATTTTGTTTGTGAATTGAATTGTCTATGAATTATATATATAGAGTGGCTTGAAGCAAGTCAGCCTGCCTAATGCAAATTCTTAGGTATTTATATAGTTCTTGGCCAATTCCAGTGGAAATGTTTAACGTCAGTGAATAATCACCGATTGAAGTTTGTTGTGGTTGACGCATTCCGTTGAGCTGCCATTGAGGCATGATCATAGTTTCATAGTTATATATTGTATAGCCCTATGGCAAGCCGCATTGAGTTGCCAGCTGGCATCGAGTTGAATACGAGTTTAATTAAAAACTTAACAAATTGCCGTTGCCCAATGGCAACGCCTCGTCAATGGGGAGCTCCAAAACTTCCAGTCACTTCGCCTTAAGAGTGTTGACGACAAACTATTGAAGAACTATTGAAAAGTATTCAAGCGCAAGTTTGGGTCTTGTACGCGCAGATAGAATTCGCAGTAATAGGTGTGTGGGCAGGGCTTTGGTATCTGCCAGCGATGCCTAACTGAATGCTGGGCACAAAAACTGAAAAACTGAAATGTAAGAAGCGAAAGGCGCACAAGTAGAGAAAACGAAATTCTTTCTAAAGCACTCAAAGCCCCAAAAGCGTGCAGCAGCAGCTCACATCCACATACATATACGCACACCCACACACACACACACACATGTAGAGTGACATACCCTCTTTCAGTTTGTTGCGCTGAAAAGAGGATAAACTGCATTTTTATCTTTAAACACACTTCAAGTGCTGAGCAGGCGCGAGGCATGGGACGCCGTTTTCAGAACGTCACGAAAAACAAACACAAGTGCACAAGAGTGTGCGTGTGTGTGGGTGAGTGTCTGCGTCCGTGTGTGTTGGCAGGTGTGCTTTTGTTCTCTGCCATGTCCTTGTTATTATTATGATTATTATTCCAGTCATCAACAGCGACGTCGGCGACGTCCATAAAGCAAGCAGCAAGAGGAGCCATAGTTGCAGTTGTTGTTGCATTTGTTGGGCTCGACGCGCAGCACTTAAGCGCAATAAGAAGCGCAGCGAACGATTATGAAGTATGCAGCATCGTTGAGTATGCAGCGAATGCGCGACGCCACCTGATGGCTGCCTATTAAATTTATCTGCACGAATTGCAGGCCAAACAAACGTTAATCACCATGGCCGCCTAATGGGAGCGGCCTTCGCTGAGCAGCGCGCTGCTGCTTAAAGGAGCTGTCTGCGTTTTGCCAATAAACCGATATGATGCAACTGGCAACTATTGATGTCATTGTCGTTGCATTATGCATTGCATGCAGTTGTTGTTGCGGCTTAAGTATATTGCGATAAGCACTTGCCAGCCATTTGCACGCCCACAGCCGTGCAGGAAATTCATGAAGACATTATAGAGCTGGCAGGCAGAGTCTATGATAAGTTCAGCCGGTGTAGGAGATTCAAGGTAACGACGACATTGCTGACTTTTTCGACAATTTATTGCCAGCCTTCATGGTTTACGTCGGAAAGAATGGGCGAAACTATGGCAATCTCAGCCGAGACTTTTACCTTTTGCCTGCCGTAATGTGCCTTTTGCATGGCTGCAAAAATTAATTTTTTAACACGCACAGGAAACTGAGAGATCGAGAGCGAGAGTGAGAGTGAATTTGAGAGAGGGAGCTGGAACGAGTTGAAGACGTGGGCCAGAGAGTGTGGCGCAACGCAAATGGGGGCCAGGGCGGCCAGGGCGGCCGCTGCGCGTTGACACTGATTTTGACGCATTGCTCCCAGAGGATGTGACCCAAAAACTCAGTGCGGCAAATGAGCAAATGTAGGAGGTGGTAACCCGAAACCGGTTAAGCGTTCATCCTGGCGTCGAAATCCGAGCGCTACTCCTGCCAGCCGCCTCCTGCAAAAATATGAGACATGTCAGACCGCACGGCGGGCAACCCAGTAACCCGGCAACCAAGCAACCAAGCAGTTAGGCAACCCTGCAACTGAAGTCCTATCGAGACGAAGAAGACGCTGCAAACTTGCGAATGTGACTATGTTTTTCTAGACGTTTTATTTTTAATTTGCAGCGGTTAGGGCAAGTGGAGGCACTTCCCAGCTTGTGGCCGCGGGGCGAGACGTTGACAAAGTAAAATGTAGACAGCCTGACAGCCATGTGGCAGCGGCAATCACACATAACGAATCCGGAGTCGAGGCATTTTAATATGCAAATTGCGAAAAAGAAGTGATAACTTTTCCTCTGGCTGCACACCGCAAGCAAAGGTCGCTGTCGCCGTCGCCGTCGCCGTCTCCGTCGCTCCACACAGATAGACCGTAAAAGGTGCGGATGCGAGTAATACTAGCTCCATGAGGGTAGCGATTCACTTAATCATTAATGATTATCCCAATTCTGAATGTACGTCATAAATCTACGCCGTTTCTTATATTCAACGCGAGCACAGAGCACACTTCAAGCCGTTTGTAACTTATCTTATCTGCTTATATTCCAATCATATTCTGCAAATGCAGTTCGCATTTAAATTTAAAAAAATTATCCTCGCAAAGTCGCATTTTTCCAGAGTAAATAAATATATTTCCCAGCAAGAATACATTATATATTTTAATATTATTTAGATTCTTTTAATTGTATTTTTAATTGTGGTTATCTACTTAAATTTATATTTTATATTTTACATACAATAATAGGTTTAAGCCTTACATTTTTCCTTGGAATGTATTTTAACTAGATAAAGTTAAATTTAATTTTCTTTTTTCTGTTAGTCTGTAACAGCATATTCATGTTATTAAAGGGTATTCCCTAAGCAGCTCTACTAGGCTTCTTATTTGCTTAAATTTTTGCTTGGGTACATATTCCATAAATATCTTATTAGAGTATGCTGAATTGAATTGAATTTATTTAGAAAACACTTATGTTAATATGACTTGTATCATATATATAAAGTCTCTTGAACAATGTTTAAATTTATTCCTATTTTAGGTTCAAGCCTTTAACTAAATTTAAACGCTATATTTGTAGACAGTCAGGCAGCACGCGCCTTAGTTCAATGCCAAATCGACTCAGCAAAAAAAAAAAAATAAAATAAAAAAAAAGAAAAGTTTTAGATGGGGAACCACAAAGTGTGGATATGCTATAAATACACATTGTAAATGCTAAAAATGTATGATATGTTAAATAAATACCCTTTAAAGCTCAAACATAAATCCATGTACAGCACTTTTTCTGTTTGTCCACGAAATAAAAAATGTAATTTACTAATGGCATTGCAAACACAAATAGAGTTTGTGTTTGACGAAATAAAAAATTTTTGAAGTTAGGCAATTTTTGCAGCGCCGGTATTAAAAGAATCTAACCAACTGCAAATCCAATCCTTTCGCCTGCAATGTAAAGTAATCCAGCCCCAAAAGAGCTGCGAGCGTCACGCGAGTGGTTCGTTGAGCACCAAAAGCAGAAAGCAGAAAGCAGAGCCCAGAAAGCAAAAGCAATAGCAAACTACAAGGAAAACTGAAAAGCATGTCAGTTTCATGCTCGCGGCCACACTTAACATTATTTCTGATGCAGCTACAGCAACAGCAACAGCAGCAGCAGCAACAGCAGCCGTAGAAACAGCAAGAACAACATACTTCTTTTGTGCAATATCGTAAACAACAACTACATCAAGTACAACGGCCACGAGCGAGTCTCTCAAAAAAAAAAAAAAAAAAAAAAAAAAAAAAAAAAAAAAGAGAAAAAAAAAACACTTTCGTAATGCACCTCGTTGCTGTTGCCCCACTATAAGCAGTACGCATACGCAACGCAGTCCAAGGCAGCGGCAGCGGCAGCAGGTCAAACTTAAATATTTAATGAAGCGCTTAATGCGCAATAGCTGCGACCCGCCTCCGCGCCGGCTTAATTGCCGCGCCCAGGCTGCTTGGTCAAGGAGCTGGCCTGCAAATATTTTCAACAAATTTTTGCTTAATGCAAAAAATATTTCATTGCTTCGAGGTTGAGGAGTCAGCAGTAGTAGCCTGCTTACTGGCCATAAATTTCCAGAGCGGGCCGTGCACATAAGCAGCCCCGAAAATGTTTGTGGCGGGCCTCTAAGCCCAGGCATGCGGTCGCCCAGGCATGTGCAGCATTTCAAGCACCGCACCACACAACAGCAGCAACAACAACAACAACAACAAAAGCACACAAAAGAATTGAAAGCCATTGCCATACAATTTGGATGGCCAACGGTGGGCAGCAGGTGTTAGCCGAAAGTGATGTCAGCTAGTAAATTCCAAGTTTTTAGCTAAATTCAAATGTGTATCTGATATCTATACATTGTATAAATATTAATCAAGCCATATCAATCAGTCAGCACATAGTAAATTAAACTGAATGGTCTTTTTATTTTTCATTTAAACTTAAAATTCATATTTTGGGCAAATAAAATGAACTGTAAATCAAATTTAGCACATCAAAAATGTTGTTTGTAGCCATTGGGCGAATTAAAATTTTATTTACAGTTTAAATTATTATAAAATGACAGCTCAAATGGCTGAAAATTAGTCGAAAATATTAAATTACATTAGCTGCCAATTAGCACATGCTGAGAATTATTTGAATCGGGTCAAGGGAGCATTTGTGTTGAGCTTTGCTTGATTACTAATTGGCATAGCTCTTCACACAATTGGCTTGAAGTCTTTTATACATTTTAATTAATACATGTTTTATTTGATAAATATATATATTTTTCATAGCTTTGTGGAAAAAAGCCTTTTATGTTATAATTTAGCTTAAGGTTATTTGTAAGAGCTTTTAGCGTGAAAATTGCTGCCAGCTCTGACATGCTGTTGTCGCTGCACGAAGCCGCTAGCAAGCATTCTTTGCAGCAGCAGCAGCAACAACAACAACAACAACAATAACATCAACTCACAACAATGGTCGAGGCTGCTTAACATTTAAAGTGAACAATGAAATATGCTTGGCTGTTCCAGCGCTCTGATGTTGCTCATACGCCCTCGCTGCCGCCGCTTGGCGACCGCCGAGGTATTCGCTTTACTTATTTACACCAATCAAAGGTGTTGTAGTTTTTGTTTGTGTCTGCATGTGTGAATGTGTGTGTATGTGTGTGTCTGCGTTTGGTGTGTTTATTTGTTGTGTTCCCCGTTGATGCGTCGTCGTAGCAGAGAACGACGCGAGTCGCTTACAAATTACCAACCCACACACATACATATACAGACTCACACACAGCTACCACACAGCCAACGAAGAGGGCAAAACCTTGCGGCGCCTGCACTTCTGCGGCCCATTGCGCACGATAAACTTGCAGCGAGTGTAACGAAATTCGGTCAACATTTTGGCCATGAGCACGACCAGGGGCCAGTGGCCAATGGGCAGCTGCCATTTGCTGCCCACATGTGGCCATAATTTTTAAGCGCCAAATGAGAAGCAATTCATTGACCATGATGTCTGCTAGTTGCCTTTGCTGTTGCTCCTGCTCCTGCTCCTGCTCCTGCTCTTGCTCCTGCTCGTGCTCTTGCTATTGCCGTTGCGATATTCCCAGTCACAGCATTTACATCTATACATTGTTATGCTCGTTGCTGTTTGTACGCTTGTAGCTCTGGGACCGAGTCCAAAATCCTATTTCGGAGACGTTAGTTTAAGTTTCACCCCGAATGCTGCGTTTTCTAATTGCTATTTGTGGGCGTTTCGGGGGCGTGCGAACTTTCATTTGTGTGTTGGCACATGACTCTGAAGTACGACATTGCCAGCATAAAATCGTAAAGGTAAATTAGAGCCAACGATAACGAACGTAGCAAGAAAATACGAAAAAAAAAAAAAAAACATGGAAGTGGGGTAAACAAATCTTGAAGCTTAGCCAGTGCAACAATTTAAATTGCCAAACGCAATGTGAACTGCTTCAATTGCTAGACAAAATGAAGTTGAATTCTCGCAAATCTAAGTATTACCCACTTAGTAAGTCATTCCTCTTATAATATAGACGTGATAACACTAAGGTAAAGAAAAATACCAACATTCCTTATATATTATATGATCCAGAATTATATTTCTGGACTATGGTTACACAATCTCTGTTGTCCAGTGAAATTTGTTGCCCAGAGTGAGCTTTAATCATTGCCAGAGTTGATGTATGTTGCTTTGGCTCGGAATAGCATCTGCGCTTTCTTTGGGCCAACAAAACCACAAGTTCCTGAATGAGCACAGTGTGTGTTTTATATAAATTGTATTTGCAGTCTTGTTTCAAGGATTTCATTCCATTTGATTTGAAACAGGCAATAGTATATGCAAGCAGCCCCTTTCAATTATACAGATTTTTATAAATGGCTAGGAAATGTTTTAAAATGAAATTGCTTTTGTAAATCAATTGTTGGGTCTTCAGCATAAGTAACTTATTTCACTTATCCGCAAACAAAACAAGTCGAGCAAAAGTTCGTTTGTTCAAATTGATTTTGGCTTAAATAAATATGCAGCTTAGAGTAGAATTTAAAATGGTAGTCAGGCATATAAAATGCGACAGATATATTGTTGTCAGGACGACTAAGTAACATTGATTTAGGGGATCTTTGCATCTTGAGTTGTTCTCTGTAATTTGATTCATTTGCTTTCAGTGCACGCCGAGCCTTTTTCGTCGCCTAATCACAGCCGAGATGTAATAACCCTTTTTGACTTATAGGAAATTGTTTTGTTCTTCTGCTGGAAAAAGCTCTGGGCTAGAAAACGAAATTTACTTTTGCCACCAATATATACATGCAGTATATCCCGTATCCGGCGAGCATTGCACAAATAAAATAAAGTTAGCTTAGGACATTCTCTCAATTGTAAATATTGTCACGAACCGTCACACCCACACGCACATGCACAGGCGTATATAAATGTTGTTTATGTATAAATGTCAGCAAAATTTACCTACAGATACGCTGCTTGAATTTCGAAGAACGAATAATACATCGTGGCATGCAACTTGAACGGGCTGTAAAGTATGCCATGCTCTTTGTCAAAGCCCCTTTAATACTCACATGCACACACGCACACAAACACAATACGCACGTCGAAATAAAAGCAAAACAAAGACACCGAAAACAAAAACACCAACGACATCAGCACAAAACCACAATCGAGATCATTATCAATTACACGCACAGTAGGACACGACTCCGGGACACGGCGACAGAAAATAAAAAAAAAAGTGTAAAAACTCACACACATACACAGAGAGCACAGAAAACAAAAAAGAGCGAACGTGACGGCAATAGTGTGAGAGCGGGACGCATAGGCACCGAGGGGCAACGAAAACGCAAAGAAAATACGCATGAAATTGCAATTTACATCAAATTCATTTGCACCCATATGCACACACACACACACGTACACACAGACTGAATTTCGTACGCACATATAGCAGAGTTACAAATAAAATTCATTCATACGCATAATGAAACAAGGCTCGCTTGGTCCCAAGTAACATGCGGCCAGAAAGGATAACAAAGGCATGGCCGAAAATAAGGACAACAATGTTTAGAAATAAACAAACAATTGTAGCCAGTAGCCCAGTAGCCCCCCTTTTCGGCCCCTCAGCCCCACAGCCTATGCGGCGCCTCGCCCCCGGCCACCCCCCGTTCTTCCGCACAGGAGCTGCACATAGTGATGGGGAGAGGGTGAAGGGTTGGCGGCTGTCACATGAGGGAGCATAACAACAGCAACAAGAGCACAAGAGCAGATTCAAAAATTCTTGTTTTGGGCTCGGGGTCGAGCTATGGCTCACGCATTCATTGTCGCTGGCTGGCCCTTTTATCTCAGTTGGGAATTCACATGAGCACACACACACACACACACAGAGAGATAGCTGAAGAGAAATACAGCCAGAGGGAGAGGGCATTAAGAGAGAGAGAGAGACAGATAAACAGACAGAGAGAGATAGGGAGAGAGAGAGAGGATTTGCGCCAGAGGTAGCGAAAATCCACGCCCTGTATGTAAATTATTAGCTAGGCACTTTTTGTGCGGGCGCCTCCTGGAGTTGTCGTCAAAGCCAGAACAATTTTCGGGTGGCAGCCGCAGCATGGGCGGCAGCAGCTGAAAAATGGTCATATGCACACACATACACGAGCACCCACACACACACGCACGCCGATAAAAACAGACACAGATGTAAGAGAGCAGCAAACACTGAGAGCGAGAGAGCGACGGCGAACGTAAAACGCCCTTTTGTCGCTTGGTCTGAGCGGTTTGTGTAGAGTTGTTGAGCGCTGCTAAGAGAGCGGGCGTCTCGCATTTAAGCGTAAGCGCACGATGCCGACCTCAGATAAGAAGCCAAGCACAAGTCGTGGAGCACTTCAAGGCGGAGAGTAAGGCCAGTCGAGTTGAGAAACACGTCTAGGCGCTGTTCAGGCCCAACACAGTGGGAGAGCACGAAGAGAGCGCAGCGAGCTCTTTGTCGCTTTGTGGCGCGCAGCATGCGCACAGCATCCAGGAGAGCCGACTGGCGACAGCAGCAGCAGCAGAGGCGTCACGAGCGGCAGCAGCAGCAGCAGCAACGGCAGCAGCAATGCGACTCAACAGCGGCAGCATCAGCGCCAGCTGCGAAAACTCTGCCATGCAGAAGCGGCCAACAGTAGTTGCCTCAGAGCCCGCGGGTTGAAGAAAACGTACGCATCGAGCGAGCCGAGCCGCGTCGCGTGTTACCAAACAAAGAAAAGCCAGAGAATAGAAAAAAAAAAAAAACAAAAAGAATATATACACATATATACAAAAAATAAAAATACAAAAATATACGAAAAAAGAAAAACAAACAGTAGGAAAGCAAAGATAACAAAATTACATTAATCAAAGCCAAATACGAATCAATTGATATTCGGACACTGGCCAAACCGAAGCTAACCGTTGTGTTCATAAGCGGCAACGAAAATGCCTCCTCTAATGTCACGCAAATGAGCAAACAAACACTCGATTGTCACACGTTGCCGCTGCTGCGACTGCTGCTGCGGAACAGCGAGTCTGCGACCGAAACCGAATCCGATACCGATACCGATACCGCTACCGCTACCGCTACCGACACCGTGTCTGAGCCTGTGGCCGAGTCATCGCCACTACTGCGAACGGCAGCACACTCTGAGATTTCAGCACCGGCCCGTGCCACGTTTCACGCAGGGCGTGTGCTGCTTCAATATAAACACTGGCGACACCAGCAACCGCAGCAGCGCCATAGCCAACAACAGCAACAGCTAAATCAGCAGCAGCAACATCAGCGTTATTTGTGTGCCTGTCCCTATCGAAACATATATTCGCCTTTACATTCGCAGTCGCAGTCGCATTCGCATTTGCATTCGCATCCGCATCCGCATTTAGAAACATGTGCGCGCTCGCGTGTGAGTGTGTGTTTAATTGAAAAGCCATCGCCTTGCCACAGCACAAATCCCTGGCAAATGCAACTCAATGCGGCTGTCTCTGAAATCTCTGTAAACTAAAACGTCGAGTGTTGTTCAATTCTCGTTCTCGTAATAGCCGTCGCCGTCTCCGTCGCCGTCGCCGTCACGTCTGCCTCAGCCTTTGAATCTCTGTCGCCGTTTCGGTCTCTCTCTCTCCCACTCTCCGCCTCTGTCGCTCTCTTTCACCCACGCCGTGTGTTTTCTTTGCCGTGTTGTTGGCTGCCTGTCAGCAGGTCTCGAATTTCATTTCGTTTCCGGTCTCGTACGTCGCTCGCTGGTTATCTGGTCCCTGGTCCCTGGTCCTTGGTCCCTGGACCAGTGGCTGGCTGCCTGTTGGTCGCCCAGTCTGGCTGTCTGGGCAGCAGTTGGACTTATTCTAACCTTTGCGGCGCGTTGACTTTTGTGCGCAAATTGATGTCAGCAATGTAAGTGTGCCACAAATACAAACACAACCTACACATGCACACATACACACACCTATGCAATTTGCCTTGGTTTATGCCTTTCACGAACTCGCGTAACTGTTGCGTCAACTGTCAGCGCTTAATTTGCCCGTCACTGAAACGCTCAACATAATGAAAACGTCTCACACCTCCCAGCGAAACGCAACTCAGTGATACACATATGTTATATATGTTTTGGTTGTAATTATTAATTTAGTTAAATTGATATGTACAAGATAATCAAAGGCTAAGCACTTTACTAATATGTTTTATTTATTCTAAGTTTTATTTATTTTTTAATAAAAACTCTATTCTTTTTACTCTTGCATAATTAAATTAATTTCTTATATATTTTCGCATCAAATATTATCCTAACCTTATGCATATATTTGAGCATAAAATATCGACCCACATGTGCCTTTGCCTTTTCTTCTGATTTCTATTATTTTTTTTTATTATTGCCTCAGAGTTTGTTCTCGTTTTCTCTAATTAATACGATTTACTTTGCTGCGGAGTGCCTAGAGGCTTTGTGCTTTGTGTATATATTTATATACATATATGTTTTTCTCGTTGTTTTATGCTCATTTACCACTGCGAATGGCTTCATCCCCACGCATTACTCATACGCCACGTCTGACCTGTCTGTCAATCTGTCATTCAGTTAGTCACTCAGTCAGTCAGTCAGTCAGTCAATCATTTACCCAGCCCGTTTTCCCTACTGCCAGCAACTGTTTTTTGTCTTCCTTTTCTGTTCTGTTATTGTTTTGCTTTTGCTTTTGCCTTTGTTGTTGTTGTTGCTGTTGTTGTTGATTTTAACGTAAATTCCCACTTGTTTAGTTACCGGGCTGTCTTGTTTTTGTGTATAGGCTTCCTTTGTCTTTGGCTTTGTCCTGACAGCAGCAACCATAAACATGCACACAGAGGCACACTTACACGCACACGGTCTGCCGATGTCTGTGTGTGTGTGTGTGTCTGTGTGAGCTTTAGGTGACGCCAGCTTGAAGGACGTTGTCGATTCTTGCTATTGCTCGACAAATATTTTCGTTTTTGAAGTTGATTTTTGGTCTTCAGCCGAACGCCTTTTGTTATTAGCTCAACCCCCGCCTCGCACCTCACAGCACTTCAGCAATATGCATTGAATCGTCTCTAAATTGAATGCCAAGTGTTTATTTACATTGGCCAGCTCTTGCCACGCCCACAGCTTCCGGTGACCCAGACGCTGCTGACTATGAATTTATTATGTGAGACTGAGGAATATTATTCCTCACTGAGCGTTGCATGTCTCCACTGATCTATCACGGCACTCGAGTGAGCCATTTGAGCAGCGCAAACAAAATTAAACAAGTTGAAACTTTGTGTTCACAAAAGTTGCACTCGTTTTGGCCATTGTCGTCGTTGTCGCTGCTGCCGCTGCTTAAGAGTGGAGCAAACAACAATCAACAAACAACTTATACTAAGAATGTATATGTGTTAGTAAAGTTTATGTCTGTGAGTTGATTAATTGTGGAAATTAGATTTTCAGTCAAGCTCTTAAATCACATTGCAAAAGTTTCGTTTAGATAATTAATTATAATTATATTAATCAAATTAATATTTCAATAGGCATTCCAGAATAATATAGAGAATATTTCTAGTGACCTAAAATCTCTCTGCAAAACGTATTATATGGAAATGGAAATGGAAATTTTCATTTATATAGAAATATTGTTGCTTTTTTAAATACACTTATATTATATATATTGAGATGGGCAAACATTGTACTTGCAGTTAGTGTCTGAAATATTTAATTTTATTATTTTCATTTATTTTTTTTATTTTTTTTTATATAGTTCTTGCGTGTTTATTTATAAATAAAATTTTAATATCACATTTTTGGATAGACTATGTATTTAATAGTAAATAAATTTAAATAATCTCTATTTTATAGTATTGAAATTTTAATAACACTTTGAATTACCTAGAATTTTATTTTATATATTGTTAAACACATTTTTTATGTCTTTAGGTCATGGGCTTTTACCACTTTACCATCATGTACTTGTATAAAATCATTTACTGATATATTTTTCTGAAATACCAGAAAATATGAGTATATTTGTGCAAAGTCAAGTGACTATCAAGCATTTAAATCCGCTTCGATTGCGGTCTCAGTTCAGCAACTGCTGTTGCCATCAAATAGTTTTAACTTACTGCTCATAAAAATCTATTGCATACTTTTGTGCACAACGGGAGTTTATTCGTCTGGCAGAACTGTCTGTGTGTCTGTCTGTCTGACTGCCTCTACAGCTGCAATCGAAATGGATACTGAAGATATTATTGATTGGGTTGGCTTGCAAGATTTATTATTCGCAATCTTTATGTCACGTTATTAGCCTGCCAGCTTGCAGCATGCCATGTGCTGCCTTAAGGTTGCGCTTTAAGAATTATCTGAATGCACTCTGAACGAGGCTTTACGTCTTCCAGTGCATTATGCGCCATTTGTTTAAGTCTCGAAGTGCTTGGGCTGTGGCATTGTTGCTGCCGCTGCACTTAGCTGACCCGCAGTCGCAGACGTTGTTGCTTAAAAAGCAGTCAGTCCCACAATACCAGCACCAGTTTGCAACTGTCCAACAATTCTGAGGCGAAGCCATGCCACTGCCAGAGTTCGTCTGGCTGGCTGTTCGACTATGTCTCTCTCGGTTAGTTGCTGTCCTTTTATGCTGCCTGCATACAGACATGCATGCATACAATACATACATATGTATATATGTATAAATGGCATTTGCTGTAGTTGCTGATGGACATTTGCTGGCAGCTCCTCGGCTGCCTTTTTATGCGCCACAAATGAAAATGCAGACAGACAACGGGCGCCAGCCAACAACGACGGGTATGAGGACGTCGACCAGCACCAGGACAACGACGTCTGACGATGACGTCGCATTACTGAAGACAATGGAACCAACTAAACTAAAGCCGGCACAGATCTCGCCGGGTTCGTTGGCAACTACTCTGCAGTATCCACTTCCTACATGCATTTGAATTATGAGTTATGGTTGGGTCCGAAAAAAAAAAGAAGAAAATATACATAAAATACAGAAAACTAGTGGAAGAGTGAAAAAAAAATATATATAACTAAACAACTTGGGTTTTAATTCATAATTATTTTTATGTCAGTGCACTCATTAGAGTTGCTGTTGTTGTTGATATTTAAAAACATTTCCTAGCAGCTCCCATTTTTATTCAGCATTTTCATATCCATTTTCCATTCTCAGGCTTTGTCATTTGCATTTCGCATTTGGTTTGCTTTTTCACATTTCAAATTCGCAGCTGCACATTTTCGTGTTTCATATTCAACTAGTCCAGTCCCAACCCGCCGTTTTTTCTACTTCGTTGTGCATTATGCGGCTCTATAATTGCAGGCCTTAGTGCATACTGTGGGACTGCATTTGTGGTGTATAAGCGTTTGGCAGGTGCTGAATAATAAGCTAAATTTTCATATATCTGTGCAATATTTTGACTAAGAAAGAAAGTTATTATAGAGCTTTGTGATTTAAAGTTGATAGACAGAGAAAATATTATGTTCATCAGAGCCGATGTCAAAGCATTTTAATTTGAGAAAGAGTAAAGCTAGAAAAAAAAATATATATATAAAAATGAAATTTTAAAATGTGATATACTTCACAAATAAATAAGCACGATAGAAGAGCATAATGAAGAATTCAATACAATTCTAAAGTTTGTCAATATGTATATTCCATATTTATTTGAAAATAATTTTTAACTTATTCCTAAAAGTTTTTTAAGCATGCGAAAATAAACTGAATCTAGTAGCTTATATACAAATAATTTATATAAAATCAATTACATACTTCATACACATTCTCCACATATTACGCTTTATACATTGCCAATGCAACGCCATTTACACGATTTTCCGCATTAAGTTCGAATTTAAAATACTGTTTAAATTTCTCTATTATTCTTTTTTTTGTTACTTTTTGGCAATTTGTCAATTGGGCGTGGCGCAGACCCGGCGTGGCCAGGTCAATGCAGCAGACATACACTCGCACACACACACACACACACACACACATACACAAACATGAATTATCATTGTCAGCCAAAAACTTGAATGCGATAAATTGCCAGCAGCAGATGCATTGGGGAAAAAATCTATAATTTACAGAAAATTTGCTTCCGAATGCGAGCGGATTGCAATATAAATTGTTCCACTGTCAATGCGCTCAAATGGCCGAGTTGCACAAGTGCAAATATGCCCATGTAAAAATATGTGTATATGGATGTAACAATGTGCATGCATGCATGTATGTGTAGGCACGTGAGTGTATGCAAGTAATACACATTCATATTAATGCCGCCAGATATGACAGGCACACACAGAGCGCTGCCTTAGCCAGGCACTGGCAGCCAAATATTTGGCCAGATAGGAGAGCTGCCAAAAAACGGTTGAGAAAAAAGGCGGCGAAAAAAGATTTTCAGTTAATTTGCTTTGTGTTGGGGCAGTCGGCAAAAAGTAAAGCTTGCCTTTTGGCACGCTTCTGTTTGCGAAGTGATTGTGTAATTTTTATCTTTTTATAGTATTTTTTTTTTTCATTTACGAATATTATTAATTCACATAATTATTTTGAATGTGTTTTGCAGCCATGCCAACGCTCAAGACTGCAAACAGGAATTGTTAAAACCTTCGACAACAAAGTGCTGCCAGCAACAAGAAATCAACAAAATAAAGAACAACAACAACAAATAATCACACTATACAACTAGAAATTAGCTACGAGCGCCAGGAATTTAGCGAAACGTGATCATGGAATTGTCATTAATCAGGCACTAGATACGACAGCAGCAGAGTGCAACAGAGAGCATCAATCGCGCTAGCAACAACAAGAACAATGATATGTGGCACTAATTGAGGCGAGAGAGCACACGCAACACCTGGGGTCGCAGTAGAGGCTTTAGCTACGACAACTAGTAGACCTACCTAACCCGTGCGAAGGCTGCGTGCTGCTTTAAAGCGGCACCATTGCTGCCATTAAAATAGACGCCGCAGCGCAACAGCAACGCTGCCGTCGTCACAATCAACGCCAGCGCCAGCATCATCCGCACCATCGTCATCGCAGACGACGACGGCGCTTCCCAAGATCGGGACTCGGCGCGGGCGAGCGCCTCGTTACGAGCGTTGGCGTTGCCCTTGGCTCATGCAGCCCGCTGCTGGCAGCTCGGCCCAGAGACGACAGCAGCGACGACGACGGCATAGCGATACCATCAACATCCACATCCACATCCACTGGGGCAGCCGCCTTCACGCAGCTGCAGCCCGTCGACCAGCAGCGACGAAGGCGCCCTCACAACGGCCTGTCACTTGTAGGCAATGCAACGCTCTGTGCAGCAACGGTGAGTAGATCGAGTTGTTTCATGTCACTCTCTTCAATTAATGCTAGACAAACATGATGAAGTATAATTGCGCTAGAATGAAGCAAAGTTGTGATGTATCGATGCGTATATCGAAGGGAAAGCTCTCAACAGTCTCTTGAATATCTCTTATAAAATCTAACTAAATGAAGACTCTAATGAATCGTTTGCAGTGCACAGGTCACCCAAATGAACAAAGTAAAGCTAGTATAACTAAAGTTAAGCTACATATACAAATACATACATGTATATGCATTAAAGACTCTGCACATAGCGTTCGTACTGTTCTTGCGAGGGAAATTCTGGTCCCTAGACAAAATTATATGAGTAAATTGATATGACTATGGCGTCTTTCGTATATAACGACGGTCCCTTGAGTGTAGCTGTAACCGTATTCTACTGTACTGTACATCTTTATATAAAAATAAATTAATTTTTCGGATACGCTTAAGGTAATATAACCTCAAGAACAAAATGTTATCAAAAGAAAAAATTTGTTTTGTTTGTTTGTTTTGTTTATTGTAATGAAACAAATAAAATCAAAAAGCTGACTCCAGCTTATTCTGTTTAATAATGCTATAGAGTTAGTTTTGTTTTATTCGAAATCGAAATTTTTACAAATCCACAGTTTGATATATACATTGAGTCATCCTGCTCTTCTGTAAAGAACAAATCGGTTACATAGTTTCCGAAAAAAAGTCAACAGAGAATATTGCAAGAGCAAGATAAAGTTACAGAAAAAATTCATGCGCAATATTTACATTTATGCAAATTATATTTAATTTATATCGCATGTTTCACGTCTAGAGCTATTCTATTTTGATTGCCATCGTACAAGCCAAGTGCTAATTTAGTCTTGTGGCTTCGCGCTGCAGCTTCAGTTTAGCCAAAATTCTGAAATCTGACTAGTCCAAGTGACAGTGGGGAAATCAGATTGTCAGGTTAATGCACTCAAAATGTTAATGAAGCACATACACATCACATTTGAATATATGATAAGCATACGCATGGGGCATGGACTATTCGCTGGCCTCCTTCGGATGGATGCGGGCGTGTCAGGCACTTTAAAGCTGCCACCGTGCGACTCTAGTGTGGGGCAAACTTTCAACAGGAGCACATTTGAGCTGTGCTAATGAATTCCCCAGCAGACGCACATAAACACAGCACAGTGAGACACTTTTTCTGTATGTGTGGGTGGGTGTGTGGGTGGGTGTGTTTGTGCGCTTGTGTGCTTGTGCCACTGACAGTCATATAATTTCTAATGTGCTGCTTTTATGATCGTCATATACAAGAGACACTCACACAATCACACACACGATGCGGTCGCGAAATACACCCACGGGTGCAGCCACAGTCAGCGCAGGCATCGGCGCACGTGCCCGAGCCTATGTGACTGTGAGTGTATGTGTGTGTGTGTGTATGTATATCTTACTGTAAGTGTGTGCAAATTAAAATGCATAAAAGGATAACAGCGACGCGGCTGTTGTTGCTGACAAACCGCAGCAGCATCGAGGCGCGCCGCGACGAGGCGAGGTGAGGTGAGGTGTGCGCTGTGCCTATGCCTGTCAGCAAGATTGTCATTGTGGGCAAATTTCGCGAAACTGCAGCTGAAACTAAAGCAACAACAACAACAGCAGCAGCAGCATGGTAATATGAGCTGAGCTGAGCAGAGCCCTGGCAAATTGTACTGCAGGGAAAATTGTGATTTTCGCGCTCATCAACAACAACAGCAGCTACAGCAACAGCAACAGCAGCAACTACAACAACTACAACAACAACAACGGTGAGCTGCACGTGTTGCTGCGGTGCTCGGTGCTTAGACGAAAGCCTCGTCTGGTTTAATTTTAGCACTGGGGATGCGGCTCAGAGCAGTGCCTACTCATTCAGCGCCTTGACACTACTATGCCAATGTGTTTGCTTGTGTATGTGTGTGTGTGTGTGTGTTTGGGTTTGGGTTCGTGTGTATGTATGCGTGTACTTTGTACATATTGCATACTGTTAGGCGCTCATAAAAAAACCTTTACGTTACGACATAAAAATAGATGCCTGCTTGTATGTTGTTTGTGGCTGATATTGTTGTTGTTGTTGCTGTTGTTGTTATGCCGCTGTGATGTGGAAAAAGTAGTTAGAGCCGCGCATATTGTACGGCCACAACGTCATAATCATCAAGAACATTTCAGTTATAAAGTTTTATATGATTTAAGTTCTTCAGACCCATAATTATTTGGAGCACAGTAAAATGTGGAAGTTTTTATGGCAGCCTCTGTTTGACTCGTGTTTACATATGAATAAGTATCATGTACGTATACATATACGTATAACTATGTACGATTCTCTGTATTCTCAGTCTGTCGTATTTTATTCTGCATTGACATGACCTGCGGCAGGGCAATTGCCTAGGACGACACTGAGCGAACTGAGCGAATATTATTGGCAATCAAATGGAGTGCCATAAGCCCGCGAGCAACTTTCTGTTTCCTGCTGATTGCAGGAAGCACTTCATCAGAATAAATCAAAACACTGCACAAGTCTCCGGGCAAACTTAATAAAGTGCAGGCGAGTAATGAAACGGAGACAAACAATGGCAAATATGTATATTGGCTATATATTGCATATATATTGAATTAAGGCGCAAAAAGAGAAGGAGAACCGTAGAGCAAATACATATCTATCCGAATTTCTTTGTGTTAAAGCAGCAACTACGCTTTTACTTTTTCACAATATATTTATAAATATGAATAGATATTCAATTGTTTTCTAATGTCCGTGTATACAGCGCGGATATAGAGTTTTTCTCAAAAAATCGATAACTCATCCCGTTACTTTATTATCGATTAAAACTTTATCAAAATTCAGTAATAAAATTATATCTGCTACATCTTTGGAGCTAGTGTCGCCAAATCTGACATGTAGATTTAGATGTACTTAATAGAATTTCGATTTTTATTATAATTCACCTTATTGCAAATACTAGACACTTGTGCTCTTTCAGAGGCATGCATTTCAACGTAATATCACTATCTGAATGTTTAATCAATATACCATCCGTCGAGTGACATAGCATTCAGCTTCTGTCATGCAGTCGCCTCGCATTTATCTTCTGACATAAATTCACTAGAAGACCCAAAATAATAGCATTTATATTTCTGTGAATCATATGATTATTTTCTATTTCGTGAGCAATGATACATTTTTCCACAAGGTTCATATCATTCAATTTTTGGCATTGATGTACCTCACACTGAGTCTTGTAGCATTCAGCTTTTGTCATGCAGCTATCCTAACTCAAGGCTTAGGTTTTGTTTTTGCCACATTCACTAAATGAGTTGGTCCATAGTTTCAGATTCATTCATGGGGCTATGCTTCTTCCCTGAACGAGTAACTGATGATTAATAATTCCACAAGTTTTATTAATGCACTTTCCATAGAGTGTCATAGCATTCAGCTTTTGTCATGCATCTGCCTCAACTCGAGTTTCAAGTTTTGTCTTTGTAACATTCACGAGAAGAGTTGAGTACAGTTTCTTAATCACTCATAAGATTATGCCTTTTATTTAGCGAGCACATGCTGACCAATATTTCCACAAGTTTCATAGGTGTACCATCCATCGAGTGTCATATCATTCAGCTTCTGTCATGCAGTCTCAGAGTATTTCGGTCCTACAGTAAATGCGCAGGGAGATATAAACTAAGAGCATTTATATTACTTAGAATCATGAATATGTTTACTATTTCATGAGAAAAGAAATAATATAATTTAATTTTTGGCATTGATGTACCTTACACTGAGTCTTGTAGCATTCAGCTTTTGTCATGCAGCTTCCTGAACTCAAGTTTCAAGTTTTTTTTAGTCACATTCACTAGAAGAGTGGCCTGCCCACAGCTTAAGAGGCATTAATGGGCTATGCCATTTTCCTGAACGAGCAAATTATGATCGATATTTCCACAATTTTATCAATGCACCTTCCATCGAGTTTCGTAGCATTCAGCTTTTGTCAGGCAGCTGCCTTAATAACTCTGTGGATTTATATATACTTTATAGAATTTCGATTATTATAAAATTTCATTGAAATTTATACAAAATTTTAAATTTATATGTAATTTATTCATTTGCATACCCTAGTTCATTCACTTATTGGTTGCACGATTTGATTCCAGTGCCCATCTGTCAAATATTAATTCGGCCTGCGCTCCACCCATTTTATCCATCTATAAAAATTGTGGTGCTCATCATATTCGAGTAATTTCTAAGTCACTCAAGCGTTCAAGTCCAATTTGAAGATAGACCGCATTTTTGGCGAATTTCTCTCTATCTGAGAAAATGTAATGTGCTTTCGATAACATTTTGCTCAAGTGACAAATTTTTGTCGCCCACACAAACGAGGAAAACAGAAAAAAGTTCCCAAAAAATAAGAAAAAATGGGGATGGGTCTGGCAGGCGAATAGAGCAAGTGTTAAATGTTGACATGTCATGACATTGCAGAGAGCAGCAGCAGCAGCAGCAGGAGCACCAAGCAGCTGTGCCTGGGCGGGTGAAGCAGCAGCGAGCAGCGGCAGAAGTAGAATATTGGTCAACAAGGAGTAGGGAGCAAAGCCCAAAGCGTTCCAGGAAGCGGCTTACGTCCTGACAGCTGACAGGCGAATCAATGAACTACGTTATGATGGGCCAGCAAGGCTCTTGGCCCCAGCTCGGCTCTCGCCCCGCTCGCTCATACATGAAATAACATTTGCTCTTTGCTCCAAGAATGTGTGGGTCTGTATATGTGTCGATATCTGTGCCTGTATACGTGTGTATGCGTGTGTATGTGTGTGCTAATACACAGCGCAACATCAACAAATATTGTCAACGCAACATTCAACTTGTTATCCCTTCCGCTTGCTTGCTTTGCTTCCGTCGCTGTCTTTGGCAGCGTCTCTGCTTAATTTCGATTTGAACTCCATGATGGCCGCCATTTTGTCTTTCGCTCGTTCCGTCACTCTCGTTCACACTTGTTTAGGCAGTGCCTCATGCCATCTCGCTCACTTATTTGCAGAAATTTATTGAAATTGTTTGTCAAATTCCGTTTACTTGTTTTGCGCATTTTGGCCAAATTTTCTTTTGCTGACGACGTCGACGAACCAACGACGACGACGACGACGACGACGACGTCGAGGATGGGGACTTGGACGAGGACAGGCTTCCACTCAACTTCCGTTGATGTCCTTTACGCCATTTTGTCGTTTTTTCTCATTTTGGCAAGGCAGTTAATCTAAAAACTCGCTGTATACTCACTATATGACCGCTTCGTGCCATATCAAGCACAAGTTTCGAGGCCGCCGTCGCATTTTTTTTTTTTTTTTTTATATATGTATATATAAGTTTCAGCTATATAATTTTTTTGCTGCTTTCTTTCTACCATTTGCCATACACTCCTCTATAAATGTAAAAGCATTAGTATCCTCTGCTGGCTGCTATATGCCAATGTTTGTTATTCATTTTGCATTCATGCAATTTGCTGTCCTCGTTGTTGTTGGGCAAGTAGCTATCG
Source organism: Drosophila navojoa (assembly GCF_001654015.2). Next base: position 1,580,983 of record NW_022045864.1, read on the forward strand.
GAGTTGGTTTACATTTCGGGTTTGGTTTGATGGAAGCTACTGCTACATGCTCTTTCTCATCCTTGAAAGGAACTCAACAAAATACCAAAATATTGAAGGGCGTCGCAGAGGGAGCCTGGACTTGGCCTAAAGCAAAGACTTTGAAGTTTTTATTGATGTTGTTTGAATTTGAATGACGTTGTAAAATTATACGCAAAAATATGCAGCCAGCAAAAATACGAGTGCTTCAATGCTGACAGCAGAAAAAAAAGAGCATAGAAAAAAAAAAAAATGGAAAAAGCACAGATCCCAAAGACACAGAAATGTTGCAAAGAATTTTTTTGCTCCGCATTTACTACCATCTTTTAGCCATTTTACCCATTGTGTATGTGTGTGTGCATGTGTGTGTGTGTGTGGGTTTTTTGTTTGCTGGTAAACGACATATGAAAAGTTTCATGTGCATATTTTTCTTAGTTCTATGTACAGCTTGGCTCACTTTCTTATATGTACATATGTGATATATGATCATATATATTATTTTTGAATAAATTGTTTTTTTGTGTTGAAGGAAGAGACTCGAGTGCGTTTCATATGCTGAGTGTGAAAATAGTTTTAGTTGTATTTTTGTTATTCTTTTTTTCTATAAAAAGCCAACAAACGAGCTCCCAAAGTCTAAAGTGAATCAAGTCATATTTGCAACTATTTTAGAATGGTAAGTCATTAGAAAAAGTAAAAATACAAAAGACAATAGTAGCTTGATGATGCATGTTAAATACGTTATTTCATTTTATATATTTGCAATGCAGGAATCTACTTATAAATGCAATGTATGCATTCATTTAATTTGGTAATTGGTAGAAGAAGTATTTTTCTTTATGCTCATCTGCTTAAGAAATGGCAGCCAAGTCTATCCAAAAATTCAACTGATTGCAATTGATGTGAGTGTATATGTATGTTAAAGAGAATTTTCGTGTAGGTCTTCATTTGGATTGATACACTTTCAATTACTTAAATGTGCGTCTCTATATTTGCTGCTATGAAAAAGAACTGCGATTTCATCACTTAAAAGATTTGCCTGTTACTCGTGCAAATTAGCCAACGTCAAGTAAATCAGAGTTCCGTATATAATTTGTGTGTGTCAGGATCTCTCAATCTCCATGAACATCAACGAAGGACGATTTTTTTTTTGTCATGCTAAACAAATCAAAGGCGGGGCAAGTGCTTAAGTGGCAGGCAAGCAGAAATATAGGCTGAAAGCGACAGAGAGAGAGATACATATATAGAGAGAGGGAGGGAGAAAGAGAGGGAGAGTGTGTAAGAAACTGAAGTGAATGAGTGAAAGGAAAATTGCACAATAACGCTAGAACGCACTTGTACTGGCTTATTTATGCCAGGACAAATACACACACACCCACACACACACACGCGCACACATAAGACTATAATAGGCTCAAGACGCTTTCATTCAACACTTTTTAGGTAGCCAAAATGGCGCCAGCATAAAAAGCACGACATCAACGACAAGGACCAAAAACAACTACAACAACAGCAGCAGCAGCAACAGCAACAGCACAAAATAAAGAGAATGAAACAGGGATTGGAATGAATGGCGTAAAGAGCAGCGTAATAGACATACGCACGAAAGACAAAACTAACGGAAAAGAAAATGCCCCAGAAAAAAAATAAGAAAAGCGAAACGAGGAAAAGAAGCCAGTAAAAAAGAGTGAGCAATGCGTCTGATTCTCACTTTTAGCATAGCTTTCAAATTCCCAGTTGCCTGGCTCGCACTGATTTGAGCCGCAAAAAAGGCAAGCAAGCCGGCTGGCAGGCTGGCAGGTGGGCGGGCAGGTGGGAGGGCAGCGAAAATGTAGTGGTCGGATACACCTTTGGAACTGGACAAAAGGGGACCGTATAACATTCACCCATACATTCGCAGGGTGCTTTATGAGTGTTTTTCTTCTTCTTCTTGTGTTATTATTTGCCTTTTTCCTTTAGCAGCAGGGCGCGGCCTTGCAGCAGTCGTTGGCATACCAAAAGTATTGTGCAAAAAACCAAAAATGTGAAAAAAAATGAAAAAAAGGGAAACGAAAAAAAAGTAAAAAGTAAAAATGTCAATTTGCCAAATGCCGGCAAACGGATGCTGGAAGCTGACAGCAGCCGTAGCAGCAGCAGCGACAGCAGCGACAACAGTACACCTTATAAAGGTGCAAATTGTTAAGCTGCTTGATGCTTACTGCTTGCTGCCTGCTGCTTGCCTGTAGATTGCGTGTCAACTGTGGCTGAAACTGAAACTTCAAAGCCAGTGCTCCAATACGAGTATTAGGAGCGGGTTTCCAGGCATGACGGTGTCAAAGTTGCCGAAGCAACCACCAACAGTAGCGCAAAGTAATTTCCGAGATATTGTACACACACACACACACACACACACTGGAAACGAGTTATACAGACATTCATACAAAAGCCAAAGCAATCTTCAGCCACCGCCCCGCATGAATCTGCCTAAGCCGAAACCACTTTAATTTCCTCAGGCTCCGGCTGCGACTCGGGCAACCCTCGTTACACGCGTATAAAATATATCTCCTGCCTCCGTTTCCAGTCATTCACAGCGTTGGGCCTTCAGATTTGGCTCAGTCGCTCCCTCGCCCTTGCCCAACGTCTGCCTGTGCATGATATCCTCGCACAACGCACCTCGGCCGAGCGGCTCGTCTCGGAGCATAAGAGTTTTACGTTTACATTTTGTCGTCCATTGCCAATTGCTATGATTTCAGTTGACTTCTGTGTGGCCAAGGCCCATACAGTTTAAAGTGTGTTTAATTTAAATGGCTCAAGGGGTTGTTAACGCCCCGGGGGCGGCCGACTGTGTGGTTGCCCGCCGAGGGTAGCAGCCGAAAGTTTTCCCAGCAACTTTGCAAGCCCATCTGAATGCCAGCAAGTTCCGTGCGAAGCCAAACTGTCAAAATGTATGTGCTCAACCATTTTCCACTGTAACCAAAACCCTTCTTAACCAGTTTGTAGTGCGCTCTACGTAAAGCGTTCTGAAACTGCTTCTTAATTAAATGACCGAGCGATAGTTACGCACAAAAATAAACTGCGCTCTTGGCCAACATCTCCTCATATATTAACAACTTCATTTTCAACAAATTTTCAGAAATTTTCCAAAAGGCTAATTTTCCGTTGAGCTTAAGGCGACTTTCAAGCTATTTACATCTTCAATATATTTCCAAGTGCATTGAAATTCCTCGCATAATGAAGGCAGAACTCTGTTTATTTGTTATTTACATGGATAAATGAAATTTAATTTTCGTTTCAATCGATTTTTGGATAATCGTTGACTTCACAACTCTGCTTCGGCTCTCAGCTCTCATCTGCTGCTGGCTTTGGCTCTGGGCAGCTGACAAAAGCCGAACGCCCTTTTTTAACACCAGCATCCGATATGACTTACATTACACCCACACACACCCACATGAACACTGTATTGAATTCCAAGCGAATTGTGCGACTCACAATATTCGATTCTTATTGTAATCATATGAATATATTCCTCGCATTATAATGCTCAATGCTGAGCTTCAGTGGCTTTTTCCTTGCGCAGTCGTTGACTTTTTGCATTTTTAATGTGTGTAAATGTGACTCTCCCTGACTTGCCCGGCTCTCCACAGCACTCCACAGCCCGGCACAGCCTGTCCTTTTCTCTGTCTCTTCATGTGAGTGCGTTCAATAATTTCCGCCACGCCATTTTGAGTTGGGTAACGTGCGTGGTGCCTCGTTGCCGCTGCCAAATAGAGTGTAACGTTTGTATATATGAGTATGAGTTAGTGTGCATGTGTGTGTGTGTGTGCGTGTGTGTGGCGCCATCAACTTGAAAAAGCGTCAGTGGGCAAAACCTTAAATCTCTGTTGGCACTTTTGTGTGTTTTTTGTGTATGTGCTTGTGCGTGTGTGAGTGTGTATAATACACACCTCTTCAGCCTTCCGTCTTCCGTCCTCTGTCCTCTGCCTTCCACATTCCTCCATCCACCGTCCACCGTTCGCCGCCAGCAAATCGCATTTGTATCACTGCACTCGGCTGCTCTCACTTGGCGCAGCTTAACAGGCCTGGCTAGGGCCAGCCTGGGCTGGGCTTGACTGGGTATTTCTGCAACGTTTCGCCGCCTAACAAACCGGAAGGAAGTAAGTTTTTAAACGCAGTCACTGCCAGATTCAGTTCAGGTATTGGAATTCTTCACTGCAGCCACAAATCGCCTTCGGACGTGGACGTGACTCTGCGGCCGAAGTCGGCTGCGCGGGGGGCAGGGACAGTTTATTACGCTGCACGCGCGAATTGCAATGCTTCCGCTTAACGAAGCGAAGTCGCCATTCGCCAAAGTAAATGCAACGAAATTGCCCAGCCAAAAAAAAAAAAGGTTGATGTAAGGCGTAACTCATTGAGTTGCCAATAAAAAAAAAGTGAAACAGTTCACTACGAAATCCATTTTAAAACAAGTAATCAGCTCTGGGGTCTTTGCTGCCAGGCAACGGATATTTTAAGACTTTAATATTACAATTTGTGATTTTTAAATTAGATCGGCGTTTGCTTAAATTTAAGCTATCAAAGCTCAAATATTTCTATATTTAAATCTAAAGTCAGATAGGTTTAGATTCGCATTTTTCTTACGAAACTTTCCCAAGTTATAATTTATATTTTAATAAATAATTTCCCTTATATTATTTTATTAAATTTATCTTTTTGTTTCCCAAAATCAATTGTAACGAGAACGAGTTAAAGTCAATGGACAGATCATCCTTAATTTAAAATGTATTTATTATTAGCTCATTGCTGTAATTTTGTTTCAACTTACCTTATTGTTGCCTTGGATAAAGCGCTTTGCGGCTTAAGTGTAATTTATTTACATTGTACATAATGGAGCTCTTTTTAGAAAGTTATCCAATAATAATAAATGGCTTTGTTTGTGTCTGCATTACGTATACGCCACGTGTCGTCTGCTTGAAGTAAAATCGATTTTCAGCCATTTTGATTTCGTTTATTTGGTCGAGAACGGCATTGGCCATAACAAAATATTTATGCGACGTCATTGGGGCATCATTTAAGTCGTTTGCTGGCATCCACAAATCTTTGCCCATCTGTTTGGGCTTAGGGCCAGTCTTAATTTGAATTTAATTGAAGCGCTGGACGCGCTAGTCCCACTCAATGTTGTTCCACTCTACGACTACAGTCACATGCCAACCAGCCCGACCCCCTTTCCCCCACTCAGCCGCACTCTGCCGCTTTCCGTTTCAATGTAACTGGCACATCCGCATCCAATTAATGGTGCCGAAACTAGCGTGGAATGTATGTCGAGTGCCAGGGTACGTAGTACGACGAGCTGTTAAATAAAATATGGAGCCAGTATGCGAGCCACCCGCTGCCGACGTTGCTGACGCTGACGCTGATGCTGATGCTGACGAGGATTGCTGAGAGCCGGGTGCTTGGCCCTTTTTTTCCGGCGTGCTTGTTTACTGCTACTGCGGGGAGGGCGACGAGGAGGAAAGTCAGCGAAAGCATCTGGAAATGGTTAAGGGGGAAAGTGCGAGCTTGTGTGTGTGTGTGCATTTACATGTTTGTGTATGTGTGTGCCACTTAATTTTACATTTTCATTTGCCAGCTCCGATGACTTTTGGCCATTTACAATCATTTTTTGTTGTTTCTTTTTAAGCTTGCGGCAAACTTGCAATGGAAATTGCGTATTAAATTAATTTTCAGCTTGTTTGAAGTTTGACCTGCAGCAGCAGCAGCAGCAGCCACAACAACAACAACGACTGTAGAAACAGCAGCAGAAGCAGCAGCAACAACATTGCCAAACAGCAAATAAAACCATGTAGTTTATGTTGACATGCCGCAGTGTGGTGCAATTTGGGTGCGTCGTCAGTTTATGGCCCACACAAGAGCCCGTATGTATGTATGTATGTATGTAGCAGCAATACGACAAAGCCAAATTGTAGCTGTTGCCAGTTACCAGTTGCCTCCTGCCTGCTGCCCGCCGTCTCCTGGCAGTTGGTAACTTCCATTTGGTAGTTGGGCTGCTATTAGCTTTGCTTTTTTACTGCGCGCCCATCCAAAAATGAAAAGCCAGCGAGGCAAACGCAGGAAATAGTAAAATGTCAGCGTAAAACTGTAATTTATGTGCATGTGCGAGCAGTCGCTTGAGACGCCCGCACAGACACTGTGGGGGACAGACACATGGACAGAGCGAGATGCAGCGAGATGTAGCTGATCCGAGCGTGTTTGGCTAGCTGCTTGCCTTTTTATGCGCATTTTATTTGGCTGTTGCCTTTTGATGCCGTTGAAGACATTTTTCGCTACTCGCTCAACATTTTCTAACTACTTATTGTTGCTGCTGCTTCTGCTGCTGCTGTTGGCCATAAACGTAACCAAGCACACATCAATCAATTCATCGACTGTGCTTAAGGCCCCACGAAAACCTACAGCCAAAACTGAATACGACCCGTACGTCTTTCTGATGGCCTTGCCAACAGCCGCTGCAGCGGCAGCAGGCGTTTGTCAGCTATCCCTAGCCCTAATTATTCTACATATATCTGTGCACACGTCAATGTGTGTGTAGCTGTGAGTGTGTGCGTATTACGAGCCCACCTTTTGGCTTGGATCGATATGTGTATGATTTTATGCGTCTGATAAAAGAGTGTTATATGATGGCTTTGAGCACTAACAAATTTTTCACTCTCAGATAACAATTTAATGTTGATTACATGCGAAAATGATGGCATTCTAATATTAAATTGAATCAATATATTAGTAATTTCCAGAATTAAGCCAGATATGAAATTTAAGTTATTTTAATATACAAGTTTTGTGGTAAAAGTTTATATAATTTTTTATTAAAAACAAATGTTAATTGGAAAGCTAATTAAAAACATAATTATAAATTTATTTTAATAAAATATAAAAATTAAAAGAAAATATATTTTTATTAGACTACAAATATATAAATATAAAAAATTGTATAACCAAATACTTCAAAATATAAATTTGCAGATATGTACATAAGTATATAGAAGACTTACATTTTACATAAATAAAATTGACTTTTTGCTTAAGTTCTAATCTCATAGCTGATTTGTTCATTTGGAGTGAATTCAAAGAAATCTTTCAACTTCAGATGGCCTTCGACTGCACGTGTTTATCCTAAAAAAGTTAGTCCACATTTCCTTTTTTCCTGCTGCCAACCTTCACTATTAATATTGCGTATTCTTTTTTTTTTTTTTATAAAGGGCATTTTATTTTTGTATGAGAATTTATTCGCTTGTAGCCATTTCACCTTTTCCACTGTCTACGTTCTGCTTATTTAGTAAGCTGTGTGCCATCATAAATATTATGTCTCTCTGCAAAAAAAAAGACACAACTCCTGAAATTTATGTGACCACAGCTTACACACACAAACATACATACATATACATGTTTACATGTATAAATATGTAGGGGTAGAGATATTGGACCCGAAAGGCAATGCTTCTGTCCTTTTGGCATTGAACTTTGCGGCAATCGTTTGGTATCAGTTTAAGCCGCTGTTGTTGCTGCTGCTGTTGCCATTGGTCAAATGTGACATAACTTTGATTGAGCTGCCGGCAACGAGATGTATCGTGCGCTGCGATTAGAGCAGCTGCGAAAAATCCTGCAGACAAACGAACAACTTAAGAAGCCGGCAAAATGAGATGTTAGACAGGCATTGAAATCACTCAGCAGACGCGAACGAACACACTCCACTTGAGATGACAAGTTAATCATTAATTTTGGCTGACATGTCACAATTTCAAGTATTCAATTTCATTTACTTCAAAGTCGGAAGCAGGGCGCGCGTGTGCGCTTAGCAGATTATAATTTGAATATGAATGTGTTCCCAAGCTCACATTCTACAACGAAATCGCGCGATAGTTTCGACTACGTTACAATGCCATTTAAATTAGTTGGCGAATTGCGAGCGATATCATTAACTGGAATTCACAAAGAGCCCTTCAGACCGTCGTCCAAAGAGCAGCTGCAAAATTATTTATAATAAACACAATAAGCATGAAGCAGCTGCTGCCAATGGCTGACAAAAGGGCGTGGCTGTGGCAACGGCGGTGGCTGTGGCTGCGGCTGTGGCAGATGGCAGATGGCGGTTGGGTGACGGTTTGCGGATGACAGGCGTAAAAGGCATGCAAAATGTTTAATTCTCGAGACGTTTTGCAGTTTAATTACGTGTTTACCACGCACTTAGCAGTGGCTGATGTGTGCGTGTGTATCAGGTGTTTACTATCTAAAGTCTAATGTCAATCCAGTGGAGCTCCGTCAGGCACGCTGCCAACGAAGCCTGCCACGACGACCTAGACTCAGTGCTGGCCCCGAAAAGTATGCTACACATTTTACATTTTCTAACATATTTGCCACAAATATCTCGCATTTCTGTCGGTTTTCGTGTGGCAAAAATGCAAAATATTTTATGGCCTGCCCTTGATAAAGCGGGCACATGAAAGGCATGAGCAGAACAAAAAAGAAACCAACAACAACAACAACAACAACAAAATGAAAATACCAATCAGCGCGCCTGTCAGTTTGCAGCCCAACTCGTGCTTATCGGCAAGTTTTTGATTTGCTTTAAACTTTTCTCTCTGCAACATAAAATATGGCAACAAAGCTGACGAGCGCCTGAGCACCGTTTCCTTTGAGGCAGGCTCATCGAGTCGCCCTTTTTCGTGCCTTGGCATCTCTTTTAGTTGTTGCTGTTGTCAGCCGCCTGCTGTGCGCGCAGCTCAATTATATACATTTTTATAGCTGAGGTAAAGTTATGCGCGCGTTCGTTTCTTGTGTTTACCCAGTAAAAGTAAAAGCTGTGATGGCAGCCCAGCCCCCCGCCTTGGGGCGATTCCACCTGCCAGGCGTTTAAGCTTGTTCTTTGGCAGCTTCGTCTTTTCTTTTCGTTTCCTTTATGTTTGGGGAAAAAGAGGTCAAATTGTTTGTACAAATGTTTTCCATACTCAACATTAGTAATGAGAGTGTTTTTATTAATCAAATCACAAAGTTATGGTATGTATGTATAGATCTTTGATAAGGGTTAGCCAGCCCCTTCAAAGGCGCTGTTCGCAGCGATTCTTATGAATATTTTACTTCTTTGTTTTCTCTGTATCTCACATCACAATTTTCAACAGCTGTTTGCATACCTGAATGGATTCCCATGAACTCGAAGAACTCACCTGAGGCAGTCACATCTGCCTCGTGTCTGAAATCTAACGCTTCACACGAGCTGTAATGGCGACTTTGCATACAAATAAAAGACAAAGGCCATAAACCTTTTCGCAATTCATTAATTAATGCGCTGGCTATTATCTGGCCAAGAGCAACGGGTCATTAGGCCGACTTTCACTTGTTGTGGCGCTATTTGTCCTCGTTCATTCACCTGGCCCAGGCGAAACTTTCTTAATTTGTTCTGTTTTATTGTTGACGTTACTATTATTATTATTATGGCTGCTTTTAGTTCTGTTTGCTGTTTGGGACGTGCATAAATCTCACGCACAATACCAAATCACGTCGCAAACGATTGACAATGAGGAGAGCCCTGTATGTCTGTACTGCTCTCCTTATAACGACCCTGTTTACAAAAATTATAGCCTCATTTTGTACGCAAGACAATGCCACAATCTGAAAGACATATTGAAGAGATATATGTATGCATATAACTCTTTAATCAGCTTAATGCAATAGAAATTTGAAAAGATAATATTAATTGCGGCTCTTATTGTTATTTAAGCTTTTCATTTCCTTTGCATAAAAACCTAATGCATTTAAATAGACATTTTTCGGCGTGAGATTAGCACGGAAAAAAAGGAAAGAAGAATCTAATTTGAAAAGAAATGCGAACTTGGAAATAAATCAATGCATTGTTACTTGACTTTTGTGTCCGAAATTTAGCTCTGACTTATATTGAAACTGGGTGTGGGATGCAAACAAAGGGGAGAAAGAGAGGTGCTCAGCGGAAATTGATTAAGCAGGTGAGTTACGGCTGCGACTGATATATGGCCTGCACGTAGTCGGTTTTAATTGAAAACCAAAATGGCGCTGGCCAAACACAAATGAGTGGAGCAGAAGTCAAAGTCGGGGCGTGCTCGCTGTTGATTTTATGCTAATCTATGCAGCTAAGCTGGCGCATCAAAGACGCAGCTTGGAGCGACTCTGCGATAGAGCGGGACCGGCCCGAACGCTGTCAAGTCCTTTGATATTCTGCATAAAATTAAATGACAGCAGCCGCTACTGCTTCCTTCGCGGAATATGTCTAAGTAAAGTAAACAGCTTTCTTTTTATAATTATGCGCAGGTATGCGCTGGCGGCTAAGCTTGTCATATCCATTATACTTCATAGGATCTCCCTGGACGCTCTGTGCATTTTATCAGCCGACGCAGCTGCTGGGCTGCACTGTTAACAATTCAATTAATATTCCTTCTCTCGCACGGGCTTATTATTTTTATGATAATTAGTTGGAGCCCGACTTTTTGCCGCTTACGTAATGTGGCTCGGCCACCCTGTGAGTGCAGGTCGAAAAATTCCGTACGGCAGCTTGGCCAAGTGCAACCCAAAATGCCACAACAATGCCAGAACTTTGGCTATGCGGTTGGGCTATGCAGTCAAAGCTGACGTCGGAGTAGCCATCGGGCAGCTGGCCTTCGACTTGACGCTTAATTGGCTTTGGACCAAAATCAATTATTACGCACAAACAAAGAGGAGCTCGGGCCGGCTATCCATTAGCTCGCCTCAACAGCTGTTTAGACCAACTTTCGACTGGCAGCCATCTTTCCTCTCAATTGATTTTTCGGGCCATGGCTGGCCGGGGCAGGCTCTCGATTTAAAGGGTAGCCGCTTCTCATTTATGAATATCAATCAATTTGTTTACTCCCTAGAACGTAAACGTTTTATTCATAAGAATTTGCCTTTCATTAATGAAAAAAAAAAAAAAAAAGAATCTCTTGCTCGCTCGGTTCTAAGAATTCATTATCATTTGCGATTTGCATTTTCTAGCTTTTTAATCAGCGCTTTGAAAAGTTTTCTTTCTTAGAATAATTTGTGCACTTTATACATTGTGCTTGACAGCAGAAACTATTTAACTTTGCTTAATTAAAAATTTAAATTGCATTAATGTAATAAATCTGAAATTATTTATCACGCGGTCACTCTCGTTCTACTCATTGACTTTGTGGGCATAGTCGATGCAGGACGATGCCGGAACTTTGGCGAAACTTGGTGCCTTCTTCTGTATATTGTATGCAAGTCTCTTTTGATTTTTCTTTCTGTAATTTTTTAGCCTACTTTCTATTTGGAACGAAATTATTTTGCTCTCTAACTTTGCGCAACCGAACGAAATATTTTGATTTGCTGCTGCCTGTGGCAAAAGTTCGTTAAAATATTCATAATTACTTGGCGTGTGATGCGGCGGCACTTGAAGCACCATCCTCACCCTCCCTTCCCCTTTGACCCGTATGCCCAGCGTCCCCTTCACCTCGTGCCCCTTAGCCGATGGAACATTGCTGAGCAAAACAGAAATTTCGCCACTTAATGAGCGAGGGCGAAACTTTGGCCAAACTTTTGGAGCAGCGCATAAAATGTATAAGAAAGACGGCCAGAAGGGGCGGGGCGGGGTGGTAGCCGGGGCACGTTTAAAATAATTACGAATTTATTTAAGCTCCTTTACGGCGAAAAAATAATTTACAATAGATGCTTGATGTCTAAGTGGGCGGTGCACTTAACAGGCGAACCAACGAGCCAGCCAACGCAAGTTTCTTGGCCAGTGATTGTGGCTGACAGCTTCCCTTTAAGCCCCGAATGTCAAAGGCGACAACCAAACTAAAGAATTTATGCTTATGTCATGGATTTTGCAAATTTACACAACGCTTAGTCGTAAAAAAAAAGCAAGAAAAGAATAAGAAAGCAAACGTAGTTGCCTACTCTCCATTTTTAATGGCTGCCATTGCCATTGCCATTTCATGGCCACAAGACAAGGCACTGGCAGTGCCACAAAAAGGCTGACAGTCTGTCGCCCCGACATGTGACACTCGCACACACACACACACACACACACACGCACACAAAGGCGCAATTATCCTGTGTGCCCCCGAACAAGAAAAGAAATTGCCAAAACTATGCTTTCAGTGTCCAGAGCCCAACTCTGTTAACAACAAGCAAACCATCAGCCAGTCCCACTCACCCATCTCGCAGCTCAGTCAACTCAGCAACTCATCCAACTCATCCAACTCACATGTGTAAGCGCACACAAAGGACATGTTTCGGGCCGAGTTGTTGAGTCCATTTGCAAATTTTTTGGTCATGCTGCGACTCCTGAAAGCGGGTTAAAGCCACCTCAGACCAGTGAAAGTATTTTCTGTATATAATATGTATAGTACTTACATTCAACTGGCATTGCTGTTGCTTTTGCCTTTGCCGTTGCCTTTGCCTTTGCCTTTGCCTTTGCCTTTTATGTTCGTCAGTTGCTCGGGCAGAGCCACAGCAACCAGCCGTTGGCCCGTCAATCCCTCGTATCTCTGTGTAGTTGTGCGTAAAAGCCTTATAAATAAGTTATACACGTGGTAGATGGGCATTGGCCTCGTCGTCAGCCAGACGCCAGATAGAACACGCAAGGGCTGCTGCAGCATCCAAGTGGAGGAGTGGGCGTGATGCTGTAGCTAATATTATAGAACTGCACCATAAACTCATTTTTAAGCAACAAATATGCTTGTAATAGACATAGTTCCGTTAAGCAATACAAATATGAGAGGGAAGGGTAGATTTAGATTTTAGATTACTCCACATAATTTATTAATAATTTTCATATTTCTTAATTATTTCTTGTTGAATTACTCAGAAAGGGTATTAAACATTTTGATATAAAAATATAAGTTTTGCCAAGTCTCTAATAGGAAATTCTCTAATATGTAAGTCGTCATTCATTATGCAGCAAATTTTCCTCTTCGTTAATTTTCAACAGTTTCTTTTTTCAGAAATGTGTAAAGTTTTATTATTATGGTTGTTCTTTTTTATACACAAATCGACAAAAGCGAAAGCAGAAAATTAAAAATTAAATAAAATTGGGCACACTCCGGATTGAAACCCACTAGTAAAGAGAGGTGGAAAAAAGATGGAGAGAGAGGTAGTAGGAGAGCGCAAAAAAGCTCACGAATGGAGAGATTTGAAAAAAAAAAAAATATATATACTCGTATATAAGTGTTACATATGAATTAATGAAGCTGTATATTATGAATTATGAATTTAATACACGGTAGTAGAAGATTTAATTGTAATTAAGTAAATTAATTATTATTTATGCTTGTCTGGGATGAATCGAGGGATTTAATATAGAAATTATCATTGAGCATTATTGAATATTTAAATATATAAATAATTCGACTATTTGACATTGAGGACACTGATAAATACTGCAACCCTTTGTTATTGTTATTCTTATTAATAAGCACAATATTATCTACTCGAATCAAGTCTTAATAAACACCAATAAACAGTTATTGCATTTGAATAGTAATTTCACATTTCACACTCACCTGGACTGCTTTCATTTCTTCTCAGGTATAAATACCTGCTCCGGCCTCTGCATATTTTCCAGTATTTATACTAAGATTTGTTTTTGTGTTTCTCCTTTGGCGTGAGATTGAGAATAAATATAATTTAAGTAATTTTGCAAACGAGCGCAATTGAAGCAGTTCACAGAGACTCAATCGAAGGCACTCGGAGCGCTGTAGCAGCGAATGAAACTCGAGTTGTGCAATTAGCAACCCTTGCCGAAAGCCATCATATCGATTTGCAATTAAGCGTAGCTCTCTGGTAAAAACTTGTAAAAAGACGAGTATATAAGAATATTTTGTGGCTGCGTGTGCGAGGAGTGGAATGGGGCGTGGCAGGGGCTCTTTATGCAATTGGATTTAATGATGCGCGAACTATTAAGCACATTAAAAGCATTAAAAGCATTTTTTGCCCACACCTTTCAGTGGCAATCCTTAAAGGGCACAGAAACGAGGCAGCCAGGCAAAAGCCAGGACATGCAGCCAACATTTATTGGCTTTGACAGAAGCCATTAAAATTTTTACGCTACAAGTAAAGCTGAGTGCAGTTGACACACGTGTGTAAAAAAAAAAAAAAAATACAGCACTGAAAAAAAAAAAAAAATTAACGCTAAATGATATTAAATTTTCTCAACTACTCGAATGTAAAGCTTTTAGGTTGGCTTTTAGGTGAATGCTCGTTTTGTGACTAACGCCAACGACCGCTTAATTTAATGGAATGCACGGCAAACGTGGCGTATGCGCAATTGAATTAGTGAGAAATAGGTATACTAGAAATAGACTTGGCAGAGTGAAGCGCGAAAATGAAAAAGAAGAAAAAATGAAATTAAATTTAAAACACATCAGACGCGCATTAGACGCAAGCCAGAGCCAGACTGCGCATAAGGATGTGGCCAAGGATGTGAGGATGAGGGCGAACGGGACGAGAAGCAGCTGCCAGCCACGAAATTAACTTGCGAGCCATGGCAAAGACAAACAGCAGTTGGAAATGAAATAAAACAAAAAATGCGACGTGTACACACACAAACACAGGCCCACAGCACACATACATGGCAGCACACACACACACACATACATACACACATACATACACAGAGAGAACTTGACATATGACATTTAATTTACTGTCTTTGGTATGTTGCTTTCGCTTGGCGCACTGCCAAAAGCATTTGCTCACATTCATTAATTTTCATTTTCGTAAAACATAAAAAAATCAACTAGGAGAACAAACCGCAGCGGCAAGGGTATGCTTTGCAGCTGGAACACCCTACGGCAAAAGACATGAACACCGTATGAATAGCAATAGTAATTATATATCAAATAATAAGAGGTGCAGTGCGATAGACAATGCTGGTTTAGGATATATAAATTATATTTATTTTGAATTTATATAGGTCATTTTAATTAAGTTAGCTTGTGAAATGATAAATGCCAAATATTAAAATAAAATATTTTATGTAGCGGAAGTAAAGAAAAAGGATGCTCATTACAATGCTGAAAAAAAATATGTATATATATATATATATATATATATATAGATTTTTCTTCAAGTCTAACATACTTAAGATTGACAAAATGTGCGCCAAACTCATAATTCCCTTTGGCCAGAGCTGAGCAAGCGAACGAGTATCCTGCAAACACTTATATGGATGAGTTGAGCGGCAGTTTTTGCTTTGGGGCGCTGCTGGCGCCGTCATCGTCATTACGAACATTATGTTTTGGGGCATCGCAACTAATGCCCAGCGTCACCCTCACACAAACACACGCACACACACACATACTCATACACATCATGCAGTGGAAGGCAGCAAGCAGCTAATAAAATATTTTATGCGGGGCTTATCTGACATATCAAAGTATGGACCTTTGCAGCTGTGACAGTGAGCAGCAAAAAGCAGCGCACAGGACGCATTATTAACAGTCGCCCCCTAAAAATATAAGCAGCATCAACAAACAGCCAATGTCAAATATAAAAAGTAAAAACAACAACACACACACACACATACACATACACAAATTCTAATGTTAGAGTTTATGACCAAAAGCAACAGTCCAAAAGCAGAGGAGGGTGCGAAGGGAGGCGGATGGCAACATGGGGTGGCAATGGCAACGCATAGCGGTGCTGAGCTCATTTCTTCTTTAGCCCTTCTCCGCTCGCTTCTGCTGCTTCCGCCGCCTGTCTGCAGCTGGTTTCAACTGCTTTCCGGTTTTCTATGTCGTCGTGGTCGCAGCTAATTCGGGCTCAGTTTTTGGTCAAGTGCAGTTTTCTAGCCTGCAAGCAAACATTTTTGTGTCCTGATAATAGCACAACATGCGGTTCACCTTTTTATATATATATATATACACACACACACACACAAAGCAGAAATAAAACACATACAGAACTGCAAAGTTTTTGCAACTTTTTGTGACACGCAATTTTTTGCCAGTTGCTTTAATTTTTTGTTGTTTAATTTCCGTTTACGTCTTACTAGACTTAACACTGCATTTTATGATTAAAACGAGAGCTGTGTGCTCCAAACAGGTTGTTAGCTTTATGGCACTCACTTGACAAGGATTTTAATAATAAATTGATTGAATAAATAATACAAATTTTTGTAGTATACATTTTCACAAATAATAAATTTAATTATTAATTAAAAAAAAAAAAATACAAATAATTGTAGTCTGCATTTTCACTAATTTATTATTCTCTTCTTTTCAGGTAAGTTCAATTTGTTCAAGTGTAAATGCCCAACATCATCACATATGTATGAGAAAAGCCATAAAGAGGTTGGTTTTACTTTTATTGATATTCTTACTTAAATTCATGTATATTTACTGGAAAGCAAACATAAACAAACAGAAATGTGAGCTGCTCCCAGAACGCGTTGGTCGTTGGACTTGTATTGAATTACACTGATAAAAATTTTAATGAATAATTTAGTTTTTTAAAATTACACTTAAAATGTTTTCAACAAGCAGCAAAGCTCATTCTTCACTACTTGCAAATGCATATAAGCCTGGTTATCTTCACTAAATCCGTAGTTAAATGAGGAGCGACCTAAATAATATTTTGTGAATATAGTACATTGTAATATTTTATTAAATTTTTATTAAAAGTCGGTTTTCGTTAGCCTCGAATCACGTTTCAATTAAAAATTTTTGCCTATGCCGGGGCTTGGCGACCTGATCACCGATCAATCAGTTATACTCTATATATTTCCTCAATGTATACTGGGAAGCTGTGCGGCCAGCTCATCAGGCACAGTGGGTTGAATTGAAAGCTTTCTGGCATAGACTTGACTTTTGACTGTGCTGGAGTGTTAATTTTTCTCAGATTTTAGATTGAGAAACTTGGTTTTATCCACCGACATACCAGGTTTTACTAGTACTCTTAACCAGGTTTTACTGCTGACTTCTTCAAAAATTAAGAACAACAATGGCCAATTTAGCCCACATTGCAATGTCTACAAGTCTGAGCACATGATATTTCATTACGGCAGCAGAAACGAGTAAACGAAACGAGTAATAATGTCCCGCCGAGCAGAGCAGTCGAGCAGTCGAGCCGTCGAGCAGCCAGCAGGCGTCGACGGAAATGCTGCAATGCATAAATTTCCAGAGGCAGAGCCAACAAATAGTTCTGCAGCTCGTCCTGCTTGGATGCCTTCAAGCCGTGCAATGGTGGCCACTGCCTGCCAATGCGCTGCTATTTATTTATATTGCTGCAAAAATATTTATACTCTTGCATTGTGACAGCCGACACACCTGCTGAGGCTCGATTCTGCAACGGAAGGCGAACGTCGGCAGGGAAGTGGCTGAAAAACAATCTCGACAGCAGCTGCCGTAGCTACTGCCGTGTCATGCCTTATAGCCTGAGTGCTACTTGATCCATCAATTTTATGCCCTACTCAATCTCAATCTCTTGGTGCTCCTACAATAGCAATTGCATTAGGTTCAGTCCCAGCGACAAACACATTGTAGTTGCAATATAGAAATATTAAGTAATTGAATTCAAATGTGATGTTCGCATCAGGGTTATTTTAAGTGCAGTTTAGGCTACGATACACACAGACAGGGAGAGAGAGAGAGACAGGGCCAAAGGGCATCAAACGAGGAGCTTTTGCTGGCTTGCTCAATGCTATTAAAACTACTCTCTTGAGCGTCTTCATTATTGTCATTGATGTAGACAATTACTGTTAGAGGTGTTCCCTCAATTCATTTCTCCCCAATTTCGTACAGTAAAAGCAAATGCAGCAATAGTGAAATAAAATAAATAATAAATAATAAATAATAAATAATAAATAATAAATAATAAATAATAAATAATAAA